>BLKR01000598.1:0-458047 GCA_011170035.1 Teleogryllus occipitalis | reverse complement strand
GCACCGCCCTGGGCGCAAGTTTTTGTGCGTTCGCACGAGGGTTCCCTCTCAGCTCAACAAACCCCACCCCCGCGCTCTGCGTCCGCTCTTATATAGCCCCCACCCACGTGACCTGAAACGTCACTGGGTTTTGCACACGGCCCACACTGACCGCTTTGCCAGGCATTTTTGGACATCCATTTCCTTGGATTCCAAGAATTTGACACGCGGCACGCGGCAAAAATGCGCTGTCCCGTACTTTGGGCATCCCTTTCCCTAGCTCTTAGGATTTCTCAGAATACCTCGGCGTGTCACATCCTGCCTGGCCCCTGGCGTCTAATCCTCTGCCGCCGCCCTTGGTGGCGGTTGCTAACTGTAGTCCTACGATACGTTACAAGCACTAATATCTAAAATCTATTTAATAATTGAATGCACGTTCAATGCTAGAACATTACACTAAAGATCAATTGTTAAATGTTGCCGCGAATTATATAAACATTATTGAAACTACATGGCAGTTATCAAATCAAGCGAGATATTCAAATTCGAAAATGCAGAGAACCAACGAGCACAATCACATAAAATTAAGAACATATTTAATAAATATATAGAACTAATTGTTTACCCTATAGACGATTTATTTGCTTTGGTCATCAAAAAATAATTTTTTAAAAATTTTGTTGTTATAAAACGTCATCGACAATCGAAGAGGAAATGCGAGAGTACAAACGAGCACTAATATGTAAAATATATTTAAAATTTGAATGCGCGTTCAATACTAGCATATTACAGTGAAGATAAATTGATAATTGTTGCCGTGGATTATATAAACATTTTGAAACTGCATGGGAGTTATCTAACCAAGCCAGATATTGAAATTCGAACATACAGAGAACCAACGAGCACAATCACATAAAATTAAGAACATAGTTACAGGATGCTTAGAACTAATTTTTTATTCTATACACGATTTAATTGCCCTGGTCGTTTATGAAATATAAATTTTTTAAAACTTAGTTGTTATAAAATCTTGTTGACTTTCCAACTGGAATTGCGATAACATCAACGAGCGCTAATATCTTAAATTTATGTAATAATTGAATCCACTTTTAATAGTACATTATTACACCAAATATAAATTGATAAATATTGCCGTGAATTATATAAACATTATTGATACTGAATGGCAGTTACCGAACCAAACCAGATATTCAAATTCGAAAATGCAGAGAACCAACGAGCACAATTACATAAAATTAAGAACAATGTTAATAGATATTTAGACCTAATTATTTACTCTATACACGATTTAATCGCTCTTGTCATTTATTAAATAATATTGTTTTAAAACTTCTTTGTTATGAAACCTCGAAGACATTCGAACAGGAAATGGGAGAGTACCAACGAGCTCCAATATCTAAATTCTATATAATTATTGAATGCACATTCAATACTAGTTTATAACATGAAAGAAAAATTGATAAATGTTGCCGTCAATTATATAAACATTTTGAAATTGCATGGGAGTTATCTAACCAAGCCAGATATTCAAAATCGAAAATACAGAGAACCAACGAGCACAATCACATATAATTATGAACATAGTTAAACGATGCTTAGAACTAATTTTTTATTCTATACACGATTTAATTGCTCTGGTTGTTTATTAAATATTAATTTTTTAAAACTTCATTGTTATAAAATCTTGTTGACTTTCCAACTGGAATTGCGATAGCACCAACGAGCGCTAATATCTTAAATTTATGTAATAATTGAATCCACATTTAATAGTATATTATTACACCAAATATAAATTGATAAATATTGCCGTGAATTATATAAACATGATTGATACTGCATGGCAGTTACCGAACCAAGCCAGATATTCAAATTCGAAAATGCAGAGAACCAACGAGCACAATCACATAAAATTAAGAACAAAGTTAATAGATATTTAGACCTAATTATTTACTCTATACACGATTTAATTGCTCTTGTCATTTATTAAATAATATATTTTTAAAACTTCTTTGTTATGAAACCTCGAAGACATTCGAACAGGAAATGCGAGAGTACCAACGAGCATTAATATCTAAAATCAATTTAATAATTGAAAGCACGTTCAATACTAGTATATTACACTAAAGATAAATTGATAAATGTTGCCGTGAAATGTATAAACATTTTGAAACTGCATGGGGATAACGAATAAAGCCAGATATTCAAATTCGAAAATACAGAGAACCAACGAGCACAATCACATAAAATTATGAACATAGTTAATAGACATTCAGAACTAATTGTTTGCTCTATACACGATTTAATTGCTCTTGTCATTTATTAAATAATATTTTTTTAAAACTTTTTTGTTATGAAACCTCGAAGACATTCGAACAGGAAATGCCAGTGTACCAACGAGCACTAATATCTAAAATCTATTTAATATTTGAATGCACGTTCAATGGTAGAACATTACACTAAAGATCAAATGTTAAATGTTGCCGCGAATTATATAAACATTATTGAAACTACATGGCAGTTATCAAATCAAGCGAGATATTCAAATTGGAAAATGCAGAGAACCAACGAGCACAATCACATAAAATTAAGAACATATTTAATAAATATATAGAACTAATTGTTTACTGTATACACGATTTAATTGCTCTTTTCATTTTTTAAATAATGAATTTTTAAAACTTTGTTGTTATGAAACTTCAACGACATTTGAAGAGGAAATGCGAGAGTACCAACGAGCACTAATATGTAATATATATTTAAAGTTTGAATGCGCGTCCAATACTAGCATATTACAGTAAAGATAAATTGATAATTGTTGCCGTGGGTTATATAAACATTTTGAAACTGCATGGGAGTTATCTAACCAAGCGAGATATTGAAATTCGAAAATACAGAGAACCAACGAACACAATCACATAAAATTAAGAACATAGTTACAGGATGCTTAGAACTAATTTTTTATTCTATACACGATTTAATTGCTCTGGTTGTTTATTAAATATAAATTTTTTAAAACTTCGTTGTTATAAAATCTTGTTGACTTTCCAACTGGAATTGCGATAGCACCAACGAGCGCTAATATCTTAAATTTATGTAATAATTGAATCCACATTTAATAGTACATTATTACACCAAATATAAATTGATAAATATTGCCGTGAATTATATAATCATTATTGATACTGAATGGCAGTTACCGAACCAAACCAGATATTCAAATTCGAAAATGCAGAGAAGAAACGAGCACAATCACATAAAATTAAGAACAATGTTAATAGAAATTTAGACCTAATTATTTACTCTATACACGATTTAATTGCTCTTGTCATTTATTAAATAATATTGTTTTAAAACTTCTTTGTTATGAAACCTCGAACACATTCGAACAGGAAATGGGAGAGTACCAACGACTCCAATATCTAAATTCTATATAATTATTGAATGCACATTCAATACTAGTTTATAACATGAAAGAAAAATTGATAAATGTTGCCGTCAATTATATAAACATTTTGAAATTGCATGGGAGTTATCTAACCAAGCCAGATATTCAAATTCGAAAATACAGAGAACCAACGAGCACAATCACATAAAATTAAGAACATAGTTAAACGATGCTTAGAACTAGTTTTTTATTCTATATACGATTTAATTGCTCTGGTCGTTTATTAAATATGAATTTTTTTAAACTTCCTTGTTATAAAATCTTGTTGACTTTCCAACTGGAATTGCGATAGCACCAATGAGCGCTAATATCTTAAATTTATGTAATAATTGAATCCACATTTAATAGTATATTATTACACCAAATATAAATTGATAAATATTGCCGTGAATTATATAAACATTATTAATACTGCATGGCAGTTACCGAACCAAACCAGTTATTCAAATTCGAAAATGCAGAGAACCAACGAGCACAATCACATAAAATTAAGAACAAAGTTAATAGATATTTAGACCTAATTATTTACTCTATACACGATTTAATTGCTCTTGTCATTTATTAAATAATATTTTTTTAAAACTTCTTTGTTATGAAACCTCGAAGACATTCGAACAGGAAATGCGAGAGTACCAACGAGCACTAATATCTAAAATCTATTTAATAATTGAAAGCACGTTCAATACTAGTATATTACACTAAAGATAAATTGATAAATGTTGCCGTGAAATATATAAACATTTTGAAACTGCATGGGGGTTATCCAATAAAGCCAGATATTCAAATTCGAAAATAGAGAGAACCAACGAGCACAATCACATAAAATTATGATCATAGTTAATAGACATTCAGAACTAATTGTTTGCTCTATACACGATTTAATTGCTCTTGTCATTTATTAAATAATATTTTTTTAAAACTTCTTTGTTATCAAACCTCGAAGACATTCGAACAGGAAATGCGAGAGTACCAACGAGCACTAATATCTAAAATCTATTTAATAATTGAATGCACGTTCAATGCTAGAACATTACACTACAGATCAATTGTTAAATGTTGCCGCGAATAATATTATATACATTAAAACGTCTCAATTCTAAAGAAAGTCTTTGGGATTTGACAAACTGTGTGAAGCATTATCCCCTTATCCATATTCTTTTCGAATTACTTCTCTTTATTCTTCTTCTGTGTTAGGAGAATGTATGCTTTCATTATCCTCTTAATGTGCTTTGAAGAACACTTTAAATGGCGACGGCACACTGTAACGCGCAGAATGCCATAGCGGCCCACGACTAAACCCTTCTCTATCAACACCTTGCGTAGGACGGGACTCCAATACGTGGAAATCGCCGGTTCTCAACGTGTCATCCTCAGGAAGCGAGAGATAAAGCCTGTCACACGCCTCTGGAGCAGGGACCGAAAAGGTGTTGAATACCGGTAAAAAATACCGGTTTAATACCGGTATTTTTCCATACCTTTTTCAAATACCTTTATTCTTTTATACCGGTAAAATACCTCTATAGGACGTCTATACCGGTATGGACGTCCATAAAGGTTATACCGGTATTATACTGGTATTTTCAATGAAGAAATATAGCTTACCATCCATACATGTTGAAAAAATAGGTTACTTTAGTTAATAATATCTCACAAAATGTTTATTAATCAAATATCATTTCATAATTGTTATTTATTGTTTAAATTATTTTATATATATATATATATATATATATATATATATATATATATATATATATATATAACTGTATTAAATTCTATTCTTATTATTGTAAAAATTTTGTGTTCGGGCGTTTACGTTTTGCATACGTTGTATGTATTGAAAACCTCCCTTAATTTAAACTTCGGAAAAGTTGAAATCTGAAATAATAATTATTGATTCCATTGAAGAGAACCTTTTCTTAGTGTCCTTCATCGAGCTATCTCCCATCTGACCTGAGAGATGACCTAAGCCTGTCTTTGTATTTCGCACATGGAGAGGCTGTCAACGTATGCGCCGTGCCGTAGGACTGTTTCTTCCTTCCCCGACCCCTCCTTCGGCGAACTGAGCAAGCGTTGACACCTTGAGATAATCACGAAGGTTCAGGCTTTCAGGGCCAGTTTTGTTATTGTTAAAAAATGATTTCCTTTCACTTCATTTCACAATTAAATTTTAATTATACATTAATAAATTGGGCTAAAATAAAATGTTATTTTCGTAGTTTATATTAAGGGTTTAATATATTTTGACATTAACTGCAAATATTGAGAAAATTTGTAATGAAAGTAAATTATTATATTATTATTATTATTATTATTATTATTATTATTATTACTATTATTATTAGCTATTAACATTGCATGTGGGCAAGGGTTCCTTTCTACGCAGGTAGCTTACATTGTAAAATGCATCTGGAGAAACCCACTTCGAAAAGAGTGTTTCTTCCTTAATAATAAGAAATATATACTAACATTATTAATTAATAAAAAAGAGTTTATTAATATTAACATGTTTACTTTTTAATTAAAATTAACATTTAATTTAAATAAATGTATAAATTAACAAACAAAATAATAAATTAATTTACACAAATTTAATGCAAACATTTAAAATTTAATTAGTATTAATGTTTTAAAATATTTAAGAGATATTAAATATTTGTTCTTGTTGGTACTCTCGCATTTCCTATTCGAAAGTCGTACGTAATTGCACAACTACGAATTTAAAAAAATTACTATTCCCCAACGGCAATAGCAATTAAATTGTGTATAGAGTAAAAAATTAGTATTAAATAACTATAAACTATATTGATGGTTATATGTGCTTGTGCTCGTTGGTGTTGGTTATATGTGGTTGTTGGTTATATGTGCTTGTGCTCTATTTCTTCGAATTTGATATTGAATTTGATGATGGCTTTGTTCGATAACTCTGATGGAATTTCAATAATATTGATATACTACACGCCAACATTTATTAAGATACCTTTATAATTAAAAAATTAGTATTGAATGTTCATTCAATAATTAAATAGCTTTTACATATTAGTGCTCGTTGGTTCTCCCGCTTTTCCTGTTCGAAAGTCGATGAGGTTTCATAACAAAGAAGTTTTAAAAAAATATTATTTAATAAATGACAAGAGCAATTAAATCGTGTATAGAGTAAATAATTAGGTCTAAATATCTATTAACTTTGTTCTTAATTTTATGTGATTGTGCTCGTTGGTTCTCTGCATTTTCGAATGTGAATATCTTGTTTGGTTCGGTAACTGCCATGCAGTATCAATAATGTTTATATAATTCACGGCAATATTTATCAATTTATATTTGGTGTAATAATGTACTATTAAATGTGGATTCAATTATTACATAAATTTAAGATATTAGCGCTCGTTGGTGCTATCGCAATTCCAGTTGGAAAGTCAATAAGATTTTATAACAACGAAGTTTTAAAAAATTTATATTTAATAAACGACAAGAGCAATTAAATCGTGTATAGAATAAAACATTAGTTCTAAGCATCCTTTAACTATGTTCTTAATTTTATGTGATTGTGCTCGTTGGTTCTCTGTATTTTCGAATTTCAATATCTGGCTTGGTTAGATAACTCCCATGCAGTTTCAAAATGTTTATATAATTCACGGCAACAATTATCAATTTATCTTTACTCTAATATGCTAGTATTGAACGCGCATTCAAATTTTAAATATATTTTACATATTAGTGCTCGTTGGTACTCTAGCATTTCCTCTTCGAATCACGATGAGGTTTCATAACAACAAAGTTTTAAAAATTTATTTTAAAAAAAATGACAAGAGCAATTAAATCGTGTATAGAGTAAACAATTAGTTCTATATATTTATTAAATATGTTTTTAATTTTATGTGATTGTGCTCGTTGGTTCTCTGCATTTTCGAATTTGAATATCTGGCTTGGTTCGGTAACTGCCATGCAGTATCAATCATGTTTATATAATTCACGGCAATATTTATCAATTTATATGTGGTGTAATAATGTACTATTAAATGTGGATTCAATTATTACATAAATTTAGGATATTAGCGCTCGTTTCTGCTATCGCAATTCCAGTTGGAAAGTCAGCAAGATTTTATAACAACGAAGTTTAAAAAAATTAATATTTAATAAACGACAAGAGCAATTAAATCGTGTATGGAATAAAAAATTAGTTCTATGCATCCTTTAACTATGTTCGTAATTTTATGTGATTGTGCTAGTTGGTTCTCTGTATTTTCGAATTTCAATATCTGGCTTGGTTAGATATCTCCCATGCAGTTTCAAAATGTTTATATAATTTACGGCAACAATTATCAATGTATCTTTACTCTTATATGCTAGTATTGAAAGCGCATTCAAATTTTAAATATATTTTACATATTAGTGCTCTTTTGTACTCTCGCATTTCCTCTTCGATTGTCGATGAGGTTTCATAACAACAAAGTTTTAAAAATTTATTAATAGAAAAATGACAAGAGCAATTAAATCGTGTATAGAGTAAACAATTAGTTCTATATATTTATTAAATATGTTCTTAATTTTATGTGGTTGTGCTCGTTGGTTCTCTGTATTTTCGAATTTGAATATCTCGCTTGATTTGATAACTGCCATGTAGTTTCAACAATGTTTATATAATTCGCGGCAACATTTAACAATTGATTTTTAGTGTAATGTTCTAGCATTGAACGTGCATTCAATTATTAAATAGATTTTAGATATTAGTGCTCGTTGGTACTCTCGCATTTCCTGTTCGAATATCTTCGAGTTTTCATAACAAAGAAGTTTTAAAAAAATATTATTTAATAAATGACGAGAGCAATTAAATCGTGTATAGAGCAAACAATTTGTTCTGAATGTCTATTAACTATGTTCATACTTTTATGTGATTGTGTTCGTTGGTTCTCTGTATTTTCGAATTTCAATATCTGGCTTGGTTAGATAACTCCCATGCAGTTTCAAAATGTTTATATAATCCACGGCAACAATTATCAATTTATCTTTACTGTAATATGGTAGTATTAAACGCGCATCCAAATTTTAAATATATATTACATATTAGTGCTAGTTGGTACTCTCGCATTTCCTCTTCGAATGTGATGAGGGTTTATAACAACAAAGTTTTAAAAATTATCATTTAAAAAATGACTGGAGCAATTAAATCGTGTATACAGTAAACAGTTATTTCTATATATTTATTAAATATGTTCTTAATTTTATGTGATTGTGCTCGTTGGTTCTCTGCATTTACTAATTTGAATATCTCGCTTGATTTGATAACTGCCATGTAGTTTCAATAATGTTTATATAATTCGCGGCAACATTTAACAATTGATCTTTAGTGTAATGTTCTAGCATTGAACGTGCATTCAATTATTAAATAGAATTTAGATATTAGTGCTTGTTGGTACTCTCGCATTTCCTGTTCGAATATCTTCGAGTTTTCATAACAAAGAAGTTTTAAAAAAATATTATTTAATAATTGACAAGAGCAATTAAATCGTGTATAGAGCAAACAATTTGTTCTGAATGTCTATTAACTATGTTCATACTTTTATGTGATTGTGCTCGTTGGTTCTCTGTATTTTCGAATTTGAATATCCTGTTTGGTTCGGTAACTGCCATGCAGTATCAATAATGTTTAAATAATTCACGGCAATATTTATCAATTTATATTTGGTGTAATAATGTACTATTAAATGTGGATTCAATTATTACATAAATTTAAGATATTAGCGCTCGTTGGTGTTATCGCAATTCCAGTTGGAAAGTCAACAAGATTTTATAACAACGAAGTTTTAAAAAAATTTATATTTCATAAACGACTTGAGCAATTAAATCGTGTATAGAATAAAGAAATAGTTCTAAGCATCGTTTAACTATGTTCTTAATTTTATGTGATTGTGCTCGTTGGTTCTCTGTATGTTCGAATTTCAATATCTGGCTTGGTTAGATAACTCCCATGCAATTTCAAAATGTTTATATAATTGACGGCAACATTTATCAATTTATCTTTACTGTAATATGGTAGTATTGAACGCGCATTCAAATTTTAAATATATATTACATATTAGTGCTGGTTGGGACTCTCGCATTTCCTCTTCGAATGTCGATGAAGTTGCATAACAACAAAGTTTTAAAATGTATTATTTAAAAAATGACAAGAGCAATTAAATCGTGTATAAAATAAAAAATTAGTCCTAAGCAACCTTTAACTGTGTTCTTAATTTTATGTAATTGTGCTCGTTGGTTCTCTGTATTTTCGAATTACAATATCTGGCTTGGTTAGATAACTCCCATGCAGTTTCAAAATGTTTATATAATTGACGGCATCATTTATCAATTTTTCTTTCATGTAATAAACTAGTATTGAATGTGCATTCAATAATTATATAGAATTTAGATATTGGAGCTCGTTGGTACTGTCCCATTTCCTGTTCGAAATTCGATGAGGTTTTATAACGACGACGTTTAAAAAAATTATTATTTAATAAATGACGAGAGCAAGGAAATAGTTTGTAGAGTAAAATATTAGTTCTAAACATCTATTAAGTATGTTTTTAATTTTATGTGATTGTGCTTGCTGGTTCTCTGTATTTTTGATTTTGAAAAAGTGGCTTGGTTCGATAAATCTGATGCAGTTTCAGCAATGTTTATATAATCCACTGCAACATTTATTAATTTATCTTCAATATAGTAAACTAGTGACATTGTGTATTTAAATATTTAATAGATTATAGATATATCGCACTCGTTGGTACTCTTGCTTTATCTATTTGAATGTCGTACGTGTTTGCAAAACTACGAAGTTATAAAATGTATTATCTCATAAAAGAGAGGGGTAATTAAATCATGCATAGAGTAAAATAATAGTTCGATATGTGTTTAAACTAGCTCGTTAATTTTATGTGATTGTGATTTTGTGTTTTCTCTATATTCAAATTATTTTAATATGTTGCGGGTTTCGTCACGCCTGCTGCCATTTTCTTTTATTATTTTAGACTGAAAATACGTCCGAATTCATTCCAAATTGTGGCAATTAATTGGCAATTAATTAGCAATAAATGATTAGATGGTTTCTGTTGAGATCTGGCTCGTATTTACCTGATGTGTGTGCTGGCTTGACGTTCAGAATTATGTTGCGGGTTGCGTCATGCCTGCTGCCATTTACTTTGATTGTTTTAGACTGAAAATACGTGCGAAATAATTCCAAATTGTGGCAATTAATTGGCAATTAATTAGCAATAAATGATTAGATGGTTTCCGTTGAGCTCTGGCTCAAATTTAACTGATGTGTGTCAGGGGCGTGCGGTGCCCGATTCATGTGGGTAAGCTCTGTAAATGGCAAAGGTTCGACGTGATGGCTGTTTGGGAAGACAAAACGAAAATTAATTCAGTTACTGTATATAAATATTTAATTATATCATATCAAAAAATGACATAATTATTTATTATTATTTATTATTATTATTATTATTACTATTATTATTATTATTATTAATTATTCTGGAAGAATGCGAGTCCCCAGCATATGCGCCCTCGGAAAGGCAATTCCTGCATTGCTAAAAAACATGTCGCATCAATTAGGCGTTTTAATATGTCTCTATTTTTTTGAACTGTCATTATGTCGCATTACATCTGATCTCAACTGAAGATCAAGTTCAGTTTCGATGCAGACACTTCCAAAACTGGCCAGCTGAACAAGAGAACGCAAATGACTTTGTGATCGTTCGTGTTTTGCTATTGCATTTGAAAGATTGTTCAAATTGTTATACCCTTCTTTGTTCCATACATTACGCTCATTGGAAAACAACAAACATGGCCAACAAAATAATTTATTAAGATTTAGGCTATCTGTTAACCAATTAGTGTGTTCATACTTTTTAGTATTAAAATAACGGGAATATTCCCTTCCCTTTTCTTTGTGTAAACATCTGAAGTCAGGCAGTTCCGGAACAAGCCTCCCTTGTCGAATAACATCACTTTTCTCCACAAAAGTACGACAACTGAATGGAGTTTTTAAAATATCGTCAATTACACAATTATTTTCTGCCATAGCTCAATACCGTACCGCTACGTAGCACAAAAGGCAGCACACGAAAAGAACACGCACAGAAATAATACGCACACATGAAAATATCCACGAGTTCGTACTATCACTCATCAATAACACTAGACGTACTAGGCGGCGCTTACCACTGTGTCGTATGCGAACACGTTTCCAAGCTCATTTCAGGGCCGCCCTGGGAGGTGCTGTAGGCGGTGGGCCGGGTTGCTGCGCTTTCAGAGGGCTACATACAATCAAATGGAGCTTCCAAAAAGTCAAGAGCGCATGCGCGAACTTCCTAATGCATTTAGACGGAGAATATCGCAATGCTCGCTTCGGGCCGGGTGGCGGCGCCTACGACTTCCATCTCTTTCGTCCGACTTCTGCCTCTGTCTGCATCAGCGTTGTATGCTCGATGTAGGGCCGCACTCTGTCCGCGCGCCTTCGCAAGCCAGTGGACCCTTCCTTGACAGACATTTAAACTTTTAGCCGAGTTCTCATAACTGGTGGAGTCGCGATTTCACAATATAATAATTACATTTAACTGACTTTTCTCCAGGGTAAGCGCAGCATACCTAGCTTACCTGGAATGCACGCCACTGATGTGTGTGCTGGCTTGACGTCAAGCTAGCACACACCCGTTTTCTCGACGAAAATGCGTGGCAATTAATTCAAAAATGTGGCAATTAATTAGCAATAAATGATTAGACATGTTTCGTGCGGGTGTGCTGACTTGGCTGTTCCAGCTTGACGCACCTCATTAGCGACCACTATTGCTGTTAACGGTATGGTAACTATGTGGATGAAACGATATGGTGATTGATGATAAGGGGTGAAAGGACGAACACAAATACAACCATGCCCGAGGCGGGACTCGAACCCGCGACCCTTCGGTCCGAGATCACTACGACACTACTGCCTTAGCGATCTCGGCCACCGGGCCGGCAAAAAATACTTTATTTTAGAGGGAAAAAAAGAACATTTCACTGCGAGTGTGTACCTAAACAAAACAAAAACGTTTTTAAACCATTATATCCTGGGAAAAGCATCCAACGAAGAATGATAACGATGTGTTAAAAGAAAATCGACACTTATGTCATGTTTTATTCATAAGCTCACGGCTTCTAGCAGCCTGTCGCTTGCCACTCTCAGGCGACGATGCTGCCCTCCGAAGAAAAAAGTCACGTGTTCTGGACATCTCTATTGTTTGTATTCGAAGTTAGGCGCCAAATTTGAATTAATTTGCTGTGGGTATATTAAATAATTTGTTAATAAGCTTGTTTTATTGAATTAAATAAAATTAATATACTCGTCAATATATTATTCTTCCATGAACGGTCATTTGGAGAATGAGAAAATTGTAGGTCGAATTTGGGTGTATTATATGACGATGCGTGTCCACATGAGAGCTACGCTCTCGCCAGTTTGTGTCGAGAGCGTTTCTCGCCAATGGGCATAGTTCTGAGAGTAGGCAACAGAGAATGGTGTGATGCTCGCGGAGAGCGGTCGCCATCTAAACTACTCGCTATATTTAGATTTTTCACGTGTCAGCTGAGAATATTATCTTCAAGATTCAATATGGGATGACTTTTTGCGTCTTTCTCGGTTCTGCCGCAAGATGTTGTATGATCGCGATCATATCAAGCAGTGCTGCAGATCAAGCGACTCTAGCGAAACGACTGAAAAAGACGCTAAAAGCCGTGCCCTATTCCGTCTTGAAGATAATACCCTCAGCTGCCACGTTCCGAAAACCCAAGAATAGTGGATACGCCTGTGTGAAGACTCGCGCTGACTTGCTCTCAGCATTCAAAACATGCTGGAAGTCACTGCGAGCGCCCGCGACTTTTTGGTGTTTGTTGCCTCGGCATGGGCGCTACCAAGCAACTGAACATTAAATGTTTCAATGTACCATTGAAAAAGTAAACGTGGGGTATTAACCGCGCACGTTTTCTTGAGCCCTCGATTCGCTAGTTACGAGAGGAGTGAGGAGTTTGGTTATTTTGACAAAAGGGATTTTACATCGAATTTGTAGTTCGTTTTCGGTGCAAAATAGTTTCTATTACAGGGGAGCGAACATATCTGGTTATCAGATTTTGTCTTACAACGCTCGTTGATATAATTTATTCTTAATTCAAATAAAGTTGGCAAAGGCTTGGGGGTAGGTATTCCGGAGCTCAAGAAAACGTGCGCGTATACAGAATAGCACACACTCTCCAGTAGGTATTTCAATCTGTTCTTGCAGGAAATTTAAAGAAAAAATTTGGAGCTATCTGTAGAAAATGTCTCACGGGCTTCATGTAAAGTGCCCCCAAAATTTAAAGAATAGTTTTCAAAATCGCAGAGCCTTGAGTAGGACCAGACCGACCGGGGAATATTCATTTTGGGAAAAATCGTACAAATAGTTTAGGACGGACAGACAAATGGACAGACGTTTAAAAAATACGCCTTTTCGGTATAGGGGACCCCAAAACGTGATATTGCTTAGAAATCGCGAAATCGATTTTCCGCAGCATTACATAATGTTCTCTATGCTACGTTTATACTCACCTACACGAGGAAGTATAAAGAAAATTCATAATTTACGGAACCAAGGGAAAAAAACACCTCTGGGGCCCCCGTTGTGTGATTATTTTTATTTGATATTCAAGTAAAATGTTTAAAAAGTAGCCTACTAATGGAACCTACTGTGTGTTCTTGAAATTTTGAGGTTACATTAATGTTGCGCAACCTTATTTCAAATTCTTTGACAAGTGTCGAGCAAGTACTCCTCTGTGGTCGACGATCAATCCATTCTCACCCATATACTTTTCTTCTTTTGCAAAGAAGTAACGAAAGTCACCGCCGCACTATTCTTTACCTCCATCTTAATTCAACTCTCGCATCGCGAGCGTACCAGTGGACAGGCATGTATGCTTATGTTTATGTTATGTTATGCTTATGTTTGCATTGTGAATGGGCCTTAAGAGGTAATCTCGCGGGGGAGCGGCAAGTGCACTCTCGAGAGGCAGAATTTTCGCAGGTGGACAGGGTATTCCGAGCATCTGTCAAGAGTAGTTCGCGCTAGTTACTTTCTAGTGAACCTTGATAGAGAATGTAATTTTTTTTCTTTACTTTACCATGCGCTCCGTGATTTGCAATATTTTAATCAGTGGTATTTTTTTGTACAGGCGATCCTGATTATAAAATGAAGTGCATAGGGTTTTGGAAGGAAAATTTGAAGTCTTACCTTATTACTTACGATGAACTGGATGCTTTTAGTAAATACCGCTGTTGGGTGAGTTTTATTATTATTGTCTCTGTTTATTGGTACAATTTTCAAAAGATTTTGTAATTGCTCACTTCAAATAGTGTTCTCTGAACTTTAATGTTTCTGTTTGTAAAGATTTTCGAGACTAAATAAAGTTGCAATCAATTGTGTACTATTTCTGTGAGAAATGTTATTTTTTGATTTTGAAAATTCTCTATCAGTGTTGAAAAGAACGTAGATAACTGGGGCAATGTCTGAAGAGCAATATAAATCTTTCCTTCTTATGTTATAAAAAAGTCTTGTAAACTAAAGATGTGATTATAGACTTTCAATTGGCAAGCCAGATGTGTCTTTATACTTATCCAATATCCATTGCTTTGTATAGTTAGTTCTCCTCTTCATCTTCTAAAATCAACACTAGTTTGTATCATAATTCTTTGGGTCTTTTTATTGTGTCTTACATTTTTAAGTTTCCTAGTAAATTAATATGTGGAGAAATGTTTTAATATTGCCAAGAATAGTTGTTTACTGCAACACCGGAGTCATTAATTATATGTTACACACCACTTTCTGTTGCATAACATGATGACCCCTGAAGTTCACATGGTCATCCTTTATGTAATTCCTCTACACTTTTTTGTAGTGACCAGGATTTTTGTGATCTTTCTTTGAGTGACTTAAGTTTATTCTACAGTGGATACTAATGCTTTGCATTTGTGTGTACGTGTTAGAAAGTATTACATAGAAAATCCATATAAAGATTTACCTGATTCTTCTGTGGAAAAACAAGAAGAATGGATGTATTCTATTTAAAGTTTGTTATTTTATAAAAATGCTTTTGGCTTTATGTAAACAGGTTTATCAACGAGCAGACTTGAACAGAGTTTTGATGTCGCAAGCTTTAGGTGCTTACTGTGATCTAAAGCAGGATGTGACTAGTTGGAATCAGTCAGAAGGTGCTGCAGTTGCTATCGATATGACAGAATATGAAAGAGAAAGTAAGTATTGTAACAGCTGTTCATTTTATTTTATTTTTGAATCTGAAAGTGCCCAACATTCCATGGGTTCGTTTACAATGGACTTCTTTTTCAGGGGCATTTGTAGAATTCATTTTTACTTTATCGCACTTACTTTGTAAAAAACGAAAGTCATGTAATCGTGCGCAGGAAAACGGCGAATTTTCGGCAGAAAACCACTTTATTGTCGGGCCAACGAAAAAGTTGGTAACTCCTGTACTTATGTAGTAAATTATTTCCTCTAACTTGTGATGACAATCCACGTTTTGTGTGTCCTTGACTCAAATTGACGGCAAATCGTCAGTCCGCCCGTCCCCCCGCCCGCCCGAGGCTTTAGGAGTTTCAAACGGATATTTTGATTCTTGCGGGTACTATTAAAGAATGATTTAGTTAATTTACAACCTAAATGTTGGTGAATCAACACAAACAATACCTGATAACATATCTAGGGATTACATTCTTTCGTTCAAAGGAAAAAGAAATACAATCGGTTCAGTAGAAGCTCGAAACGAAGCCATGGTAGAATGTTATTTTTTTAATATATTTTTATACTAGCAGAATACCCGGCGTTTTCCGCCAGCTGCCATTCATCGCCACCCAAACCATTTTTTAAATACATTTTTCCAATTTTTCAGTGTCCTAACAGTAGAACCAAAATATTACTTCAAGAATATTAAAGAAGAGTAAAACCTCGTTATAAATGGCAATTTTCATTGAAAAGTTGGAGCCGTTTCTAAGAAAATGGCGTTTAACAGTTACTGTAAATGGAAAATGTGAAGCGCTTTTTACAGGAATCTATTGAGTTTATGAAAGACTTCATTTGAAGCACTTCCACTCACAAATGCAATAATGTATACAAATCGATGGTAATATGCATATTAAGGGCGTGAGACATATTCTAAAAAACTTACATTTGTCTAATTAAAAAAAATATACCAAAATGAACTTTACGTCATATTAGACAGTTCCATTACCAATATCTGTTGGAAAAGCTGGAAGAAAAAATGTTGAGCTATTTTTGTGAAAGTAGGAAGATCGATCTCCTTACTCTTCAGGGCATCTCTCAAGAAATGGTGGCGGATATCGATGTGCTTGCTCCTCGAACAAAACATCGAATTCCCCGCCAATTTCAGACAACTCATGTTGTCGCAGGATATATTCAGCTGACTAAGATCGATGAATCCCAGCTCCCGTAAAAATCGTTGCAAATAGATGGCCTCGTTGACTCCTTCGGAAAGGGCCATATATTCGACCTGTCGTGGACAACGCAACCGTTCGCTGCTTTCATGAATCCCAGGAGATTGGAGACCCTCCAAGATTAAATATATAGCCGGTGTAGGATCTTCGATCTTCGGAGCAACCGCCCCAATCAGCATCGGCGTATCCTTCGAGTGAGCTAGTGCCGTACGTGAGTCGCACTTCGATGGTGCCTTTCAAATAACGCAGCCTTCCAGTGTTCAACTCCAAAACAATTATTGTATTGTCCCAGGCGGCTTGTAGCAAATGCAATGTTAGGACGTGTGGTCGTCGCCAAGTAGGGCTCCGAACAGTTCACGGTAGGGAAGCTTTCTATCTTCAGGAGACTGATCATCCGCCTTCGTCAATACCAATCCAGGGTCAGTGGGGGTGGCCACAGGGTTGCAATCTGACATTCCAAATCTCGATAACAGGTGAATGTAACCACTCTGGTACATTGTAACCCTGCATGCTCTGCGTCCGAATTCGATCCCGAGGCAGTGTCTCTCTTCGCCAAGGTCCTTGATTTGGAAATTTCTTGACAGTCGTTCCTTGATGAGGGCAACCTTCGTCTCGTCGCGTGCCGCGACCAATATGTCATCGACGTACGTCGCAATCAGCGTCACGTCCTTGCCAGACCCTATGTAGAATAAACATGGATCAGAATTTGTGGGAGTGGCACCGAGTCCCTTCAAGGTCGTGTACCAGCTCCTCCCAGACTGGCGCAAGCCGTAGAGAGATTTCTTCAAGAGACATACCTTATCCCCTTTTCGCATAGTCTTCAGCATCTCTTTTGCCTTCTGACTGACGTCGTGTCGACCATCGCTGATAATGTACCGTAGAACTGCCTCCAGATCTCTCGTTGGTTCCATGAGGTTCTCCTCTTGAAGATGTCCGTTGAGGTAGGCACTCTCGACATCGAAGTGTTCGATCTTCATGTTGTACCGAGCCGCAAGGGAAGCCAGAAGACGAATAGAATTGACTCTGGCTACTGGCACGAAAGTTTCTGTAAAATGGATGCCCGGTTTCTGGCTGAAATCCTGAGGAACAAGACGGGCTTTCCTCTTGCCAAACGTTTAATCAGCCTGAAACTTTATTTCTGAGGACGAAGCAGCATCCCAATCCCTTGCGTCCTTCGGGTCGACGAGCGCCCAGATCTCGTTCAAGATGGACCTCATCTCGTCTGCGATCGCCTCACGCCATGCGTCGGCCCTGGTCCATTCAAAGCGTCGTTCATATTTACCTCAGTGAGAGTAAACATTGAGTAAACATTGTTCGGCTATGCTGTTCGCTGCTGCGGAGCCTGGAACAGTGTTGAAAAGTCTTTTTGGTCTTCCCCTTAAACCGGATCTGACGATTCTTGGTCGACCCGCAGCTCTGCGAAGATCAGGGGATTGGTTTGAGTCTTAATCTCCGTCGTCTCCACTGTCGTAGTCTTCGTCTCTGCTGGTATCGACATTACTCCGAAACAAATCCTCATTTACAGCATCGAGCACACGGAACTCTTCTTCAGAGGCGACGCTCTCTTGATGGTCTCTCACAAGGGCTTCCATAACGGTCGACTTGAGCGAATCGAGGGGTCTCGAATTCCACATCCCGAGACGGCATGTTTCCTTCAGTTCGTTGCTCATAATTCTGAGGATTGTAACCATTCATGAATTTTACGGCGCGAGTGATCAGGACTCTGTGCTTATCGACTGACCAAACCCGGTACGCCTTGGACTCCTCCGCGTAGCCTGGGAAAATTCCTTCTCGACATCGAAGATTGTATTTTCCATCTCCTGGATTTCTGTCGAGATAAACGACTTTGCTTCCGAATGCCCTGAAGTCAGAAACATTTGGGATTAGGCCTGTCCAAAATTCATGTAGTGTACGTCTTCAGGTAGAATTAACAAAAAATTCTAACGGACCTATCGTTTACCCATTAAAAAATTGTCAGATAAAAACAACTCTTCATTACGTCAATGTGTAAAAAATCATCATTTATTAAAATTGTTAAAAACTGAATTATTTTAGATAAAAGTAACGTTTCAAAAAAATTGAAAAACAATTTTTTCTTGTTTTAATATCATGCTGAATCCAAAAAGATAATTATTTGCTTCATTCTCCAACCTTCGATAGTTTTTGGCCGCTTTGACAAAGAATGACACTTATTTGTTTAAAATATGAAACAGGACAATTGATGTTTGAAACAAATTTCCAATAAAGGTTCATGCAGTATTATAGAGAGATTTTCTTGGAACAATCCACAAACATTAAAAACATCTTAAGTAATTATACAATCTTCCTTGACAGTTAACTTTTCGCTTTCCTTCATAGTCACAAAAGTATTAGAAAAGCTTTTTACTTTCTCGTATATATACGGGAGTAATATACATAGTATAGAGAAAGTGATGTAATGCTGCGGAATATCAATTTCGAGATTTCAACGGAAATACACGTTTTGGGGTCCCCTGATACTGAAAAAGTGGTTCTTTTCAAAACCGTCCGCCCGTCTATGAAAAAATGCCTAAACCACAAGTATGATCTTTTCCAAATTGAAGAAACTCCTGCCCATCTGGCTCTAGTTGAAGCATTGAAATTTTGAAAAACATTCTTTAAAATTTGGGGTTACTTACGTGAAACCCCCCGGACATTTTCAAAATTTTCTCAAAAACGGCTTTAATTTTTTTGTTTAAATTTCTTGTAAGAATAAAGTATATTATTAAAGGTGGCATAGGTCCGATATTCACAGTTAACTCAGAATTTTCGAAAATTGTAAAAGCTTTTTCGTCTGTTTCCTACAATTACAAAATTAAAGATAGTTTTTTCTTTAAAATGAAATTTGTCGCCAATAAGTAGTTCTTTCATGAAGGTCATGTGCATTTTTTTCCGAAAATTTTAGTATTTTTCGGGCAATAATGCGTGCAATATTTGCAATTTAAAAAAAATACCAAAATAAGATTTTTTCAAAAACGGCTTCAAAATTTTTTCTTTAAATTTTTGGTAGAAGTAGTACCAAATGCACCCTATATAATGACATTTACGCCATATTTCTCTGTTCTTTTGTTTTTTCCAAAATTTAATTTTTTTTTTTTATTTGTATCTCTCGTCGTTAATATTTACATTTGAGGCGATTTCTTCCCATTATTATATTTATGAGTACATGTGCTTTAAATAATGTCAAATAAAGTTTCTTGGAAACTCAACAATTATTTGTAAAAATGAGCTCTAAATTCTGCATTTTCAGAAACGCGCAAACGCCATTTTCTTAAAAATGGCTTCAATTTTTTCTTCACATTTTTCCAATTGATAGTGCTAATTGCACTGTTTATTATAACATAAGTTCATTTTGATGTATTCTTGGGTTTTTTCAAAAAGAGATTCAAATTTCACATTTACAGTAATGCTTAATCGTTATCTTAAAAACAGCTCCAAAATTTTCAATTAAAATTTCTATTTTTGTCAAGGTTTTACTCTTCTTTAATATTCTTGAAGTCACATTTGAGTTCTACATTAAGATACCGAAAAGTTAAGAAAATGTCAAGAAAATGTACTTTCTGTGATGATAGATGGCAGCTGGCCAGAGAATGCAGCAAGACCTTAAAGTCAGTCCGCACCAAGGAAATTAGAAAAATTTGCTACAAGAAAGTCTGTGCCATTCAGTAGCACCTCTAGATACTTATGAGAAAGCTATGTAAAGTTGTCCATGCGAAAATACACCATCAGGCAAGTACAACCGTACTTTTTGCAATGTTATTTAACTTTATTGCTCATCGGAGAAGTACACATGTGCAATTCAATCATATAGAATATGAAATAATTAGTTTAATATCACATATAGTTGCAGATTCTGTACGTCTGTGAACAGGTGGGGTGGTACTGAAGTAGTGTAGGTAGTATTTAGAAGTATCAATAAGCGTTGGACCAGCAAAAATGTAACAAAATGTCTAAAAATATCTCATCTTGTAGATTTTGGTTTGAGGAACATTTCTTTGAAGCTGTTGCCCTCAAAATTCTATATTTGAAGACCCTAAAATGCTTTGTTTATAGGTTATTTACCTATATACGTTTTAACAATGCTGCGAAGAGTTATGAGTTCCATTTGACAAGAATATTTGGATGCGTTTTTTCAACAATCCTTCCATGTTTTTTAAGTCAAAGTGCAATTCGTCATGTCTCCATGAATTTCTCTTGCCTTGGAACCTCATTTTTTAAAGATTAGTTGCGTGTGAGAGCCACAAAAGGTATCTCTACCACTGGAATAATACAGGAGACAATACTACTGTATGCAATAATATTAAATTAGATAGACAATCATTTTTGGTCTCTTTCTTTTCTTTTGTTTCTTTTTCTTTCTTTTTTTTCTTTTTTTTCTTTCTTTTTTCTTTTTCTTTTTCTTCTTTTTTTTCAATAATTTGACTATTTGCTGAGCCACTTACTACAAAGAAAGTTAGCTACATTATTTGATCCAATGTGGTAACTTGAAATGGACTCCCAGAATCTTTTATTTGCCTTGACATTAATATGTTTAGAAAAATTAATTTTCTCCATAGAAAGAATATGGATGAATTCATAGATTGATAGAAATTGGTATACAAAACAAGTTGGCTTAAAGGATTTTCATTCCCAAAACACTTGTAGTTGTTTATTTAGAAAATACACCATTCTGTACACAAGTACTGTAAACATTCTACATTCTACTTCTGTAACATTCTATACATTGTGACTGACTCTCAACCTACCTCAATTTTTAAGTAAGTACTAATAAATTTCAATGAAAATGTTGATGAAATTTAATATTGGGCACAGTGTTTGTAGTTTAAAAACTTTTCCAATGCTTCAATTACAGTGCTTTGAAATTATTCATTAGTTACACTGATGTATTTTCCAAAAAACAGGTTTTTGTTGAGAAAAGTAAATAAATAATAAATATTTTTCAATTTCTAAAATTTTCTATTAACCTACAATATATGGAGGACATATTGAACCCAAAAAAGTAGTGTAACAATATAAATTTTTTTTGAGAAAATCAAGTTCTAGAAAAATCTGTTTTTTCCCAGTTTGCATCACATGTGGGTTAGCCCCCTCTGGCACTGAGTCCCTCAATTTATATTGTGTGAATTATGTGATTATACATATGTTCTGTTTGTTTGTTTTTTCAGGAGATCAGTGTCCAATGCATTTCGATGATGGGAGTTACCCTTGGGTACAAACTGAAAATTTCATTAAAATATTTGATTTTGATGGTACGGACCCTAATTTTAGTGTGTCATTGCAAATAAATAAAGTATTAATATGGACCATCATCATGTATTTTTTTATCTTTTTCTGAAGTTGTTGGCAGCTGTTGAACAAGCAACATTCAATAACAAAATTAGTACACTCGATATTCGTTGTTTTGTAATGTGTACATAGGGATTTTAAAAATAAGCTGTCGGTATTCTTGTGTGATATGAGAATACCTAATCGCAGAAGACATTTTTTGGTGTATACCACTTTCTAATGCTCACAATCAACTGTTACATTCTAGAATTATGAGATTTGTGGATATTTCTCAGGTGATTTCTTGTTAATACTACAAGAAATCTGTTATTTGTGTAGTGTGCTTTACACATTTTGATATCGTTTTACAAACTGTAATTGAAAAGGTACTTTTATACATTCAAGAGCTTGTTTTAAAATTTGGAATAGCATTATTTGGGAAATGAATGAATGGCTTTCTTATTTCCATCCATTGTTATGATTATTTAATATTTACCTTCTTGTAATAATCAGCATATTGTAGATTCAAGACTGTTCTTATAGGTGAGCCTTGGCAGTTGTATAGGTCAGTATTTTAATTTCATAAATGAGTGGTGAGTGAATGTAATTAAATTGATTAGGAACTGTACAGTATATTTTAAAAATTATTTTTTTAATTTTCAAAATATTTTTTAACATTGAGAATAATTTTCTTGTGTAAAGATATTTAAATTGAAAGTCATGAGAATCACAGTTGATATCAAGAGACACTAGAATTCAAATTTATTGAAAATTTCGATCAGAAAAGAAATAAACAAAGGTAATTAGTTTTGCATTGGTCCTTGTGTATGATGAGAAACGTGCTTCACTTTTGTGAAATCATAGTTTCATATATACATTAAATTCAACATCTTGAGAATGGCCATTAAGGGAAAAATGTTATGAAATATTGTCTTTCGTACCTGAAAACGTTTCTTTGCTACAGATTTTTCACTTTTATCGGTCAGTATTAATAACTTTGGTTCAAAAAATATCCCTACTCTCAACTATTTTAAGTTAAAGCTTTCTCTGCAACATGCAGATGATGAATATAAGTCCTGTGTAATAAATTACAATTTTTTATAGAAATAGATAAGCAAATATTATTGATTATTATAGATAAGTGAAAAAAATTGATCTTAACTTTCCCTTATCTGCCAGTTTTCATAAAGATATGTTAATTAATGGAGCTTGTTAGTCTAGATCAGGTGTTCCCAACAGGGCCTGAATCAACCCCCTTTGGGGGTAGGGGATGAGATTTTAAATGGGATCAGTGGTGATCAATGGGTTGATAGCTAATATACATTGGCACCTGATCAGTATAATAATATTCAAGATCCCCAATGATTTCAAAAAAAATAACGAATTGTATGCCTTTAAAGAACTGTAATGAGGCTCAAACATTTATGCAATTAGAATTTGTGATTTAGTTTATTGGTCACTTTACTCATAAAAATATTTTGTATGTAAATAATTTTTTGATTAAAACAGTCAATTATACATTTAGCACAAAAGAAATCATCATCATCAGGGCCTGGATGTTTATGACGTGTATATTTTTTCTGTTTTCATTATTTCCAGGGAAAGTGTAAGTCAAATATGATTTTATCTACAATGACTAAAATTATGCAATTCTCATGTATACATACAGTAATATTTTGACTTTTTTAAAACTCTTTAGTCATTTTTCATATTATGGTTATATTTTCCATGAATTTTTATACTTTGTCAAATTATTATCTTTCTAATTTCACTGTCGCATACTTGCTTGCAGTCCTCTCAAAGAAATTTCTCCTGTGTTATCTAATTTTTGTCTGTATTTCCTATAAATATGTATGTATGTGAATTGGGAGAATAAGCTATAAATGAGAAAAAGAAAGTACCAGATGCGAAGGAAGTTTTGTTTTGTCAGGTTTTGTGCCGAGGTCAACCGCGTCTATGAATAACTTTAGAACAGTCTTCATATGGCGCCAAAGGGAAGGGGTGAATTGTGAAAGTGCTATATTATAAAAGTATATTTTTAATATAATGGTTATTTAAAAAGCGGAAAGATTTTAAGGTTTCAAAAATGCAACCAAAAACTTTTTAAATTATATTTATGGTCATAATTTCATATTTTTTAGTCCTAAATGCTTGTTTATTTCAAACATTTTTAGATCATTAACATCTGGGCCCTAATCATCATCATGGGATGAGGATACATCTACTTAACATTCCTCCAAGTGTTGGAGAATTGGTCCTTCCATCTTTTCTGTGGTTGTCCTCTGTCATTTTTTTGCTGACTCTGTAGGTATATAACATTTTTGAAAATTTGTTGTTCTGTTTCTTCCACATGGAAGAGCAATTTTGTCTGATGGTCCTTGATTTTTTCTGATATGCTTATAACGCCCAGTTTTTGTCCAATTTTATCATGTGGATTTGTTGAGTACTTGAACGATTGATCACAAGAATCTCATTTCAGCCATCTGTATTCATTGTTTTTGTTGGGTTTGGGTACTGAAAATAGTCCAGGATTCTGCTCCACGTAGAAATGTGGGGACCTCATCATCATTTTATACAACTTTAATTTGATTCAACTGTGGCTTTGTCATTCAAAAGACTTGATTTCATTGGGATTTATTTTTCACTTTCTTTCTAATTAAAATAGTACGTCAGTTTTCTTATTGGGAGTACTTTTTGAACCAAGCTGAATTCAAATAGTTGCCAGAATTTTATACCTACATGTTTCTAGAAAAAAGATGTATTCCAAAAACACAAATTCTTTGAAATGTGTCTTCTGTGTGTATCGCAGAAGTTAGAGAAGAAACTAATTACAATTGGGTTTGTTATGTGGAAACCCATGTTTATGGAGTCTTGTTTCAGGGTCCAACTAGTACTGTACTTAAATACTAATAATTTGTATTTGCAAATTAAAAATACTGTGAAAAATGTTCAACCAGCAAGAAAACAAGGTTTTTCTAAGAAACCTCTCTTGGAAAATCAGTTATTTTGGTTTAAAGAAATTAATGTTAATTTGTTAGTAATTAGTATTCTCTTCATTGATGGTGAGGGGAACCTCACACTTTCAAATGTAATAATTAGCTACATTGTCAAAGAAACTGTAATTAAAAGGTTAATATAGCACCATATATATCTTAAGAGTTTAAATAACATATTTAGAAGATTTTTAAGAGTGCTTTTTGTTAAAATATCAATAAAATCTATTCTTATAGCTAAAAAGTGTATGACATATCACAAGTAGACAATACTCACATCAGCGTAATAATTTTATATTTGTACTCAAGTTAAGGAGTAAACTTAGTCCGTCCAATTATTGACTTACAAAATAAGGCAATGATAAACAGCCTTCAAAACTCAAACTAAATTTGTGTATTTGAAAGTTGAATATTTTATTAATACAAAACAAGGTACAATGAAGTTAAAGCAGAGCTTTTGTCATTCCAACATTGTTGTATGGACATTTGATACTAATGTTTTATTTTGAGGATTTTAATTGCTTGTAAATTTATATGATTCTCTTTACTTGTATTTTTGTATTTGTCAAATGAAATAAATAGTTTATTATTTTAAAGTTCTTTTATTGCACTGAATACACCATGCAAGCTTTCCATTCTTTTCTTTCCCAAAATAAAGTATAAAAACCCAGCAAACTGATTTTTAAAAGTTTAAAATTTTTAAACCCCAACTTAATACAAAGAACTGTTTATTTTTTCTACAGGTTAACAAATCCTTTTAAAAGGAGGATACATTTTTCTGTATTTCTGCATCACAAACATTTTTTTCAGCTTTCTAAATTCATACAATTCTAGTCTCCACCATGAACTTCAGGCTCGAGGGCTCATTTGATCCAGTATTAGTTGGAGCAGAGATGTACCTGTTCCTACATCCTTTATCTTGGATATCTTAAAGATAATATTTTATTTGTCCTGTTTTCCAAACATTGAAACATTAAGATTAAAGATGAAATGCCATGTGTTTTAAATTTAATGCAACTGCAATCCCTAAGCAAGACGCTGCACATTGGCACGGACACACAAGTGTACTAGTGAATCAATGAAATCTCAATTCATCTCAGCTACAGACATCCAAGTTCCTCATCCACATAAATATAAGGTACACTGAAGCATCACTGTACAATTGTCATTTCTACTCACAGCATTTATTTTATCCTTGGGTTAAAATCTTTCTTAAATTACACGACTGACCTGCATATGCATAACTAAGTATATTAAACAAAAATTATTTAATATTGTTGTAATTGGTCTACATACACGTTATTCATGAGTATGCATGGCAAATGATACAGGTATATAAAATGTTGAAACGTTGCAATAGCACATTTACAAATGCTATCAAATTCTTTAATCTTAAAAACCAATTCATGTTTAAAACAATTTGTGTGTGTGCGCTTGCTTGCATACACGAGTTCTTTACTTTGTCCAACTGACTTTTGGAATATCAAAATGTTCAGTAAGACTATCAAGATGCCGGTTGAATTCTTCTACTCTTTGCTTGTGAGTCATGGATGCTTTCTGCATTATTCGTTCTCGTTGCTGAAAAAAAAAAACAAATCAAATGTTTTTAAACATCACACAATGCTTTAAACAATTAATACTTTATTCCTTAAGAATAACTCTCATTTCCTATCACAATTACAGGAGAAATGAATCACACCTCAAAGACAATATTAGTATTTTATGAAAGTTAAAAAATTAGAGAAAGAAAATATTTTCTATTTCAATTTCTACTTTCTCCACCAATGATAAAAAAAAATTAAATCTTTCAATTCTCAGAGTAACTCACCATTTTCTCTTGCATCTTCTGGAATGCCATTTCTGCTTTAGTTTTAGCTACTTCGTTTGTTTGAGGCTTGTCATCTTCATTGGGAACTTTTGATACTTTGGTTACTTGCTCCAAAAGTTTCTGCTTATCCTTCTTCTTTTTCTTTCTGTAACAATATGAATTACATTGATGAATTGTTCTAAATACTTTCCATAATTAAAGACTTTCCTGGAGTTCACTTACTTTTTTATTCCAGAGTCACATTTGAGCTTGAGAGGTCCTTTTGCTACTTGATCGTATTCAGACATCCTGCCAATAACCTACAAAATCTCAACCAACTAAATTCTGGCCGAAAAATTAAAAATAATAAACAATGAGTTAATGTCACTAATTATTGACACGGGGAACTATACGCACCAATGTCTATTGTTGTTTATTGTAAATGATTTCCAGTTCACTAAAAAACCTCTAACTATAAAAAATAATTTACGCTTCTGAGAGGCTTATACGATTTCAAAATAAGGCAAATTGACGTTTGTCAGCTGAGACGAGTTTATCCGATCGAAAGCTTCAATTTCACAACTAAGTCGTAACGAAGCTTTCAATTAGTTAATTGCGTCCGAGCTGTTCACTGTCAATCTGACATTTAGTTCAGAGACGCGTATAGCAAAAAGGATGGTGGAAAGAAGCAAAGAATACTGTATAGTCGTATAGCGCATGGTGGAAATATTCTGCAGTTTTTACAGAGCTGCGTTTGAAAGATATCAGCTGTTATGTGATATCCAATGTCCAATCGTAACCTTTGAAGTCACTACATTGACGTCATAATGGTGCCGTTCAGCCTTTCGATTGGATGACACAGAAATAGCTGATATCTTTTAAACGCAACTGAAAAGCGTGTAACAATCGATAATCTTATCGATACTCCGAGCATGTGCAGTTCAAAATCTCGGTCTTGGTATCGACAGAGTATCGATACTATACTCTGAGTATCGATGTTTGTGATGTGCGAACGTGTTCGAATCATGGAATTTTTATACCATGGTTGGAGTGGTCAGGTGTGGTTGTGGTGATCGGCCGCGTGTCTGTGTGTTGTGTATGCAGTTATTCGAACATGAGTGACAGCGTGGTCCAAAGTGTTCAGAAACTCAACTTGGACGGCGAAAAGGCATGATAACTTTCATTAAACAGTACATACATATGTAATGCTGACCAAGCGCATTTTAACATTGCCCAGATCACTATGGAATTACCAATTTCAAGCTAGTCTTTACAGGAAGTACTCAATGGTTTGTAGGCGGTCGGCATGAGCACGTTTTTGCATTTTTCAGTTTAGGGTTTATAGATTGGCAACTCCTGTAACTTCTGATATAAAGTTGATTCCATCTACTTCCGAAGTGAGGCCGAAAAATGAAGGAGAAAGTTTTTTTGTTTTTTGACATAGCATGCATACCATAACCCAAATTTATCCTTTCCATTCAGTTCTTTACGACTCGTTCAAATATGAGAATCCAAAGCAGTAGTGAATTGTGAGAACTCTAAAACTTCAGTTATCCCTTTACATGCTTACTATGCCTGTGATAATTGTGGATGCTTAATGTGCTGCTAGTTAGATTTTTTTATTGTGAATCGCCTTCTTATAAGTTTGAATCTCCATATTAAGAACAGATTGTATTCTTGCATGGGTCCATTTTTTTTTCCTTTTATAATGCATGAGATGCATGCCCTCAACATGGGTGTATCTTGTGTAGCGACATTAATAAATAGGTGCTATTTTCTCTTCCAGATCTAAAGCTTTGAATGAAATGTGAACATATTCCATTGTTCATCTATGTTCTTTTTCATCACCCAATGTTTTAAACTTAATTCTGAACAATGTTTCATGCAAGGTTTGGAAATCTTGCATCAGCACACGGTGTGGAAGCACTGAATACATTTCTCTCTGATAGGAGTTACCTTGAAGGATTTACTCCATCTCGAGTAGATACATCAGTTTATGAAGCTTTGGGAAGTTGTCCATCAGAACAATTTCCTCATGCTTATCGATGGTACAAACATATTCAGAGTTATGGCTCAGAACGGAAGAGTTTTGTTGAGAGAAAAGGAGGCTCCTTGGAATTACACTATGTAGATAATGGCAAAAGTCAATGTAATGATAAACTAGACGTAAAGGTGAGATTTTGTTGATAAAGGAGAACATTCCCCATGCAACCCATTTTATGTAACTTATATTACTCTTAATATGGAGATTCAGACTTCATCTTTGCAATTTTTTCTCTCTGTTGAGTTGTTAAATGTCTTTTACCTGCTGAAGGTCTATTTTTCTTACCTTTTCTTCAGCCTCCTAAAGCGAAAGGAAAGAAAGATGCAAAAGATAAAAAGGGAGCTGGTGACACAGTTTCAGAATTAAATCCATGGCCCTCATATATACAGGCTAGTATTATGTAAATGCTTTTTTGTTTTTCTCTGGATAATTTTCTGAACCTTTTAAATCTATCTGCAATTGCATTTATATAGGATCGGTTATTGCTATGGGACAAAATTAAGAAAGAATATGAGGCAGAAGTGGCAGCAAAGGAGCCCTGTCCTATAAAAGTTGCCCTTCCTGATGGAAAGGTTGTGGAAGGACAGTCATGGCGAACTACTCCATATGATATCGCAAAAGGAATCAGGTGATATGATTTATAAAATTTTTTGCATTAACTTTTGACTGACTTTGTTTATTATCTTACAAAGTGTGTTCAGAGCGTAAAGAGTGTTTGGGCTAAGTTCTTTTTGATATGTAGGTAATTTGTAAAATTTAACATTGTGCCCATTTTTTTTAGGTGAGAGTAGAGAACACAGTATGCTTTTGGAAAAGTGTTGGGAGGGGGAGTGTGGGGTAGGGGGTGGAGGGGAGTCTCCTTAAGCCTTCCCTCAAATTACAGTAAGCGCTCTAAAATAAATAAAACTTACCGATAGGCAACTTCTATGAATAGAAAAGTTTGGAGATGTCCTCAAGAAATGACAAAAACCTTTCAGTTGACCCCTTCCCCACAGAACACTTGTGCGTATGAGGAGTGGCCCCTCAGACTGTCCGTCCACTCAAATGATCATACAACACATTGGTCAACCTCATCGGACATGTAAATCCTGCAGCAATCAAACCAAGTTCTTGTGCCCACTCAATCACAGCCAAACACTCCTTTCTACATCACACACAAAAAAAAATGAATACATTTATTCCCACCATTGTAGCACAAACACTCAACACTTAAAAACACAAATCACAAAGAATCAGAAGAACACTGCCATCATTTTTAATGCCACTGACATAATTTGCTAGAATAATTCTCTTGTTAAAATTTTTCTCACAATCCGTGGGTGGGTGGGTTGGTTTTATTATCTACATTCTTGTTTGTTTTATAAATTGCCGAAAATAATGCAAATTTTGCTTTGAATAGCAGATATTTATATTAATTAATATCATTTTCTAATTTAAACATTTTAAAATGTAGTTCATACATTAAAACTCACTTGTGCAACTTTTTAGTCAAGGTCTTGCTGACAACACTGTTATTGCTAAAGTGAATAATGAACTATGGGATTTGGATCGACCTCTTACTTCTGATTGCAATTTAAAACTGCTTAAATTTGATGATGATGAAGGTTGGTGGTCCAAAATGTTTTTATTTAAAAGATATTTGTGTAATTGATTGCTTCTTGACATGTGTGTGTGTTTTTTTTTTTTTTAGCTCAGCAGGTTTTCTGGCACTCAACTGCTCATGTACTAGGAGAAGCGATGGAACGTGTATATGGAGGTTGCTTATGTTATGGTCCACCAATTGATAATGGATTTTACTATGATATGTTCCTGGATGACAGACAGGTTAGATTATATACTTTTGTTTCTGGTTGCAAAATTGTATGTTTTATATCCTGAATCTGTAAATTTGTATTATTCATGTGTTCAAGGTTTCAAATTTAGATTTTCCAGTTATTGAAACTCTCATGAAAAGCATTGTTAAAGAAAAACAAAATTTTGAACGTCTAGAGATGAAGAAAGATGATTTGCTTGAAATGTTCAAGGTAATTCTCATTAAAAATAACTTGTTATGTCACATTGAGAATTTTAATAATATTACAAAAGCATTTTATTCTATTGCATAGTACAATGAGTTTAAAGTACGCATTTTAAAAGAAAAAGTGAAGACTCCTACAACCACTGTATACCGTTGTGGGCCTCTTATTGACCTTTGCAGAGGACCCCATGTCAGACATACAGGAAAGATCAAAGCACTGAAAGTGACAAAGGCAAGTATGGTTTCAACAATGAGGATTATTAATCAGTATGAAATTTGTAATATTTATTTAACAGACTTAAGATTTATAAAATTTGAAAAATTGGTAAATGACATTGAAAATAAACTATGAATTTTTCTTATGAAATCTTGTTTGCTTTCAAGAAAATAAGTTTTGATTCCTTTTTTTATTTATTTGATTTTAGAATTCTGCTACCTACTGGGAAGGCAATGCAGAAGCTGAGTCTTTACAAAGAGTTTATGGAATTTCTTTTCCTGATACAAAACAGTTGAAGGAATGGGAAAAATTCCAAGAGGAAGCTGCCAAAAGAGACCATCGGAAAATAGGCAAGGTTCGGCCTCTTCATTTTTCCCTTTTACCCAATTTACTTGATTCTGTTTAAAGAATTATCACAGTATTTTGACAAATACACAATGCATGTTCGCTGAACCTTGGAAATCATTATTCAACAGGAAGCATGTCAATCCGGCCATTTTTCCTTCTCTGTTTAACTGCTGCTGGTAGTTCATCTCATTACAATGCATGACCTTCTCAATGAAATTTAAAATATTCCTAACCATCTGTGTTATACTAAATTTGTAATTATTTATAGGAACAAGAATTATATTTCTTTCATGAACTAAGTCCGGGTTCATGCTTCTTTCAACCGAAAGGAGCATATATATATAATACTCTTGTGGAATTTATTAGAAAAGAATATCGGAAGCGGGGATTTCAGGAGGTAGTTTCTCCCAATATCTACAATGTCAAGCTGTGGCAAACTTCAGGGCATTGGAATCACTATGCTGTGAGTACAATGTGGTTAAACTGCAAGTGTGAGTTAATATGTGTTCATGATACGTGAATTCTTTGTTTCTTTCTCTCTCCTCCTCTCTCTCCCCTCTCTCTCCTTTCTCTCTACCCTCTCTCCTCTTTCTCTCTCCTCTTTTTCTCTCTCTCCTTTCTCTGTTCTCATTTTTTCAGATTTTAAAACTTTGTCACTTTTTAGAGTGGGTTGCCAAAATGCTCCATAGCACATGACCATCACAAACATATTACCTTTTGCTTTCCTCCCGTTGCAGTGGTTGAAAGTGCCAGAATGTGCAAAACATGTGCAGCAAAATAGGAATTCATAATAATACAACAGGTTTTGTTACTTTGTCATAGATAGTGATTTATGAACTTTTTACAAAACGTTTTGCTGTGGATTTCATAGAAACCAGCTCAGAATTGTAGTGTGAAGTGACAGATTTAAAGATGAAGGGGGGGGGGGGGGCACAGTATCGAAATCTGCCCCTGTGTTTGTCAATTATTGTTTTTAGAGTATCAGAGAAGGAAAACAAATTTTAAGAAATAAATTCAACGATCATTCCGTATTAGTATGATTTAAAACCAAAAATGTGTACATTATTAATATTCAAATTACATTTGTCACTTCATCAATGATAACAGCCCCTTGAGGGGGAGTCTGAGTGCTCCTCTCTTTATTAGTACCGTGGGGATCTGAGGCAGGCAATCTTCTGTTGTGAACTGCAACATCATTAAAACGTGTGCGAATCCCATAGACCACACTCTTGATCTTGCCAAGCACATTGTGATGTGGTTTGACAAACTAAATGCTCATTGATCTTCTCGAGGTTACAATGTGCCTCTTGTTTGTGCGTGTATGTGCATGGGGACATGCGTGTGTGTGTTTTCTCGGCCAAATATTGAAAATGTGAAGATATTTAAAGAAAACTGGAAGTTCACAAACATTTGAAATCTATAGTTATTATCTTGAATTAAAGGGAAAAAGAGATATTAATTGAAAGTAGAAATATGTCAGTAAATTTACTCACTTTAAGGTGCTTTGGAGTGGGTTCCAATTGTTAATTGTATTTGTTTTCTGGATTTTATGTGCTTTATTTTGTAGATAATGTTGCAGGCTTCTGCGTCTGCTGTCATGATCTGGGCTGTCTGGGTGATGCCACATGTAAGGCTTGAAGTGCCACATTTCAACCGTCTCATCATGGTCTTCTTCAGGGCTGTGGTGAGTACAGTCTTGAAGAAGACCATGAGGCACTATAGCCCTGAAAAAGGCCATGATGTGGTGGTCGAAACGTCGGCTTTTCAGCCTTTGACGCAGTGTCTCCTGGACAGGCCAGATCGCTTCATTTTATAGATTTAACAACTTTTCTCCAATTTTATTTATTACTTTACTCCATTTTCCATTTGTTTCTAGTTTTTTTTTCTTAATTATTGTTGTGATTGAAACTTAAATTTATTTCTTTTGTTATAGGAAAATATGTTCTCCTTTGAATCAGAGAAAGAAACATTTGCTTTGAAGCCAATGAACTGCCCTGGCCATTGGTATGCAAAGCATTTTCAATTTCATTTCCACTTCTTCATTGATTAATGATCAATTCACAGTTATATCAGTTATTAATGCATGTGTTGTAAATACCTTTTTTTAATGGAACATTCACATTGTGTATTGAAGACTGAAGCATATTAGAATACTGAAAGATCCCAAACTTCTTAATGTGCATGCTTTTTTGGATACTAATGTCTCCAAGTCATGCTCTCAGTTCAAGGACCACTTAGAAACTAGAAAACCACTAAATTAAGGGAAGTCAAAGTTGCCCCAGCTTCAACTTTGATGTGTATGCAAAGTGGAATCTCATTAGCACTTTTCCTATGTGAATCTCCAACCTTTCAAGTATCTCCTGCTTTTACTTTCAGGTGTGATCTGTTTTATTTAGCTATTTGATGTTTTTTTCTGTGACACACTCACACTCACTTATGCTCTCACATTATCTCTCACGCTCTTATTCTCACACTCCCTCTCATGCACACTCACTCTCTCTCACGCACTCACTCTCTCTCACGCACTCACTCTCTCTCACGCACACTCACTCTCTCACGCACACTCACTCTCTCACGCACACTCTCTCTCTCACGCACACTCACTCTCTCTCATGCACACTCACTCTCTCTCACGCACACTCACTCTCTCTCACGCACACTCACTCTCTCTCACACTCACTCTCTCACACACACACTCTCTCACACTCACTCTCTCACGCACACTCACTCTCTCACGCACACTCACGCTCTCACACACTCACTCTCTCTCACGCACTCACTCCCTCTCACGCACTCACTCTCTCTCACGCACACTCACTCTCTCTCTCACGCACACTCACTCTCTCTCACGCACACTCACTCTCTCTCTCGCACACTCACTCTCTCTCTCACGCACACTCACTCTCTCTCTCACGCACACCACTCTCCCTCTCACGCACACTCACTCTCTCTCACGCACACTCACTCTCTCTCACGCACACTCACTCTCTCTCACGCACACTCACTCTCTCTCACGCACACTCACTCTCTCTCACACTCACTCTCTCACACACCCACTCTCACACACCCACTCTCTCACACTCACTCTCTCACGCACACTCACTCTCTCACGCACACTCACTCTCTCACGCACACTCACGCTCTCACACACTCACTCTCTCACACGCACTCACTCCCTCTCACGCACTCACTCTCTCTCACGCACACTCACTCTCTCTCACGCACACTCACTCTCTCTCACGCACACTCACTCTCTCTCACGCACACTCACTCTCTCACGCACACTCACTCTCTCTCACGCACACTCACTCTCTCTCACGCACACTCACTCTCTCTCACGCACACTCACTCTCTCTCACGCACACTCACGCTCTCACGCACACTCACTCTCTCACACACCCACTCTCACACCCACTCTCACACACTCACTCTCACACACTCACTCTCACACACTCACTCTCTCACACTCACTCTCTCGCACACAGTCTCTCCTCGCTATGTGTGTGTACCAGGTTTGATGCACTTCTTTTCAAGTATTTAGGATGTAGCATATGCGTACACGTCTGGAAAAGTACACACAAATCAAAACCTAACAAACTATGAAACTAGTGGTTTAAGCATTGAAAGGTAGACATCTCAATGCACAAGAAACCATGAAAAATGAAAATGATATTTTTCATGGAAAAATGTTTAGTATAATACAAAAGAGGGAACGTACTGTAGAAATCGACAATCTAGTTTTAGAAACGTTTTATGTCATTGATATTCTTAGAATAAAAATGAAATTTTATTTGTTGGGCAATAATAATAATAATAATAATAATTATAATAATAATAATAATTTCTTGTTGCAAACAAATTCAATTTTTCTTTTTTCTTTTCCAGTTTGATCTTTGATACTCGAAGTAGATCTTGGCGAGAGCTTCCTTTAAGGCTTGCAGACTTTGGGGTACTACATCGCAATGAATTGTCAGGTGCTCTTACTGGATTGACTCGAGTGAGGAGGTTTCAACAGGATGATGCTCACATTTTTTGCACTGTAGATCAGGTATTTGAATTTTTTTAAAACTTACAATGTATTAAAACCAGAATTGTTGTTGAGATAGAATTTGTATAAGAAAAAATTGATGATTTGGAATAATTGTACTCTTTTTAAATTTGCAGATCAGGCAAGAGATGTTAGGAGCATTGGAGTTTTTAAAACATGTCTACTCTGTATTTGGCTTCACTTTTGATTTAGTGTTGTCTACAAGACCTGAGAAGTATCTTGGTGAAATTGGCGTGTGGAATGATGCAGAAAAGGTATAATTGATTATTGGCTGGGTTGTTTTGGAATATACCTGAAGTGTGTGTGTGTGTGTGCATGTGCAGTGAAACTTCGATTTTACATGGTCATCAATCAGTAGTCATAATCAAAGTACCCCCAAATTTTAAAGAATGTTTTTCCAAATTTCAAAGCTTCAACTAGCGCCAACTATTCCACTTCATGTTACTGACATTCATAAACAAAACTGGTTCGTCATTTTTGTTTATCACAATAGTGTTCACAGACGGATGGGTGGTTATAGTGAAAAAAAAAAACTCTCATTCAGTATCAGGGACCCCAAAACTTGTATTTTCGTTAAAATTTTGAAATCAATTTTCGTTGAAATTTTGAAATCAATTTTCGTTGAAATTTCGAAATCGATTTTCGTTGAAATTTCGAAATCGATTTTCGTTGAAATTTCGAAATCGATTTTCGTTGAAATTTCGAAATCGATGTTTCGCTGCAAAAAAGTAAAAATGTTCAAAAAGAGAGGCCTAAGTTCACCAATTGATTACAAAATAAATAAATAAATAAATGGTTTTCTTTTGGTCCAACAAGTACAGTTTTAATACATAAATAATAATAATTTTTTTTTTTTTTTTTTACCGACACATTGTAGCTTGTTATTACCTTTGATATGGAGCTCGATATATATTGCATTACTTACCTGGATTAAATGGATTGTGGTTATGAGGGAAATATGAAAACCGTTGAATGATGCTACATGTTCTCTTATGGAGGGAAATATGAGAAGACAAACCAAGTCAATGTGACATCTTGTTAATTGGTATATAAGTAAATTTGAATCATTAAAATCAGGTTAAAAATAAAATTATGTATGAAGCACGTGTATGACCTTTCAAGTATCTCCTCCTGGTTTTACTTTCAGGTGTGGTCTGTTTTTTTAGGCATTTGATGTTTCTTTGTGTCACATATGTAGACAACACACACTCTCTCTCTTCTCTCGTGATCTCGGGTGACTAATAGCCCTCGGACATTTTGTCCTCGCTCGATCATCCCTCAGAAAACTGGCAGACTGATATTTTGTCCCCTTTTGACTTATACTCTTGTAAAAAAAAAAGTTGTTATTATAAAAATATTCTTGATTTATATATATTTTTAACAGACTTAATGGACTAGTAACTTAAGTGTAAATATTTCTATTTTTGTTGAATTTATTTCCTACCATGAAAAGCTAATTCATAAAGCTATTTTACGATTCTAGCAACTAGCCGAGAGCTTAAATGAATTTGGTCAGCCTTGGAAAGAAAATCCTGGTGATGGAGCGTTCTATGGACCTAAAATAGATATTACTATAAAAGATGCCTTGAGAAGATCCCATCAGTGTGCTACAATTCAGTTGGATTTCCAGTTACCGATTCGATTTAATTTGGGATATGTCAGGTAAGGTATATGTCTCTCTTTTTACTGAGAAACAAACTGAAAATAGTTATAACTTATTTTAACTTTCTCACGTTTGTAAGAAGAGAAAGTGTTGTGATTGTGTGCCAGAAATCAGCAATTTTTCAACAAAAAACCTCTTTATTGCTGGCCCTGGTAGCGGGAGAGGTGGCTTAGTGCATCAACTGATGTCACTGCAGTGCCTTTGATCGGCAGGCCTAGGTTCAAGTTCCGACAGTGGCAAGATTTCCAACACTAGTTTGTCAGCGAGGTTGAATTCAGTTGCTGTCTGGAGGAGAATTCTTGAGGCCAGCTGCTTTGATCAGTAGTTTTCCATAGTTTCTTGGATCAACACCACAAATCGATTGGTGGCAAAACATGTATCGTCCATGGTTAATGCTAGTCTGTAAACTGTTCACTCAACTTACTCAAAAATTGATATTTCCCAATTGATCTAAACAAACTTGAGGCCCTGTGAGTTTGAAACAGATATTTTAACTTTTGGAGGTACTTTACATGAAACCTCAAAATTTTCTCAAACATGGCTCCAAATTTTTTGGTTAAACTTTGTCCTTGAAAAAAATGCTTAATAACTCAGTAAAACAGGTCTCACTTTCATTGAAATCCCTGATTGTTCAATAAATGCAAAAGATCAAAATTTTTCAGCATCTTTCTACAATTACAATATTGAAGATACTGATATTTTAGGAATGAAATTTGTTGTTCAAGGACGGATTTTGAAATAAGATCATATACAATTATTCAGAAATATTAGTAGTTCTATAATTTCCTGTGAATTATGGACAGTTTTTAACTGTTGTTTTTCTCAATAGTTCCAAGTTTTGTGATTAAATTTTCTCCTTGTAGTCCCGTTTTTGGCAAACTGCATTGCTGAAAATTAAAAAGAAAAAAGAAAGAAAGAGAAAAAAGAACATCATCACAAAAGTACAATATTGAAGAGGAAGGATTTTGTTTTGAACAAAATCTTTTCTAAAAAGTCAAATCTTTAAAAATGATCATGTAGAAGTTTTTAAAAAACTAGTTTGTTTTTTTAAATTTATATAAAACACATTTTCTCAAAAATGGCTCCAAATTTTTTCCATGCATAGAGCAAAACATGAATAAAAAATGGCATATATCTCATATTTGTTGAATTCTTACAGAATTTGAAAATTGCAAAAGTTAGAAATATTGTGAGAAAATGTGCCATTGTATCATCTAGTTTTCAGGTTTCCATTACATTGTTATTATTGTTATAATTATTCAACAGTGAAAGTGGGGAAAAGAAGAGGCCTGTCATAATTCACAGAGCCATTCTGGGCTCTGTTGAAAGAATGATAGCAATTCTCACAGAATCATATGCTGGGAAGTGGCCATTCTGGCTCTCTCCAAGACAATGTATGGTAATTCCTGTTGGACAACCATTTTATGATTATGCTTTTCAGGTAAGCATTCGTATTTCCGTAATGTTTTTAAACTTTTAATATTTGTTCTAATCTATTTGAATTTTCAGGTAAAAGAAAAGATATTTGCTGCTGGTTTCAATTGTGATGTAGATGTAGATGCAGGTGATACCATGAATAAGAAGATAAGAAATGCACAGTTATCTCAGTATAATTTCATTTTAGGTGAGTATTATTGCTAAGTTTTCAAAAAAAGAAAATATCAATTAAATAGTTAATAATGCAAATTAATTTTTATTTTACAGTTGTTGGGGAGAAAGAACAAGGAGCTCAGACAGTGAATGTTCGAACTCGAGATAACAAAGTACATGGTGAATTCTCTATTCCAGTAGTTATTGAAAAGTTCCAAGCTTTGAAAGACAATTATGTACTTGCAAGTGAAGAGAACTTTTAACCCATTTGCACTTCACTGAATTGTTTTTCACTCATTCCTTAAATTTCAAGCAATATTTTTAACTTTATTCCCATCATGAAATTTCAAAGCTGCACATAATACTCGGTAACATGTGTGACATGTTTTTGTGTGTAGCTCCAATAAATAATTTGGGCATAAGGTGACAGTTCATTTCCCATAAAATATTTTAATATGTTTATTGAATTCTTGTGCCTGTACTTCAGTTATTTTCTTCAGTGTTATTTATTTCTGAGAAATACCTTTCATTAAATTATACTTCTTTTCCTTTGAACTGTCTTTGGTATTGAGTTACCTCCATTTAATCCTTTACCTCATTTATTTTTTACTGTCTCATATCTATTACATATTACATAGGATTACATAGCATACATATAGCATTACATAGGAAGAGGAAGTTATGTAATGCTGCAGCAAAAAGTGCCAATTTTTCAGAGAAAACGAAAACATATTTTGTGGGTCCATGATGCATATTTCACTTTACTTCTACCCAAAGTAAGATGGGCATCTTCCCGGCCAAGTATAGCCTGCCTGACAGCTGGGCAGATAACGCAATGATCAAACATCTCTTTCCGACAAATAGTCGCTTTAAACATGATGCTTGAATGTCCATTACTGACAAGCTAGTCGTGTTACCAATATGTCCATAGAATTTATGTGTAAACGTGGTTAAAATAAAAAACATGGCCGATTTGTACGTTAGCCAGTGTGGAAAACAATAAATAAATTGATACTTTCAAATATCATTTCAATGGCTTAGATTGTTTAAGGTATCAATTGATGTCACTGCAGTACCTCTGACTGGGGTGTCCTAGGGTTCTAGTCCCAATAGTGGCAGGATTTTTGATACTCTACATGGCTTGGTTGAATTCAGCCTCAGTCTGGAGGAGAGTTCTAGTGGCAAGCTGCTCTGATCGGTAGTTTTCTGTGGTTTCTCCATTCAACACCAGGTGAATGCTGGAGCAGTATCCTAACAGACAGGCCACAGACCGTGCAGTCTTTCCTTCCTCTTCCTTGTCTTATCCTCGCCCCTTACATATACACACTTACATTTACAAGCACTACACTACCACACATGTTGGGAGACCAGTTAGGAACTTAGAGCTTGTGCTGGCTGGAGTGTTGCCCTGCAGGTGAGAGAGATCAGGTTGGCGGGGAAAACCCATGAGCTGACGTGTGGGTCGGCACCGAATCTTGCCATTCAGGGAGGAAGATCTTCACCACCTCTGCCGATTTCTCCATTCAACACTAAGCGAATGCCAGAGCAGTATCCTAACGAAAGGAATAAAAACATATACTTACAGAACTAATGACCTTAGCAGTTGATGTGCCTGGAATCGCAAAGCAAACATCATTTGGCTAATGGTGACAGCCACAGGTGCTGGCTTATGTAAGGTGATTGCCCAAGTGAGGAATTTTGTGTTTGCAAGAAGTGTTTTGACAAAAAAAGTGCTTTGGAAAGCATGGCACATAGTGAAGGGTGTTTTTGAAAATTGCCAGAGCCTCATCACCGCAACTTGAAAATACTCAGCAGCAGTGTCAGTACAGGTATACAGTAGTGGTACAGGGTTTCATGTAAATAGATATGTACGATTATTGACACCGTGGGAAAATCACACACCTTATCTCTCACTAGCAGCAGAAACTTCCCACCAGCAGTATGGTTCTTGTCACATGTTGGCTGCTCTTCACTTAAACATAGGACTTCTGCCCTAGCCATCTCATATCATCTAAGGTGCACTTCATCTTGCTTCAATTCTGAACTCTGAATGCTGGATTTTATGCACCTGTTTTGGTAGGGCTGTGAATGGCATTGACATTGATGTGAGTGCGTAATTTCAATACTTCCCAATGAGGGATTTTCAACACAATGTAGATAGGAATGCAGCCATTGGCTGGATGAGAATTCTGCCAGATCTAATCTGTATTTTCAGTGGATTCTCCAGTAATACCAGGTGAAAGCTGGAGTACTATTTTAACAAACAGACTATATGCCATCTTTCCTTTCTCATCTTTGTCCTTGAGTCCCCTTATTCAATGCGTTTGATACATTTGAATATGAATTTAATCAGTGAAGGTCACAATTAAGGCATGTAAGATATGAAGGGATATTTATATTTATTACTGTGACTATAACATATGTAATTGTTCATTGCTGATTGCTTGGGGGGTGACGCTCTGGCAGAATCTACTCCAGAACAGTGAATATAAATTGTTATTCTATTTAATTTCTCAGAATTTTATTAGCGTCCCATAAAACTTCCAGCTTTATGTAAAACACTTTAAATAATAAATGGTATTTTCTTCAAATATATGTTGGATTAAGTAAGATATTAAAAAATAAAATAAGTTTAAAGATGCTTTCTAAACACCTTAATAAATTAAATCTTCTTCTTCTGTCGCACTACGGCCCTTTAAGTTTAGCCTTGGCGTCTCGAACGATCAATGCCCATTCACTTCTCTCTTTTGCCTTTCTTCTCCACCCCCTCACTCCCATCACTCTCAGATCCATCTCCACATCATCCAGTCATCTTAAACGGGGTCTTCCTTTCTTTCTTCCTTCGGGTTCTTTACAGAAAATAATTCTTTCTTCTTCCATTCGTAATAGATGTCCGAGCCATTGTAGTCTTCTGACCTTAATTTCTGCAACAATATACATACATTTTATTTGAACTGCTATTGGGTATGACCCGGTGGCAGTTAATTAACAATAATTACAATAATAATAACACTTAACATTAATAATAACAACAATAATAATAATAACAATATCAATAATAATAACAATATTAATAATAATAACAATAATAATAATAAAGGAGTACAATACTAGCCGAACATGCAATAATCATACTATCACTAATATTAAGTATTATAACAAATATTTCAACTCGTATGATATATAATAATTATAATTATATGTCGGTGATGCTAAAATTTAATACAAGCTACATAAATATTGGCTAAATTTATTGTTTTTAATTCATTGATCGCGTTCACTACAATTAACTGCACGACACTGCACTGCACAACACTACACTACACTACACTACACTGTTTTTGCTTTGAGTTACACTGACCCGCACTTCACAGCACTTACTCATTTAATGTCTACTAGTGAGCACCCGTCAACATTTGACGGTGAGATCTGAGATAAATGTAAAATACTGTGCCCAGACTAATGTTCACAATATGTTGCATTACTTGGGTTTTCAGGGTATAACGAAAATATTGTGTTGTAGAGTTCCCAAAATTTTGAACACGTATGGACCATGACCAGGTGGCAATGCAATATCGGCACCAAAAGACACAAAAGAAAGAGCACTACTATATACTGACGGATATTATTTCTAAAGTTTTTTTTATGTGTCATCATCTCCTATAAACAACTTTGATTTCTTCTGGCATATTGCTCGAAGGTAAACTTATTTTCTCATTTAAGCAACACAGTAAACTCGTTTGCAAAATTTCTCTCATGGGAAGTACAAAGCAGAACAAAACTGACTTTTCATAGACAACGAATAGAAAACGAAATGACCTCACTAACACGACAAATACGTTGACTTTCTCTTTCCCTGCGACCAGTTAATGTACGTTTGCGTCTTTTGGGGCGCGTGGGCAACGATTCGGAATTCGACATAACCTGTGAACAACTTCACTACTTCAGTACAACCGAGCAAAACCCACTGTCCGAATGTTCTTTACAAAATACACCACAAAAGCAAATACACGCAAACTGTCAACACCACAACGCAATTACGCAACGCAACTGAAACAAAACCTTGACAAATTGTAAACAAATCTCAACAATCAAAACAAAACATCAAGCAGCGTGGACTCGCATATATGGAATTTGAAACAGCCACCTTTGGAAGAAAACAATTGTCTATTGATAAGCGTACTATTAAAGAATGATTTAATTAATTAATTTACACCGTAAATGTTGGTGAATCAACACAAACAATACCTGATAACACATCTAGGGATCACATTCTTTCATTTAAAGGAAAAAATACTGCAATCGGTGCAGTAGAAGCTCTAAACGAAGCCATGGCAGAATACCTTTTTTTTTTTTAATATATAGATTACTATCATATTGTTCTAACTTATTTCTAAAACTTCGAACACTTACAGGAAAAGCTTTGAAAATTGTTGCGGGTAAACTGTTCCAATCTTTAATTGTTCTGTTACAAAAGGAAAATTTCCCAAGATCTGAATTTTGTTTCCTTGTTCGAATTTTGTGAGTGTGATCGCTTCGGCCGAAATAATTTGGTTTTTCTAGTCTAACCTGAATTTCCTTCCAAGCTGTTTGACCTACGTACGATTTATAAAGAGCGCAAAGCCTTGCCCTTGTTCTTCTCATTTCTAGAGGTTCCCATGCCTTTTTATCGCGTTAGTTCTATAGGTAAACTTATTCGCTTTTCTCTGTATTCTATCTAGATTTTTCCGGTGCGACTTTCTGTATGGATCCCAACATGCCACTCCGTATTCCATGAGAGGGCGAACCAGCGAAAAATACGCTAATTCTTTTGCGTTTGCAGAGCTTTTCTTAAGAATTCGCATTACAAAATGCAAAGACTTCCACGTTTTCCTAACTACCTGATTTATATGCTTCTCCCACCCTAATTTACTATCTATATGAATGCCTAAATACTTGCATGATGAGACTCTTGGGATGATGACCTCACCTAAACGATAGTCTGGTTCCTCATAATTTCGTCCCCGCCCGAACGTTATTGTTTTGCTTTTCGATCCGTTAATTCCCATGTCATTTTTTTCAGCCCAATCACGTAAATGTTCTAAATCCTGATTTGTTCGTCAGCGCTACTTTTGATTTTTCGGTATATAACACAATCGTCTGCAAATAAACCCACCTTTGATTGTATGTTAACATGGAGATCATTTACGTACGCTAAGAAAAGTAATGGCCCTATGACACTTCCCTGTGGAACCCCTGAAGTAACAATACCCGTAGTCGAAAACTGAGTGCCAATTCGAACTTTTTGTTTCCTGTCTCTAAGAAATTCGCTTACCCACTTCACAACTCTAGCATCAATTCCTGAAGTTAATAATTTCCTGATAAGTAGGTTATGCGGTACTACGTCGAATGCTTTCGCAAAGTCGATTACGATTGCATCCACCCTCCCACCCGTGTCAACTTCGTCAGCTAGATCTTGCAAAAGAGAAACGATTTGGCTTTCGCACGAATATTTACTTCTAAACCCATATCTGTTGTTTTATACATATTGGTGAGTTCTAAATTACTCTTTATCCTCCAATGCTCATTTTCATATGTGGGGCCGAATGCACCTTAAGTTTTTCCTCTCCCAGGACATCAGCATACATTCAAGTCTATTTGTTAATGTCCAACACTCGGCACCATACAATATTACTGGTCTTATAACAGTCTTATATACTTGAATCTTGAGGTATTGAAATAAACTGACTGATTTAAAAGAAATTCAGCCCCAGTTGGTGCACCATTTTGAAATAATCTGCAATTTATACTCAAACAAACTCGGTCGAGGAATCTGAAAAGCAAATATCTATCTATCTTGCTACTTTATTGCTAGAATTGGCTCAATGAAAAATCATATATTCATTTCACGAAAACATTGAAATTTATTAACAATTTAAAACAATTTTGGTATTGTATAACTTTTCCCAATATAAAATTAAATGTTTGTCATGACCGTTCCTACCTTATGTCTTCGCGCGCTTTTTCGGCCATCTTTATCCATCTCCGACGCCGCTGTCCTCAGGTCCAGACACCATCTTCTCTCTTCTTTTCTCGGAAGCTCACTTCAATTACCGTTCATCAGATCAACAAACTATTTGCTGCTAACATTCCAGTCCAATCACTGACAACTTCGCCCAAGTCCTCAATGTCCCTCCAACTCGTTCACATGAAATATTTTAAGCTCCACTGTCACACTTAGATTTCCAATTTTGATGTTCTTTCAATATCCATTCCCTAGTAGATGCTTACAAGTCCCCAAAGAAAAAAAACTCCTAACATTAATTGGAGCACGATCCGTTCATGAGCACGGCATCAGTCAGAATGAATGTCTCTCGTATTCTTTCAGCCCTGCAAAGCTCGGTTCATAAATTCGATTGTTTATTTGCAGATAACATTTGATGTACTTTCGTACCTAGCCAATCTCTAAATTTCTTGCAAAACGAACTAGCCGTCTTCACGACTGTCACTGCTTTTTCGGCCAATCCCAGAATTCTATATAGAATTAGCTAGCCGTCTCCGCGATTGTCACTCCATGAATATGTTGACCTTGACGACGGTTCGCTTACCGTTGCTATGCAAGCATATTCACATAATTTATCCTCTTTAATTTACGCCATTTAAAATAAATATTGTACAATATTCAGTGACATATTGGTATGTCACAGTATATACGTATATTTATTTTCCTTAATACATATCTTAGTGCTCTGAAACACTTATTGGCTGAGGTCATTCGCGCTTTTATTTCCATTTCTATACTATTTGTGGAAGTAATGAGAGATCCCAAATATTTGAATACTTCTACTCTTTCATATTTCTCTATACCTATTTCAACGTTTGAGGGTGGTTTATTCTTTTTCCGATTAATCATGTACTTACTTTTACTGCAGTTAATTTTAAGACTGATTACATTAGCAGCTGTTATTAATTCTTCTACACTTTCTGTGAGGAATTTCTGGGTTCTGCTTAAGATAACAACATCTGCATATGCTAAAAGTTGTACAGTTCTATTAAATATTGTACCTCTAGGATTTATTTTGACGGCTCTGATTACTTTTTCCAAGCATATATTAAATAGTTGTGTGGATAGTGAATCACCCTGACGAAGATCATAGTTTACAGTCATAGTTTCGAAACTTTCTGATAGCATGTTTTGTACTTTAACTTTGTTTTGTTTTTTAAAGTCATTTTGACTAGCCTTTGCAATTTACTTGGGAAACCAAATTCTCATTATTTGTAGGAGTTGTTTCCTATTAACACAGTCATAGGCTCGTTTAAAATCAATATATAACTGATGTATTTCGATGTTCTGTTCCCATGTTTTCTCTAAAATTGTTCTAAGTGTGTAGATTTGATCAGTGGTAGACCTATATTTCCTAAATCCGCACTGATAATCTCCAAGGCAATCCTCCACATATGGTTCCAGCCGCCATGATAAATAAATTAAATACATAAATAAAAAAGCACGGTCATTAATGGGGCAAATTATTAATTTTTGTCTCAATATTAACACGAGTTACAAACGATTAACTTAGGCCCTACGAGCGTTTATTAAAAAACTTTGAAAATTAATAACGTCTCGAAGAAACATCCTTGGTTGCCAGTATGTTGTGCTGCAAATACTGTAAGAGTTGGCTTTCATTGATGTTTTGTAAAAAAAAGGTATTTTACAGTGGTTTGTGTAAGCCGATTGTATTTATGTATTTGTTTCTCAAAAATCTGTTTCTTCATCATCGTGTTGTAGGTAATGCGGTCAATGTTGTCCCAATCGTTCAATCGGAGCGTGTTACTTTGTGATCTGTAGATGCAGTCCATAAAGGTCCGTAGCAGCAATATCTCGTCGGTTCTGATGTATCCGTTCCCGTAGGAGAGCCTTTTCCGTTTGGTCGTAGATGAAATGCGACGACTGCGTGGAAAAAACACGTTCGGCTTACATAAACCAGTACAACCCCACGTACGCTTGATCTACAACGCACTGTGGTCAACCTATCAGATCAACAGCTCTCTCCGGAAGAAACATCTCTCCTAGTTAAGGGAGGAAATTACGCGGTTACACCCGCGACAGTGCCCGTGGAAGATATCTCGAAGATCGAGTCGGGTATACTGACAAAGCAGAGGTAATGCGAAGAGTCATCTAGAAATTCTGCACAGAGAAAACCCCCCAAGAACAACTTCTCCCACGCGGAGAGAGCAGCGATACGAAAACTCAACAACGACGACATTATCATTCTTACTGCCGATAAGGGGAACGCAACCGTTGTGTTGAACAAAACGGACTACACAAACAAAATCAAGGACATCCTGGACCCGAACGTCTATCGCCAGCTGCCACGTGACCCCACGTCACGCATACTCCGTCGCACCAACCAGCTACTTAAAAAGTCTTCTATTACTGAAGAAAATCAACGCACAATCAAGAAATCTGAAGCGATAGCACCCAGGCTCTATGGGTTACCGAAAATTCACAAACAGGAAGTTCCGTTGCGGCCCATCGTCAGCGCTATTGGCTCTCCTACATACCCATTATCGAAGTACCTTTGCTCTTTGCTTCGACCTCACATAGGCAAGATCAATACCTTCATCAAGGATTCGGCGCATTTTGTCGAAAAACGGAAGACCCTGACAATACAGCCAGGCGATCTACTCGTCAGCTTCGATGTAGTATCGCTTTTCACCATGGTTCCAGTCACTGAAACATTGGCGTTGCTGCGAAAGCTTTTCCCAGATGACATCACAGGGTTTTTTCACCACATGCTCGCTACGACATAATTTGTATGGAATGGTGAGTTCTACAAACAAGAAACAGGGAGCGGTAGCTCAGTGCATCAACTGATGTCACTGCAGCGCCTCTGATCGGGAGGTCCTAGGTTCGAGTCCTGACAGACAGGATTATCGACACTAGCTATTCAGCTACGTCGAATTCAGTGGCTGTCTGGAGGAGAAATCTAGCGGCCGGCTGCTCTGATCGGTTTTCCGTGGTTTCTCCTATCAGCACCAGGCGAATGCTGGAGCAGTACCCTACCAAACGGGCCACGGACCGCGCGCGATGTCCTTCCCCTTCCTTTCCCTATCCTCTCCCCTTATGTTAAATTTGGAACTTGGCGAGACTCGTGAATTAGGAAAAGTGACAATTACAGTTCGAGGAGTACGGTCGCCAGCTGTTTAAAACAACACAATTTAACTTTTGAACCAAACCTTGCCTTAAAACAAAAATAAGGCGAGGTGACCATGCGTTTACCTAATGAAATATTTTCGGAGCTAACACAAGAGAACCCCTAGCCATCGGAATCGAGAAGACTGTCGTCACATTCGAAACTTTTCGAAAGGACGCTCCAGATTCGGAAAGAAACAGGAACATAAATTCTAAAGGATCTCGGAAAGTGGAGATATAACAATCCCAATAACTCACAAATATTACATTTATTACAATTCTAGGAAAGTAATACAAAACCAATTTTTCTTGCTGTACAGAGAAACGGAGGTAGCTGCAAGAAAAACAATACAGAATTACGAATGCAAATACAAAATTGAGACGAAAAAAATGCCGTCTCTTTAAAAAAAGCTGTGAATGACACAGGAACACAAACCAAAGGCGTGTTCAACAATACGCCTGAACTTTATACAGAACTACTGTATTCGAAACAACCTCAACAATGCCCACTTTAGGACGAGGAAGGCGAATACACAAATACACAAAAGTGACAAAGAAGCCGACCTCGGCTATCTTTCAATACAAAAAGGGTGATAAACAGTGCTATTACAAACGAGCCATTAAATATAAAAACCAAGTTTAGTATGAGTGCATTAATACCAAGTTATACGGAAATGGATCTTTTACCAAAACTTACGCCTTATTACCAAACTTAACAAATTAACAGGAATACTCTGGAATGAGGCAGAACGGTCGTTCACTGCCCGTTCGTGTTCCATTCAAGAAGCAGCGACCGAACACGAATGGTGACCTCCACACGGCCAAACAACGCCCGCATGTGATCAAACCGATTCGTGCCGGCGGCGTGCTGTTGCCCAGCCGACTCCTTTGCCGGCTACGGGACCAGGTTTTGACGCAGCTGTCCAAGTGGCCACGGCCGAGAATGCCGTACGGGCCGAGCTGACGCCTTCCAACAAAGCTCCAGACTGCCGAATGCGACCAAATGCCGTCTTACTCACGACAGGAGCGAAAAACTGCAACATTAACAATATCAATGAGCAATGCACAGTACCAAAATAGCTCCACAACAACATCGGAGGCCAACATACAACCAAACGCTGCTAAAATGCTGCAACGTAAAACACAAAACAAAAAACCAACAAGAGAGTAAACCTGCTTCACAACAAAGGCTAGTTTACTCAACCATAAGAAACAACAAAGATACCAAACACAAGATCCAATTCCATAACATAAAAAACATTGTTGCCAAAATCAGGCTAATATGCACTCATACACACATTTAAAATCAACATAATACGATTCTGAAGGAATCAGGCCTTTCTATAAACATGAGTAATGGCTCGTAACTACGAAAAAGCGTGCGCCAGGCACGCTATACAACCAGTAAACATTACAGAGTAGAGGCAGCATGGCGAGGCAAGTGGCGAAAGGCCCTGTGCGCGGCGAGCGCACGTCTTTTATACCATCCCCGGAAGGGGTGACAATGAGGCGTAAGTGGGGAGTAGCGGGGAAATATCAATACATTCATAGAGCAGTACAAAACCCTTTGCCTAAGAAATTTATATTTACCTCTTAGAGGGTAGGCAAAATGCGGAGCATGCCGGTGAGGCGGCAAGCGATGGTGGTGGCCCCTGGCAGAGATGCCTGAACTAATAGCAGGTGAATATGAAATAATTTTTATTTTGCCATAAAAACCTTAATTTTGAGGCTACAAAGGCAATCAAGGTGTCTGTACAACTCTCTAAATTTACTCTAAATTGCAGATTTTGTTGGTAGAACCCGCTACAATCAATGGTTCTCTTATAATAAATAAAAACCTGTTTTGAAATCAATAAAAACTTTTGCACATAGTACCAATTTTATCTCAGAGCTAAGCCAACCGAAAAATAAGATGTTTAAAACAAATTCTTAGGTTTTTAGAACCTTCTCATGGCCATGAGATCACACTTTGAATTTTACAAATTACCATTTTTGAGAAAATTGATGACAAAAAATTACCCATATACTAACATGCTTAACCTAATTACAGGATAAGAGCTTACTAACTGAGTACAAAATCTTCTCAGATGGACTTCTCAGATGACTGTTGGCTTCTAGTTATTGATGTAGCACCAATATTCAATAGTTGTGACAACTTAAATTTTCAAATTTAACACCTTACACACTCACACTAACACGCACTACACTACCACATATTCCGGGAGACCGGTCGGGAGCTTAGATCTTGTCCCGGCTGAAGCGGTACCCCGCTGGTGGGAGAGTCCTGGTTAGGGGGAAACTTCGCAAGCCATGTGTAAGTCGGCGCCGGATCTCGCCATCCAGCGGGGGATGATCACCGCCATCTCCCGAGCAAAATAATGCACTACACTTACGGGACTAATGACCACAGCCGTTGACGCGCCCGGAAACACGAAAAAATCAATAAATCAAACAGGAAGATGGGGTAGCCATGGGAAACCCGCTGAGTCCGATTGTGGCAAACCTGTACATGGAGAACTTCGAGGCTATAGCGCTAAGCACCACGCTAGCGCTAAACCCAATTGTTGGTTGCGCTACGTAGTTGGAGCCACGGGGAAGAAACACTAGAGGAGTTTCGACAACATCTGAATAGCATTCACCCCCGTATACAATTTACTATTGAAAGAGCAAAATGGACAACTACCTTTTCTTGACGTACTTATTAACAAGAGGGAAGACGGATTCCTAGGCCATAAAGTATTCCGGAAAGTCACCCACACGGAACGATATCTGAATAAAATGTCAAACCACAACCCAAGCCAGAAGAGGGCAATGATGTCCACCGCGCCAGACGCATATGCGAAGAAAGCAACTTGCACCAAGAACTCGGTCATCTGGAAAATGTTCTTCAAGCCAACGGTTACTCATCCCAAGAAGTAAAGAGAGCACTACTTCCAAACAAGAGCGCACGCAACCGTTCCGAGGAAGAGAACACTATTACGCTGCCGTATCTCAAAAACGTCACTGACCGCATCAAAAAGATTCTGAAACAACACAAAATCAAGACAATTTTCACGCCTACCACACAGCTCCCCAACAGGTTTCGTTCAGCAAAGGACCGTAGAAACTCATTAATGACAGCAGCTGTTTACAGGATTCCCTATTCCTATGGTTCCGTTTACATAGGCACAACGCAACACTCAATCAACACTCGCCTTGCAGAGCATAAACGAAACTTCCGCTTCGGCTACACCGAAAGATCCGCGGTGGCTGAACATGCTCTTTCGGGAAAGAACACATCTTAATCCATAACACCGAGATTTTATCCACTACAAACCACTACCAGCCCTCTTATAACGGGAAGCCATAGAAATTTTCAATCGCCCGAGCAATATAAACAGGAAAGAAGAAGGAGTAAAATTAGTTGCATGACATCCCGTACTCCATAACACCAAGACAAAACCTTACAATAATAAAATTCCCTGCCCCACTCCCATCTCGGTCGATGTCAATTGCAAGCCAGCCCGCGAAGCGACAGCCAATCAGAAGCCAGCGCGCGAAACCGCCCCCTCCGTTACCCCCACCCGCGACCTATAAATGCCGCGGCCGAGACCAACGCGGCGTCCCGAAAAGACGCCCTCCCGTCTTTAATCATCTCACAAATCCAAGTCAGGAGACGGGCGCAGAGGAAATACTACGCGACAAGGGACGCCGACGACAAGGCCGCGTTTCAGCGCATCCGTAGAAACGGCTGTCGCCTCCAATGCGCACACAGGGCAGAATTATGGGAGAACTACATCAAATCAGCCGACATCAAAGACCGAACCGACCTCTGGAAAATCCAAAAGACGCTACGCAAACCGCAAGAACCAGTGACAGGGCTCCGAGATACAGACAATAGAATATTAACATACGACCCGGCAAGAAAAGCCGAAATTTTTTCCAAAGTTTTAGAAGAAACTTTCACGCCCACCCCCATCAGGAGCTATATAAAAGAAAATGGAGTTATATACGTACTGACGACAAAATTCAAGACAACGAGGAAACGGTAGATATCGGTAGCCTCAATAATACCTTCACTGAAGATGAATTAATTGAAGCAGTTAAACTTCTAAACCCCAAAAAAGCTAGCGGGCCGGACCGAATCAATGCATGTTAAAAAATCTCCCCCGTTGCGCCGTTAAACTACTTCTACAAATCTTCAACTCCTGCATCTCTATCAGCTATTTCCCCGAAACATGGAAGCACGCCACGGTAGTTCTGATAAACAAACCCGAAAAAAACACAGAGATCCTAAAAATTACCGCCCGATTAGCCTTCTATCTCAAACAGCGAAAATTTTCGAACGTCTACTACTACCGAGAATAAGATCTCACCTAGACGCCAACAGCACCATTCGCGGCACCCAATTAGGGTTCAGGAAAGGTCGCTCCGCGACCATGCAAGCCTTCCGCCTGGCAATGGAACCATCTTCTTCGCTATCCCATTCTTGCGCACTTACCGCACTTTTCTTTGATTTCTCCTCCGCCTTTGACAAAGTCAACCACCACCTTCTACTCCAAAAATGCAACCATCTCCTTCCTAACTACCTTTATCTTCTTCTCAAAAGCTATCTTCTCAATAGAACATTCCAAATCCGCTACCAATCTCACTTTTCTAGTAAAAAGCAGATTCTCGCCGGCGTCCCGCAAGGAGCCGTGCTCTCTCCTTCTCTCTTCGCACTATTTATCCACGACCTACCTACCTTTCCTCTCGTCAGCGAATATTTATACGCCGACGACGTCGCCTTTACGTCCAAAGCCGCGCAAACGCCTACAAAAAGCAGCTAATTCGCTCTATCACTGGTGCTTTTTAAACGGGCTCTCCATCAACCTACAAAAGTGGCAAGCAATCATCTTTACATGGAGTCGGAAAGAAAAGCCCCTCTCGATCGAAATAAACGGGTATAGATTACCGTGGCGGGCAACTATCGACTACCTAGGCGTCACTTTCGACGGAAAACTAAATTGGAAGGAGCAATGCACTAAATCAGCGAAGAATATGGGCTCCCGAATAGCGAGAATTGCTCCACTACTTCGGGCAAAAAATCTTAAAAATAAAACTAAAATCCTCCTGTACACGGCGTGCATCAGAAGCGCAGGAATTTACGCCTGCCAAGCATGGGCCACGGCAAGCAAATCTAATCTTCAAAAGCTACGCGTCGCATTCCGCCCCAAACTTGGAACAGCCTACAAAGACGTACGGACGAATAACAAACTTACTGACATCCAGACTTATATATACGAAACCGCCACAAAAGAAATAGACAGTATCTTCTCCAAAAACTCTACTTCCTCACTTTTCCAGAAATATTTGCAATACTACTCTAAACAATCCGAAAACGGGCGCAAAAATCTGCCGACTGACGCCCGCTTCCTCAGTCCTCCATAAAAAAAAACCCAGGAGCGGAATATCCGCAAAGTTTAATAAAATACTTTCAGCTCATAAACACTTTATCCTTCCGCTAAACTTCTAAATTATCTTTCCCACATTTCTATTTATTCCGGCCTGCGGGACGCAACCAACACTACAAGGGACGCGGCGCCGCCCGCAACCGCGTGGAAGCAGCTCTACATAACACCATGGCGGAAGAGCGCCTCACGGCGTAGGCCGCCTAAATCTCTAAAAACACTACACAGCTCCAACGCGACGTCAGTCGCCAGTCAGCCGCCGTCCCGGACACTTCAGCCCGAGACCTCGCCACTGAGGATGCCCACCGCAGTCGTGGGTGAAACGTTTGGCAGTTCAAAGCCAAGACCACGGCCCATCAGCCCGGAACACATGAACAATATTGACTCCGGCCGTGAAAGCCTGCAGTGGACAATCTTGTTTTACTCCTCTGTTTATTATTTCTTGTTTTCTCCCAATTCTTGTTCCCATGTCAATACATATTTTATTATTACTATATAAGCTTTTCATAACTTTTATCAGGTGGTTTTGAATTCCCTGAATCTTAAGAATTTCCCCACAACTTTTTCCTGGACACTGAATTAAAAGCTTTTACAAAATCTACGAAGATAATGCAGGTAAGGAGATTGAATTTCCTACGCTTCTGTATTAACTGCTCCATTACAAAGACACAGTCACATATAATCGGCCTGTCCTGAAACCACATTGTTCTTCTCCAAGAATAACTTCATTAATGACATTCATACTTCGCGTTATAATTTTAGCGTACATTTTGTAGGCTGTGTTCAGAAGACTGATTCCTCCGTAGTTGTCGCAATTTTCTCTTTTACCTTTCTTGGAAATCGGGGATATCATGCCCACTTTCCATTATTCTGGTACTTTACATGAAGTCCAACATACATTTAAAAGACATAGAAATCTTTCTTTGATTTCTATTAGTGTATATTTAAAACTTCCTATATTTATTCCATCTATGTCGGGCGCTTTTTTGTTCTTGAAACTTCCCAATGCTCCTTCTAATTCTTTTAGCTCAATTGGGTGTGCATAAGATAGTTCGGCCTCTTCTTGGTCTGTAAGTTTGGGTTCTCCGCCTGGATCTGTCCATAAGTTTTTATAGTATGTTAACCATTCGTCTTCACTTGTGACAGATTCTAGCGGTAAAGATAAAGATAAATGTATTTAAACTGCAATTGGGTGTAACCCGGTAGCAGTTAATTACATAAGATAATAAATGTCATGCAAATAATGTAATATTGTTAAAATAATAACAATAACAATTAATAAGAATATAAAAACTGATGTTTCTTAAAACATTAAATTACACGAAGAAAAAGAAAAGAAGCGTGTATCATCTAAAACCGCACTGAATGTTTTTACAATTAAGACCGCACTGCACTGTCCTTCACTTCACTATAACACTAAAAATATTTCCTTCATTATTTCTCTGCTCTACACTGCACGACACATCACTTCGCTGTATTACTTAATATTCTTAGTTAATACCCTCATAAACTTACAGACTCTCTAAATTAATTTCCTAAACTGTCGAACGCTTCGAGGAAAGGATTCAAAGGTGTTTGCTGGCAATCTATTTCAATCCCTTATCGTTCGATTTGTGAAAGAGAATTTCCCGACATCCATTCTCTGCGGTCTTAAATTTATTTTGTGCCTGTGATCCCCTCTACTGATGTACGTAGGAATACTTAACCACCGTTTAATTTCTTTCCAAGCTGGATGACCGCTATAAGCTTGGTACAAAGCGCAGAGTCTTGCCAATGTTCGCCTGTTGTCGAGTGAATCCCACTGCCATTTTCTTGTCCCAGAAAGTAAATTTAGCTGCTGTACGCTGAATCCTCTCCAAATTCTTACACTGCATAATTTTGTGAGGATCCCAACAAAACGATGTCTCTTTCTTCTTTATTTAAATGTTTCATTATTTTGAAGGCCATATTTTGTGCAACGTGTACATCGTGTTCTATGTCTGAGATGTACTTATCCCAATTTTTTCTTTTTTAGTTTGCTAATATCTCTCTTCACGATAGCACACCTTCTTTTATACTCTAACCGATCGTCTAATGTATTGGTCTGCAAATATTTGAAGTAAGCTGTTTCCTAATCATTCACAAGGTCTTGCATTTCCTCATTCCATTTCTTGAGTATTTTACTATTATTTTTATATTTGCGTCTTCTACGTAGTGTTTCTGACGCTGACACATAACTTCCTTTATATTTTGTCATTCTGTATCAACGTCTCTACTTAGCGGTTTTTCCTGTAAGTATTTTCAGAGACGTGAGGAGTATAATTTCCATATATTTTCCTCCTTCCAATGATAGATCGGAACCCTCTTCCTGCCCAAGTAAACTTGTGAATATCTTTGTGACAGTAATAAGTATTATGTTCAAGTTGTTGAAGGTGGCAAACTTTCTTAAACATGTCCCAATTTAATTGTCATTTCTCCTTGATTTCCTACAATATTTTGAATTGGATAATTTCTGACTCGCGCATTAAGATCCCCACAGATTGTAATAAAGTCATTTCTGTTGGTCATATTCAAATATTTCAGTAGGGTATTATAAAACTTTCCACTTTCCTCTTTCTTACCTTCTTCCGGGTCATACACACCTATCACTGTTTGATATCCTCTTTCAATTTTAATCGCAATTATAATACGGTCCACAAAGTTGTAGTTTACACTGTTCCTCATCGGTTAGCCAATAGAATTGCTACACCTGATGAAACCCTTGATGATTGAGGAACACCAGAACATTATATGATGATTTAGATCGGTACTTGCTTTCATTTTTTCTTTATTTCGGTGATGACGGATATTGTTTATGTTTCTTATTTTCAAGCTCTCTTTGTTCCTTAGGCCTCGAACATTCCAAGTAGCCAGTCTTAATGTTACCGCTATTCCAAGTCGTTTAATTCTTTCCGTTGCTGAGTCGTATCTTGCCGGTTATCTCCTGATTGAAAATAGTAAGTCCTCTGGCCTCGTTGCTATCGATGCGCAGAGTAAGTCCCTTGGTGGAGTATGGTTGACCTAAACAATGAATTCACTACGCACTTTACAGACTTTCACTGATTCTTTGCCTATTTCTTGTGAAGCCTTTACTACGTATCAATGAATTACAACTAACGATGGTTTCGGGCGATTGAAAACTGTGAGGCTAGCAGTAGCTCTAATTAAACCTTATCAAATCAGTTGACAAACACTTAAAGACTGCGATAATTGCACCATGGAAATACATTGCACACTGCCGCCAGTGTCGAGAACAAATTCCATATAAATGGCTGAATGATCAATTACCATGCTGCCCGCTAAATTAGCGGGCCCTGGTGGGGCCCGCTAACACGAGTTGGCGCATTCGCAGAGTCTCAAAAATGCAGTCGATAGCTGCCCGCTAATGAGTTGCACCCTCGAACGTTAAAGTATTATCGATCTTCTGAGCACGCGCAGTTCAAGTTTCGCACCACTTTAGTGCATCTGCGCATGCGCCGAAGAGCGATACCGCTCTCCGTTTTGACGTGCATAAACTCACTCCGTTTTGGCGTGCAACATGGGTGGGTTCCTCCGGTGCACCGATTTTAGCTGGCTCCGCTCATCACGTTTGCATCATGAACCACGTGACCACAGCATGGACACTTCGTTGGGAAATCCAGTCCAGCCGCTGGCCGCCCTTTTGCTAGGAGATCAGTTTTTTCAAAAATATTAGAGAGACTTTCTTACGTACGGATGGAAACATTTCTCAGTAAACACAGCGCGCTTTCAGATTGCCAACATGGATTTAGGAAATCAAAATCTACGGAAACAGCCATATTCTCTTTCCTTAAAGATGTTACCTCATCATTGGATCAAAACGAAGCACCTATTGAATTGAATTGAATTTTGCCTTATTTTACGTGGCGAGACTCAGGCCATGTGGCCTGCTTTTCCGTCTGACCACGCAAATTCCGCTACGCTCCTTTCACCAACCATGGGAGAAAGAAGGTATTACTTGGGCGACGAAACAGGCGATTTGAATTTAGCTCAGAGGCGTCATTTAGGCTTGAGGATCTTTTACATGCAGTAAATCTACTAACATGGGACAGCCGGCTTTACTTCCCCTCCGAAGGAAGGCGTACGAAGGATTTTTTCGCCCTTAAAAATCCACGGCTTCGATCGGGTTCGAACCCGCAAACTTGGGTATAACAGTCCGATACGCTAACCGTTACACCATCGCCGCCGCATAAAATGTTTATGCCAACGTCACGCGGGGTTCCCAGGCGGTCACCCATCCAAGTACTAACCGCGCCCGACGCTGCTTAACTTCGGTGATCGGACGAGAACCGGTTCTTTCAACGTGGTATGGCGTTGGCCTATTGGATTATTCTTAGATCTTTCTAAAGCTTTTGACGTCATTGATCATGACATTTTACTTTCAAAATTACCTTCATATGGAATTCGTGGTATTGCCTTAGATTGGTTGCATTCGTATCTTAAACAATGATCTTAGAGAGTATAAATACCTTACTGGTATAATGGAACATTATGTACCCTTTTGACTTTCATGATTCATGACAACTTTCTGACTCTTTGCCAGTTGCACGTGGAGTCCCTCAGGGATCGATTTTAGGCGCTATTGTCTTCCTATTATACGTAAACGATATGCCCTCGACGATTGCTGAACTCGTGGCTCATTGCAAAGTCGCAAGCCTTTCACCACTGAGATCCGGGTTCGATTCCCGTCGAATCTCATCTGAAATTTGTTCCAACAAAACGAGTTAGGCTGCTTCACAAGGGCTAGTCCAACCCCTGTGAAGTGTCCTAAACCCTACCCCTATCCTTATTCCTTCCTAATTCTGGCCGCTGGGTAGTGACGCAGTAGCGCGCGGTAGGAGGCGCGTACGCGGAGATGCTACCTGGCGGTCCTCTTGACAACCGACTACGACGAGACGCGACAGACAATGTTAACGGAGGATTACTCCATAAAACAAGCGCAGTAATAGGATTACTCCGAGAAGCGCAAAGCGCTCAACGCCCCCCAAGGGGCTTGGAGACGCGTTGCGTCGAAGTAGACGCAACAAATTAAAAAAAAAAAAAAAAAAAAAAAAAAGATTCGAAACGGAAGAACAGTTCTCTTTGCGGATGATACGAACATACTTTGCAATAAAGAAACCGAAAATAGTACAATATCTGATGTTGCAAATTGGTTACGAAATAACAAATTAATAGTAAATTAAAATAAAACGGTTTTAATGCAGTTTTCCATTTCAAATAAACAATTCTGTGCTCCATTGAAAATAAGCGGTGTACCATTGTCTAATGATAAGGCAAAACTTTTAGGTCTCTCAATTCAGTCAAACCTCAAATGGAAGTCCATTTAAATGAATTGAACACAAAATTAAGCTCATTATGCTACGCGTTCAGAATTCTTTCAAATTCAGTCAGCCTTCAAACTGCTCGTTGTGTATATTTCGCGAATGTTCATTCCCGCCTGAGATATGGCATAATATTCTGGGGAAATAACATTTTATAGCTCCCAGACGTTTAGATTGCAAAAAAGAATTGTACGAATACTAACACAATCCCACCCACGTGATTCTTGTAAGCCTTCGCGAAGAATGTATTGATATGATGGGCAAGAGCTCTCTTCTAGAGAGTTTGTGCACACTCGAACGTTGAAGCACTATCGACCTTTTGTGAATGCGTAGTTCAAGTTTCGCACCACTTTAGTGCATCTGCGCTTGCGCTGAAGATCGATAGCACTCTCCGCTACGGCGTGCACAAACTCTATTCTATTTCTACTAAGAGTGGGAGGCGTGACCCACTATATTTGGGTTTTTCTAACACGGCTTCTGTGGGTAATGTCTCCAAGATGGAATTCGGCACGACTTTTTGAGTCATTCTCAGTCCTGCCGCTAGAGTCGCTGGATGTGCAACACTGCTTGATACCGTCACGACCATGCGACATCTTGCGGCAGGACGAATAAAGACACAAAAAGTCGTGCCGAATTCCATCTTGGAGACACTACCCACAGATGCCATATTACAAAATCGCAATCGAGTTCGATTTCGAGTTGACGAATGCGCATAGGCTCAAAAGCGCAGTCGATTGCTGCCCTCTGAGGCGTGCACGACTTTCTTCTATTTGAAGGGAAAGATAAAGTTTAAGGATAGAGAAAGGTAACAATAATGAGGTATAATAAAGTAATAACCTAATTGTCACTGTAGAGATCGAACCGAAGTTTTTCCTACTTAAAGTGAATTATAACAACCAGTCCCTGTGACAATAGAAGATCTCAGATTACAGTCAGGTTCATTACAGAACAAATTAAAAACTTAATGAAAATGTCTGTTAGGAATTTCTCAGTTTCGAAACGGGTTCATGTTGAGAAAAGTTGAAGTTAATCAACTCTTTCGAGGATGGCGTTTACTCGAGTCAGTTTCTTTTCACTTTTCACCCAATCTTGTTCTCAAATTCTTTTCAAATTCATCCGGGTAAGTTTTGAAAGATCGTAAAATATTATATTTATGAAGTATAGTTGTGTAGTGAAGTATACTGTATTTATGAAGTACTTATAGTTAATACTTGATAAATACAATATATAAATTATTGCTTTGTGGATTTCTTAAAACTTAATGAAATGTGTGAGGTTGTGAAGTGCTTTATGTTGTGGGACTTGTTGAATTTTATTCTACCTGGTCACGTTAACACTTTTTCTTCTAATCGAATAGAATTCCATACCGATACTGAATGAAAAATGCTCTGCATTCTGTGTGCACTCAAACTTGCCCTCTCATCTAAGGCATACGTCTATATAAGGAGAGAGAGCCAGATCCTCAAGCTTCAAGCTCCAGTACTTACAGCCGTCTTCAGACAAAACAGCACACTCTGAGGAAGGAGCGATTCTGACTGATTTTGACAGATGGTTGATAGATATTATTAGGTGGCGCGAACAGGACATGAGTAACAAGAAGCCGGATTGTTGTTTGCACATGTACTAAGAAATGAGTGTACCAAGTGTATCCGCAGGACGATAAACTCATGACCTGAAAGCACATGAGGATTCTACATGACAAAGTTTCTGTCAGAAACCTTTGCGTGACGTTCAGAAGGTTCTTAAAGGTTTGATAAGCGCACGGAGACGTACCTAGGAAATAGTGAAGTTTCCAGTGAAAACAAGTTGTATGAAGCGATTGTAAAGGTATGTTGTCGTAAATGCGAATTGTGCAACATAAGCATGCACGTCGAAATGTTATTTATGTTAAATATCATTGCTTTAAGGACAAAATTTCGTCGTTTATTCAAAATTGCAGTAGTTACCACACAATGACTAGTTCACACATATTAACTGACGTGTAATATTTGAGTTCCAAAACTGGAATCCGCCGATCTCAGGTTTCACTGAAACACTTTTTTTACAAATATGATTCTGACTTCATTTTTATTTGTTTCTTATTTTCAAAATAACAGTTCTGGCAACTCTAAATATTTAATGTCTAAAGTTAATGGTGTAAAATTATTCTTTAAGTATCCATTGTAAATCCTTTTTAAGATTATAAACTAATGTGTTTGAATAGATTCATTTCAGACAGTTTTTCATTGCAGTATATTCTCAGAGCCTAATTATAATTGCGGTTGTGGCATACTTCACAATGTCTCGAAAGATTAGTCAAGATGCATTCAATCAACTTGTGCAAGAAATTGTTGCTGAATTAGAAGTTACCGCCGAAGAAGCTGTAGAAGATGCTGTACTTCAATTACAAGCTCAGGTAAATAAACTTGTTCTTTATTATAGCTGTGTTAAATTTTAATTTGTATGGAAATTAATTGTACTTTTCAGCAAACAACTAGGTTTGGAATGCAGTGGATGACACAATATTAATTTAAATTTGTTTTTACACTTTGAACATTTGATAAATAATTTCTCCTGTAAATAATTAAAAGAGCAAAGAGGTCAGGACTTAAAAAGTATGAATTTGCCTGCACTTTTCGTGTTACCTGATGTGAAACAATGACTAGAGATAGCATGAAACAAAATAATTTCATAAATATTACCTGTAATTTACTTTAAACACTTAAGAAATGGATAAGAATAGTAAAAATTTGTTGAAAAATATTTCTCAGTAAAAGTTAAAATACTAGGTCTCTTGCTTGTAAATTAGTTCACTGCATTGCATTGAGTAATTTCATTCGGTAGTTATTGAGAGGAATTCTCCTGTGAACACAGGGATTTAACAGACTCGCAAAACTGATTTGAATATTCAAATTGGACTTTCCTGAAAAGTGTATTTACTTTTCTGTAGGTTTATTTTTCAATTTATGACAGTTCGAATGTTTTGTTTTCTTGCAGGGAGTTGATCTGACAAACATCCGAAAATCGATTGCATTGAATTTCATTCCACCACAAGATATTCGACCTCTTGAAATTGCAGTTAATAGTCTTGATGAACTCCTTCATGACGGTGCTGATAAAGAAGCGATTATTGATGATGTAAAGTTTCTGTGTGAAGCATGTGGGAAAAGTACGGGTCATAAAGTATTCATGGGTAAAACTGATTTTGTTAGACTGGCTTTTGATATATTACATAGATTTCCAAATGACCTAGAGTTTTGTGCTATGGTATTGAATGCTCTGGTACATATCACTACTGACCAGCCAGATATTCTGGGTTCTAATGTTGGTTACAACATGTCTTTATTCTTGGAAAGAGAGCTTGATGAAAACTGCCTTACTCTTTTACTTACTTGGATGAAAGTGGCATGTATTAAGCATGAAGAAAACCGTCAAAGCATTGTGGAATCTAACTGCATACCTCTACTAAAAAATGTATTAGAAAGTTCACTGGAAGTTCCCTCAGTAATCAAGGGAGTATTTTCAACTTTTAGAGCTCTCACACTTGATGATGACATACGAGTTGAATTTGGTCAAGCTCATGAAAATGCTAGAAAAATTGCAGAGGCAACATTGGCAACCATGATAAAACTTCTAAAAAAATATAAAACTGAAAAAGAAGTTGTTGGTGAAGTAATACTGACCCTTTCTGCTGTGATAGTTAGAAATGAATATTGTGAAAAACTGCTTGACGTTCGAGAAGGTGAAAGTTTATCTTACATTCTAGACGTGTTTGTCAATTTTCCTGATAGTGAGGTAATAATCTCAGGTAAAATTATAATTCATGGCTAGTTTTACATGTGTATTATGGTTCTTAATGCATATTCGTGTGTTCAGAAATTGAATCGTCAGTGCATGCGGCTTTTGAAAGTGCTTGCTGGAAGTGACAAAGTGAAAGGTGAAATAATCAAAGCTGGAGCAGCATCAGTTATTGTCATGGCCATGACAAGACTTCGGGTAATTAGTAGTTTTTTTTTTATATTCTATTTACGTTCATATGTTGCAATAATATAAACTAAAAGCTAACATTAAAACATTATCAGCAATTGCTACCTTAAATTACCTTTCAAGAAGTAACTTCTAGAATGATGAGTTTTAACAATGAATAATAATGATAATGAAAGTATCATTTTTTATCATTTTGTATCTTATATCACATCCTATCATACTGTATCATATGCTGTTGTTTGGGTAGTAGGGTAGTGTTGTAGGGAAGTTTGTTTTTTCATGTCAAATCACCATCACAGAAAACAAATATTTCACTAACATAACTCCAAAATAAAATTACAAAAGTCTATAATGTTCAGAAGCAGAGAACTAACTTCAGCTGTAACTATGTATAAAGTTTAAAATAATACTCCAGCAGAGGTTTGGCTCTGACGTTTTAAATTAAAAGTTTATTAAAAGCCCTCGCTGGTGCAAGGGAGCGTTTCAAAAGATGTTGATCTGTTTGGATTACACAACATGGACACTATGGATCATCAAGTTGACCTGTATCCTAGTCCATGCAGTTCTTGGGTAATTCAAAGCTTTCTGTTTCCGAAAAGTTAGTTGGCTGTCAGATGGGAGATCTTCTCAGATGTGGTGAGAGAATGTTGTTATTGCTGCTGAAGAAAGTTCCAGGATATTGAGGAGAAAACTTCTGAAAGATTTAGTTCTTGGGTTGCTGGCTGTTAATGATGCATCAAATGTCTGCTGTCCTTCGTATTTGGTCTGTTAGGCTAGGCTGGAATCTTCCCTTCATATTTCTGAGTTTTTGTTTGTTTCCAGCAGCTGATAATAATTCTGTAACTGTCTTTTAGTGGTGGGTTGACTTTCTCAGTCATACAGAGCAGGCATATTTTGCAGTTGAGAAACAGAATAAGAGGGCTGTTGCTGTTCCTCAGCACCCTTCATTGATTCAAATAGTTTCCATATTTGATAATTTCTTGTATTTAATTTGTTCTTTTAATTTTGACGAGGCCCTTAAGTTTAAGCTTTTATTTATTTAACAACAAAAACAGTTAAAACTGCGTATGACGTGCCATGGGGAAAAGTGAATTATATGCACATTTTCAAAATTCTGTGATCCCTACACTAAGTCATATACTACTTGAATTTTCAATTAAAAAAAAAGAGAGAGAGAGAGAGAGAGCTCCCATGTAATAAAATCTATTTTGAAGGATAAATAAGCAATAAATTTTGGGCTCTTATCCATGTTGTCTTTCGGAATAATACTTCCTGCCACGACAACATGGAAATGATAATTTGAATAACTGTATTTCCCACTGAATTCTAGAAGACGTGCACAGGTAATGAAGTTACAAGCTCCTGTCAATTTGGGTTTGGTGTTTGTTAGCCAGTGATGATGATGATTATTATTATTATTATTATTATTATTATTATTATTATTATTATTATTATTATTATCGTTATTATTATTACTATTATTATTATTATTATTATCATTATTATTACTATTTTAATTCTATTGTAACAACATTCTCTAACCATACTGGAATTGAACATGAAGTAATCCTCTAGAGTAAAGTTCTAGTCAGCCATCATCTTTTATCTCTCCAGCCAGGGGCTTGTTGCCTTTAGATCCCCGGGACAGTTAGATGCCCTGACAGTAATCCGTTCAGGAACCTGCTGTGTCTCCAGTTGCTTAACCTCCGTGACTTCACAGAGCATGGTTAAGTAATTCGGCCACCGATGCTGGGCTTTCTACCACTTCTTGTTTTTTAAGTAAAAGGCCACAGACAACTTCTCTTTCTTTTGTTGATGGATTTTGTAGTAAGTCTTGATATAGGAACACACTCCTTAAAATTAAGATCAACCATAATGGCACCATTTGGTTGTCCAACTAGTAAATAAAAATCCATTCAGAGATGGTCAAGCAAATTTCTTCTCATTTTTAATGTTGATCCAAGTGCACCACATATATAGAACGATTTTCCTAAGGATGAACCAAACTGACAGTTAGTGCTGACAACATAACTGAAGGTTCTATGGTCGTTGTGGCCTATCAGATTCCCTCCCTGCATTCATTCATTTGCAGTTGGCTAACTTGTAAATGGCTTCGACGCTTCCTTTTGTGATGTCCACGTCCGACAAAAATATAGTGCGCCGCGAGAAATAATTGAAATTAGGAAGTGCAATGTTATGTGCTCTTCTGTAAAAATCCTTTTTTCTATAAACATTACATTGAATTTACTTTTTGTGTGATAAATATTATGTTTATTTTAAAACCGAGACTTGAATGCGAGATGCGTACCGGTGCACGTGTTTCTGGCTTAAAATAATTTTTCTTTCTATTTACATTCGTGGCAGTTTTCTTTTACTGATTGTGAGCATGTCAACAGATTTTCCACACACGTAATTAGACCTAAATATTTCCCGTTCTGCATAGGAATGTTTTCACAGGAGCCATAACCTAACACTTTACGAAGAGGCGTGGCTGAACAGCTGCCGCGGCGGAGGGATATTTCTCTGAATTACATGTGATGTTCACTTGTTACGCGAACTGTCACTTTGGCTCATCCTTAGGAAAATCTTTCTATAGGGACAGCTTTTCTCCTACAATATACATCAAGGGATGTGTAATGGTTGTTGAGATAGACAAATTAATCATTTGTTTTAAAAACAAAATTGACTGCAATACATGTGTCATGCTCAAGCATGTAGTGTGAATCAACTTATGGCAAAGTCTTCATTGGAGTTTTGAACTTTAATAATAGACATTTCTTTCTCAACAAATTTATTTTGATATCTGGCTTTTAACAGCTTTGTGATTATCATAAGTCTAAAGATGTTCAAAAGAAATTGTTTAAGAATTGATTCAATTAAAAAAATGAAAATAGATTTTCTTGAAAATTAAGTTGAGACATTTATCCTTGCAATGGGTGATGAGGGTTAGAGATAAGTGAGCTGAAGGAAATTTGGATCACAGATGTTAGGCATGTTAGTTCTACAGTTAAGTCATGTTAATTTTCTTCGAAAGGGCTTGGGAGGCAGCGGTTGGTGAGGGAGGGCTGTCTGTAAAATAGTTACCAGAGGAGTCTCAGGGTAGTTCGTTTGTGGTAAGCGACTTAACTTACTTTATGTTAAAACTAGTGGTGCTAAAAGAGCATTTACTTTCTCGCCCTTAGTAGTGGTTACGTATAATACTATTTATACAGCAATTGCTCACCGAATTAACACAACTCTCATTCAACACAACTGGTATAACACATTGGAAAACGCACATGTCCAAATTTTGAAGTGCTTTGTAGTATTAGTGTGTTTTAGAGGCGTTTTGCATCATCATCTTTCGTGGCCTTTCGTAGTTACCCGTAGCGGGCCGACCGTTGCATCGGCAGCGCCAGGAACGTTATGCGTCTCTCAACTGGAGTCACAATTGTCGCGCGCTCCTTTCACAATGATGGCAAAAGCCACATTCGTTTGGTCCCATTTTAGTTTGAAGTGTAGAGTGTCACTCGTTCTTGATTCCCCCAAAGTCAGTTGTAATATATCGTACACCAATTCTATTATTAAGGAATCTGAAAAAGAAACTTGCATACGACGCAACTGATGACCAGGGGCGGACCCAGCCGATCATTTTGAAGGGGGCCATCATGATGATAAACATTTATTGTATCGTATACAATTTTTGTAGTGTATATATGATATTATACAATATTATTTTCAAATAATTACATAATTATATTATAAATAAATATTTAAATCAATTTTGCCAAAAGAAAACAAACGAAAATTCTAGGCCTTGAACGGGGCCGTGGTCCCCAATGCTCCTCGCCACTGCTGATGACGTTCTGTCAACAGCAATTGTCAAAACATAGGTTGTTGCCTATATCATGACATTTTTATTAGATCCTATTATGAAGATTTTGTTTCTACCCGAAAAGTGAAATGTATGTATTATTTATCATACAACTCGACGAAATTGAGAATGTTTACAGGAGCGCGCTACTGTGTCTACAGCCGAAGTGACAGTGGGAGATATAAGGCTATTCAGATCAAAATAAAGCGGGTCCGTACCAAACTGTTGCGGAAAAAAGGGGCGATTTATTTCGTCACATCTGGTATCTTCCCAATGAATATTTTAACTGTATTTGGAGATGTTTGCACATATTGGAAGACATTTTATATTTCTCTGCACTATGATTCAAAATTCTGATCGAATTCCGTGGATGTGCAGAAAATTTTCACTGTAACATTCGTATAAAGCATTTATTTTAACTTAAGTAGTTTCTTATAATATAATACCAAATCAAAGTATTTTCTCTTATACATACGTATATATGGAGTAATATATGTAGTATAGAGAAAGTTATATAATATCGCGGAAAATAGATTTCGAGATTTCAACGGAAAAAAAAATGTTTTGAGGTCCCCTGATGCCTAAAAGCTGTTTGTTTGTTTTTTTTTTTCCCAAAACGTCCGTCCGTCTGGTGTATCTGAACAACGCTAGTGCCTTTACTATTCGTACGAATTTGTCCAAACTGGATACACCCATGTCGATCTGACCTGAGTCGAAGCTTTGCGATTTTGAAAAATATGCATTAATGTTTGGGCGTACTTTACATGATGCCCCCGGTCATTTGCATTTTCCAATTTTTTTCCAAATTTTCTCCAATAACGCCTTTAAACTTCTTGTAAGAATAGAGTAAAATACAATTACAAAAGTGGCATAGGTCCGATTTTCTCGGTTAATTCTGAATTTTTTAAATTGCAAAAATTTGATTTTTTCGGCGTCTGGCGTCTTCCTACAACTACAAAATTGAAGATTTTTCCTTCAAATGAAATTTATTGTCCATAAATAGTTCTTTCATATAAGGTCATGCACATTTTTTTAAAATTTTCGTAGTTTTCGTGCAATAGTGCGGGCAATATTAGTAATTTTTAAAAATTACAAAACAAGATTTTCTCAAAAAACGGCTCTAATTTTCTCTCCCACATCGGCAATATTTACGTCAGAGGCGATTTCTTCACTTTATATTTACGAGTACATGTGCTTTAATTAATGTCAGATAAAGTTTCTCGAAAACACAACAGGTTTCAGTGAAAATGAGCTCAAAATTCCGCCATTTCAGAAAAGTTCAAACGCCATTTTCTCAAAAATGGCTCCAAATTTCTTCAACTTTTTCCAGCGGATATTGGTAATGGCACTGTTTAATTTGCCGTAAAGTTTATTTTGGTATATTCTTTTCTCTTTTCCAAAATTACACAAATGTAATTTTTTTAAAATATAACTCACGCCGTTAATATACACATTTTCATCGATTTGTTAACATTATTACATTTGTAAGTGGAAGTGCTTAAAAAAAACTCCAATGAAGTTTTTTTAAAAAGTGTGTGAAAAAAAAGGTTCAAATTTCGCAGTGCTTAGTCGCCATTTTCTCAAAAACGGCTTCACGTTTTTCAATGAAAATTTCTATTTAAGCCGAGGTTTACTCTTTAATATTCTTGAAGTAATATTTCGGTTCTACTATTAAGAAACCAAAAAATTGAGAAAATGTCAACAAAAAAAAAAATACTTTGGGCGACGACAGATGGCAGCTGGCCAAAGAATGGAGCAAGACCTTAAAGCCAGTCCACACCAAGAAAATTAGAACAAGAGGTACTACAGAATGGCATAGACTTTCTCGCAGTAAATTTTGAGTATGAGTAGACAAACACCTGATGAAGAATCTGAAGAATGCAAAAAACCTGCTGAAAGCATGAAAAACAAAAGACAAAAGGTATCTAAACATTTAAAGGTTCTTCTCAGTAGTAGTTTTAGTAGAAATTTAGTAGAATAGTAAAAGTTTTATACTTACGGAAATAATTTTAAAACAGTTCAAGCGTCGACGACGCCACATTCAGCTAGTACGTACGTACACGAGAAAGTAATTAGTGGTGCTACAGAATGGCACAGACTCTCGTAGTAGTTTTCTAATTTCCTTGGTGTGGATTGCCCATACGATCTTGCCCCGTCCTCTTACCAGCTGCCATCTATCGCCGTTTTTTTTTTAAATTTTATTTTAATTTTCTCAACTTTTCAGTTTGCTAATAGTAGAACCGTAATACTACTTCGAGAATATTATAAAGGAGTAAAACCTCGTCCTAAACGGCAATTTTCATTGAAAAATTTGGAGCCGTTTTTAAGAAATTAGTGATTAAGCATTACTGTAAATGCGAAATTTGAAGCTCTTTTTCACAGGAATCTATTGAGTTTTCGAAAAACTTCATTTGACGTCCATTGAAGCACTTCCACTCACAAATGTAATAATGTACACAAATCGATAGAAATGCTCATATTAACGGCAACAGATATTTAAATAAATACATTTGTGTAATTTTTGAAAAAACAAAAGATTACACCAAAATGAACTTTACGTCATATTAAACACTATAATCACCACTATCCATTGGAAAATTTTGAGAAAAAAAATTCAGCCATTTTTGAGACAATGGCGTTTGAGCTTTTCTGAAAATTCGGAATTTTGATCTCAATTTTACAGAAACCTGTTGAGATTTCGAGAAACTTTATTTGCTATTATTTAAAGCACATGTACTCATAAATCAAATAATATGATGAAATCGCCTCTAAAGAAAATATTACCTACTAGAGAGGCAAGTCAAAAACATTACATTTTTGTAATTATTGAAAAAACAAAAGAATAGAGGAATATGGCGTTTATGTCATCGGATAGGGTTGGATGGGCACTAACCCCACCAAAAATGGAGCCATTTTTGAAAAATCTTGTTTTTGTAATTTTTTAAAATTGCAATTATTGCCGAAAACTATTGCACACTATTGCACTCTATTGCACAAAAACTACTCAAATTTTCAAAAACTCTACATGACCTTGGTGTACTTATGGGCAACAAATTTCATTTGAATTTTATAGTTGAAGGAGAGCCAAGAAATACAAACTTTTGCCAAAATTCAAAGTTAACCATGAAAATCGGAACTACGCCACCTTTGTAAGTGTATTTTACTCTATGCTTACAAAAAATTTACAGAAAATATTTGGAGCCGTTTTTGAAAAAAAAATGAAAATGTCCGGGGGGTTTCATGTAAAGTATCCGCAAATTTTAAATAATGTGTTTCAAATTTTTAAGCTTCAACTAGAGCCAGATGGACAGGGGTTTCTTCAATTTGGAAAAGATCGTACGTGAGGTTTAGACGCTAGTAGTGTTCACAGACGGACGGACGTTTTGAAAAGTACTACTTTTTTCGGTTTCAGGGGACCCCAAAACGTGTATTTTCGTTAAAATCTCGAAATCGATTTTCCGCAGCATTACATAACTTTCTCTTTACTATGTACGTTACTCCCGCCTATACGTATGTATACGAGAAAGTACACATTGGCTACGAGAAAGTCTGTGTCATTCTGTAGCACCTCTAGTTCTATTGGGTTTCGCTTTTGATCGTTTCGGCGATATCAAAAACAAGTGTCTCTGAGCATCACATCGTTTTTGAATTTTCCATGTCGTGTTTTCACTTAACTGTAGGCTTGCTGCTGCACGTTCGATTGTGCTTCCTAGAGATATTTTAGGTGCTTCTTTTTCACCATCACAATATTTAATAACATTAAATGTAAGACGTCTAGTTTGCCCACGAAGTGACACACCTCGACAAGAACTCATATTTCCCAAAGCTACACCGATAAGTAACTCGCTTCATGCTCCTCACGACTTTTGTTAGCGAAACTGATTGTACAGACCCGTGTTTGTACGGTTAGTTCCACGACGCGCCGCAGTCGCCTTCATTCTTCGCTTAGTCCAGCTATGCATCGAGTTAACATTTTAAAAGGGACCCATCTATCCAATAATGGTATATGAATTATTCAAGCACGTGTTCGACCTTTTCGTCTGTCTGGCCGAACTTTCCATATAAACATCCGTTTTTGTTACCCTGCCCGCCCTCCGAGGCAATTGACATCCTGCGGACAGATAGTGTGGCGTCGTGGTAGCGAAATGACAACACAGACACGAGCTCTATTTGCAAATCTGTTTGCTTGATTTTATTTTTACAAGATTTACACTATGTACAGATCTGGGGTTACGTTCGCAATCTACCTCCGTGACCCCCACGCACACTGCTCCCCGTCCGGTGGCTAGTGCATCATCCACCTACACACTTCACCGCGCCGGTGCCCAGACTCCCAGTGCTACGCACTCGCAGTTTCACCGGGAATACCCATCCGCCTCTGGGGACAGCTGTTGTATTCGCACGCGAGACACGAACTCCTCTCCTGCATCTCCGCTAACTTATATTGGCGGTCACCGGGGGGTTAGTTTCCACTACCCTGCTCGCCTTACGTCATGGGAGGTCACAGCTGTCAGTTGGGCTTCGTTACTTGCCGCCTTTGTTCGTTTCCATGTGACCGTCAGCCTCCGACACCCTCTAGCCGTTCGCAGGTTGGCCAGTATTGAAATACGTATTTTAAATATATTTTGTATTTGAACAACTGTATTTTTGAGTTTTTTGAAAATGTATTTTAGAAATTATTTAAATACATAAAATAGGTGTATTTAAAAAAGCAAATACTTAACATACAGATGAAGATAACGAGGAAAGTTTCTTTTTGTTTAATTCTGAAAGTGAAAGAACCTCTTTGAAACAAATATAAAAGCCCATTTCAACTGTTGAATTTGAATTCTCTTCATTTTCCAATTATAAATCTAAATCATTAAAAATGCTGGATAATTATCCGACAGCAAAAAGTGCGTTTATTCCTTAAAAGTATAGTCCGGAAAAGCCCTTTTTATCTGGTGTATTTCTTTGAATGTATTTTTAGGACACTCGCCCAATTATCAATGTTTACCTCAGAAATGGCTTTTGCAAGGATTTTATAAACCCTATAAATGCATATTTTAGAGATAATTGCCTAATTGGGCGTTAAGAGCCTATACGTGCCTATATTGAATTTTTCGCATTTTTAATATTTTTTGTTCACTATGTTTTGTTTTTTACAATCATTTTTTGAGAAATCACTCATGAGTAATTTTGTTAAGAAACAAGTAACAACAGCGTAAAATCTGCCAGGCGTAAAATCTCCGCAAGCTCCGTGACTTGGGTGTTCTTGCCTGGAACGCGTCGATCAGAGACACCGCTAAACGTGTGAGAATTTGACACCGTACGAGTTACCTTATCTACTTCGCCAAAGCCAGTCAGGGCGCTCCAGAGAACAGGAAATTGCTCTCGTCTTTTCGATCTTTCCAATGATTAGTGATCTATCTGTTTCTTGCCGAGAACACAACACAATCGTACACACACATTCGTGTCTGTGCTCTTACCTTTATTTGCGTTGTCCTGCTGCGTGTTCCTCGGTGATTCACGTAGTTGAATTTTAAATGATTTGGCAATTGTTTTACTTAGACTAGTTTTTAATCTGAAATTTAATGACGATGACGTGGAAAAATGGGAATACCAATTATACCGTGTATAAATAAGTCCATTTACTTTCTATTTTGAAATTTTTAACATTTGATGGCCGGAAATAGCATTGCGCTTGTACTATACCTACTATTAATACTACATTTAGTATAATTATTAAATTTGTTAACATGCTTTTAGTATCTTGTCACTTTCTCAAATTCAGTCTTTAGGAGAACAATAGCTCTCTTCCATACCATTTCCTTCGTTGTGACCTTCACCTTGGCTCTGTCCCGTGGTCTTCTGCCCACCATCTGAAGAGAGAGGGGTCGTCAGCCTCGCTAACCCTCTGCACCGCCGCGTCCCACGAACAATGGCTAGGACCTCTCAGCTGTGCCGCTCCAGACCAAAAGCTGCTTGTCTACTTGCGCTTTGCCAACTCGTTCTGAGTTTAAATGCAACATTGTATGTTCGCTACGCAATAAATGTGCGCGTGCGCGACTGCTACGCCAATACGCGATAAGCAATAATCACATGGAATGACTTTAAGTGGTTGATACAAGCTTGCTGGCAACCAACCGATGTTGTTTGGCAGGATAGTTATGGTACTTTGACTATTCGGAGTAATTGAACCACTTTAAATGTGCATAACCACTGTTGCGCCAGGAGTGCGTAATGACATGCAAAAACTGAACGTACTCCCTCTCTCTCTAAATCAGAATCTGAACAATTCTCTCCGAATGAATCTTTTTGAAATCTCTCTGAATGCAGTTTCCGTCCGAAGACGTTTACCATCTCAGCTCGCGCCCCTCTCCTGTTACCGGCATATCCTCTCCCTTACTCCGATTATCCAGTGATCGCCTCTATTTTCAAGTATTCTGGATATATACCTCTTATTGGCTGGCTATTTAAGTGTATCAACGTCTCGGCGGCTTCACGAGCATGTCCGCGCGTGTTCCCTGCATCTTCTCTTGTTTCATTGTTAGGTCTTGATTTATTGCTGCTGCTGGCAGGAGGCGCTCTGGTTGTCACTACGCTACCCAGCGGGTTAGTAGGTCGCTGGCGAGCGTTCCCGGGAGCCCAATAACTCTTTCATTTTCTTAACCCTTCAAATTGTCATTTATCCCCGTCTTCGATGTCCGGTAGCTCGCTCGTGAGTACCGCTTTTGATTGGGCGTGATTGACATACTTTGTGACGGCCCCTTCCCTCGGAGGCTTCGCCATGCGCCTGCACCGTCGTAAATTCCAGAACTCGACACCACCGTGCGCTTTCATCCGCTCCGTTCTCCCTCTCACCCTCAAGACTAGCTGCGTGTTATTTTAGTGTCATAACACGTGTTTATTTTAGAATTTAAGTAACGTACGATGTGTGATAATCACAATATAGAGGGGTTACTCGAAGAAAGTACCACTTTGACCGGTCGGGAAACAAATGCCGGGCGATGATATTGCAAGAGATAAGTGATGAAGCCATTTGCAAATGAGATAATTGCAGTGGCAGCTCCTTAGTATATGCACATAATTACGATTTTCAACACAAAATATTTTTATCCCCTGGGGGCAGTTTTGTCTGTCTTAATCCGCTACCCCCTTTATTTTTCAACAACCCAGAACAAATTGTTCAGATAGCTAAGTGTATGTGACCTATAATAAATCTCAGATCTTTGGGAGCCAATTACATCATATTGATTTTTTTCATTACTCTATTTATTACAGCAATCAGCTCAACTAATAGCAGCCGGCAATGGTTGTATTGCTGCATTAACACTGAGAAGCTCCTCTAATAGTCAAGCCTTTTGTGATGCAGATGCTCCAGAAGTAATTTTGGATGGAATGAGAACACACAAACAAGATCTTAGTGTGCAGGTAAATATTAAATTATAGATTACAACATGATTGATCTATGTATTTGTATATTACTAATTGAAGTCAGTTTTCCTGTTGTGAAGGTATATCAAGGCAATTGTGTAGAACTGTTAAAGTTAGAAAGATATCATTGCACTGTTAGTAGTAATCAGTCAAAAAGTCAATGTATTTGAAAGCTATTCATGAGGTTTATCTTTGACAGAGGGTTATTTTTTAAATCTTGAGCAGTGTTTACTAATGTGATTTAATTAATAATTATTAATAATATATAATTAATAAAATAATTGTATATTTTTTTTATTTTTTGCAGAAACAAGGTTGCTGGGCCATAAGAAACATGGTATCTCGAAACCGAGACGTTTGCCCAGTTTTTCTGGAGCTGGGTGCAGAAGAACTAATTAATTATATTCTACAAACATATTCTGATCAATGTGAATATGATGCTAAAGCTGCTCTTAGAGACCTGGGGTGCAAAGTAGAGCTGCGAGAGGAGTGGACAGGAGAGGGTGGAGCTCTCAATTAGTTTTTTTGCTTTGATACTAAGGCACTAAGTAAAACACTTATGGCAAAATTTATTTTCTATGCTTATTAACTCTGCTTTTGCATTGTTAACATTTTTATACATTAATTTGTTAAAAATAAAGCTATCACTTTAGTCAAAATTATTGGTGCTCTTAACGATTTATTCTACCACATCCAGCATCTCCTTGTAAGATATGAAGTAATGAGAGATTTGAAAATGCGATTATACTGTTGATTCATTCACATTTGTGTTCTGGTTTGAACTTTAACTACTGCAAGTTATCTCCAGAAGAAAATATTAATTCTAATTGAATGAAAGTTATTTGGGGATTGGCTTCCCTTCTTTTCCTTCCTCTTCTCTTTTTTTCACAAAAACATGACCTTTTATGAATAATTGGAAAGTACCTCTGTATCTGCACTGAAGAGAAATAATCAAATAACCTGATAAAAGCAATTTTTTATTCAAAAATATATTTTCCATTTCTGTTACATAGAAAATGCAACTGCTTACTCAGTAGCATCATCTTTCTTCACACGGAAAGGTTGAGGCACTGCTTCTGTTCCACAATCAACTATCGCAACTTTCTTTATAGGTCTATCATCTGAATCGGTTTCAACATTTTCAATTTTTCTAATAACATTCTGAAATATCAATGATAATTAAAATGTTATTGAATATTATTTCTGTGGTACTAAGAGAGGTCCTATTATGTCAAAAAAGTCTATTTTTTATTTCATTATTGATAGTTTTGTCTTCTGGTTAAATTTCGCAGAAGGAAACTAGTTGTGATAGTTGTGAAACACTTTAATGGACATCCTGTAATATTAAAAATAAAATGTTAACTTTGGCAAACCCAAGAACTTTAGAAAGCATCTCCTCAAAAATCAAGTTTTTTGACTTATCGTTGTCTTAGTACCACAGATTTACAATGAACACAATTGAAAATAAAAGTACAAACCATTCCTTTTATGATTTTGCCAAATACAACATGTTTCCCATCTAACCAATCGGTCTTGATTGTAGTCACAAAGAACTGAGAACCGTTCGTGTTTTTTCCACTGTTTGCCATAGACAGCCATCCCGCCCCATAATGTTTCAAATGAAAATTTTCATCAGGGAATGTTTCTCCATAAATACTCTTGCCTTTTGGGAAGAAAAAATGTTCACATAACAAATCTCTGAACTGGCACTCGGATACCTCCATTAATTAGGTCTCACCTCCAGTTCCATTGCCTTTAGTAAAATCTCCTCCCTGGATCATGAAGTCTTTAATGACTCTGTGAAATATGCAACCTTTATAACCTTGTCCTTTTGGTTTTGTAGATAGTTCTGCGAAGTTTTTAACTGTTTTGGGTACAATTTCACCAAAAAGACCAATTTCTACCCTTTCTGGCTCACTTTTGTCAATTTGTATAGCAAACCAGACCTGAAGGATGATGTTACAAGAGAATGAATATTGACATTTGTTCTAGGTTATGCCTACTAGCTTATCATAAAGTGTTATCTTTCTCAAAAAGGAAAACATACTAAGGTGAACAATGAATATTTGTATGCAATATTTTTTCATCGGATGATTTATTTTGAAATACTTTTGAGACATCCATTAATTACGTAAAGCAAATTTTGAAAATCCTTGTAATGTGCGCTTCAACTCCCAAAATAACTGTGTAACGTTTGTGACACCCCCCTCACACATATTTACAATAAGTAAAAATAAATTATATAATACAGGATGGCCAGCGATCTGGTTTTTGGAATTCAAGGTTTTTCCCCGGTTTTCCAGGTCTGAGAATACAAATTTTCCAGGTTCTTTTTCGCCCATTACAACACGTTCTTACCTTCTACCGCTTACGCACTAATACACAGAAAGTTATGTAATATGGCGGGAAAAGCGGCAAATTTTTGGCCGAAAAAAGTGTCGGACTCTGGGAAAGAAAAAGTGCATAAATCCAGTTATTAAATTTAGGAAAAAATCTTCTAACACTTGGTGTAGAATCAATGTTTTGTGGGTCCTTGATACCGGAAACTTGCTATACGGCAAAACGTCCGTCCGTTTATCTGTCCAGTGAACAACGCTAGCGGCTAAACCGTTCAGCCGATTTCTTCAAAATTTGTATTCCGTAATTGATCTGGCGATGTCGCGGCCCCTTAAATTTGAAACCGTTATTTTAATTGGGGGGGGGTATTTGAACCCCCTGGGACATTGTAAAAATTTTCAGAATAGTATAGATCTCACATTCGTTGAAAACTATGATTTTTCGAAAATTGCAAAAATCAACATTTTTTCGGCGTCTTTCTACAATTACAATTATGAAGATAATAAATTTTTCCCTTAATTAAATCTGCTTCTTAAAGCTAGATTTTGAAATAAGGTCATGTTCAATCTTTCGAACGTTTGAGTAGTTTTCGCATAATTTTGTGAAAAATAGGCAATTTTTTTCTCAAAAACGGCATAAACAATTTTCATTCAATTTTCACCTCGGATAGCGTATAAAGTTCAAGAGTGCAGAGCTCATGTTCGTTGAAAATTGGAAAAATTCAAAATTTTTTCGCCGTCTCTCTACATTTACAATTATGATGAATTTTACTTTGTCGCGCTTAAGAAGGAACTTCTTAAGAAGAGAAAGTTATGTAATGCTGCGCGAAAAATGGTGAATTTTCGGCAGAAAAACTTATTACAAGGCCCGGGTAACGAAAATGTGGATAAATTTAATTGCTAAATGTAGAAAAAATTCTCTAACACGGAGTAGCCAGAATCCATGTTTTGTGTGTCCTTGATACCGAAAAATCAGTTGACGGCAAAATATGTTTGAACAACGCTAGCGGCTAAATCGTTCAACCAAATTTCTCCAAAGTTAATATTTCCCAATCGATCTGGCTGATGTCGCTGCCCCTTGAATTCGAAACCGATATTTTAATTTTGGAGGGTACTTTACATGAAGACCCTCGGACATTTTCACAATAAAAAAAAATAGCGCAGTCGATTTTGATGAAATTTTGCTGTTGGATAGTCTAAAGGACTTTTAAGGGAATGGCGCAGTTCTCATGTTGGTTAAAAACCCTGATTTTTCAAAAATTGAAAAAATTTAAAATGTTTTCGGCGTCTTTCTACAACTACAATTATGAAATACAATTTTTTCATAACGAAATTTGATTATCAAAAACAGATCTTCAAATAAGGCCATGTTTGAAAATATGAGTATTTTGTTTAGTAAATAGGCGTCAAATTTAATCGGCCGCTCTGAAAATCCTGCGTCCCGTGATCGTAATTTTAGATATGTTTTGAGCCATATGTATGTTATTTTATATTTCTTCGTTTTTTAAATTGGAGCTTTTGTTATACGTTTACAAATTAATCTTTTAGAAATGATATAAAACCTATTCAAAATAAATATGAAATGAAGATTGCTAGCCTTCAATCGGCCGCTCCCAACTTACGCAGTTGGATGATACGTAAGTGAGGATTTGTATATTATTTCATTTTATTATCATTTATTATATCTATATTATATTTGCATTATTCCATTTTAAATTGCGTCCTTTGTGATGTCAAAACGAATAGATGAGCGGTCATTGAAACTATTTAATATCAATTACTAATTGCGAGAAAGTACGTGCTGTTTTAACACCACTAGATTTCTTGGTGAAATGTGTTCAACAAAACATCTTTATATAATGTCATGTTCTATATTTCAAAAATATGAGTACTTTATGCGAAATTTTATGTCAAACATTGATATTTTTTAAACAATATTTCTTAAAAAACCGTAATTTTTTTTATTAAATTCTGATCTTAAATATCGTAAAGGGCGCTTGAAAGGTCTCATGTTGGTTGATACGCTCGATTTTTCGAAAAATGAAAAAATATTAAAATTTTTTCTGGGTTATTCTTATAACTTCAATTTGAAGATACATTTTTTTCTTAATGAAATATGTTAATGAAAAACATTTTCAAATAAGGTCATGATGAATTTTTCAAAAATACGAGTATTTTTTGTGTAATTTGGCATCAAACATAGTCCCGCGTTTCGAATTTCCTGGGCTTCGTAAACATAATGAGGCTTTTGGAAACTAATGTTATTCTTATAAAAGAAAGTAGATTGATGGAAGGTCATACAACTTCAAACTAACAAATTACTTCTTCAAGAAATTTTGATCGCTAATTATGGTGTGTTTCATTTGTAAAAGTTTGAAATGACTACTGTTCCTGGCTATCAAAATGAACGCTAGCATGCACCACAGGCGCTTCGTTTGAATTGGTTGGGTTTGGATTATATTAGCATTATTTCTAAAACTTTACTTGACAGAAAAATTGAAAAAATTGAGTACCAAAATATGTAGCAAACATTTTAAAATTTAATTTCATATTACTACCTGCGCTGCCTTGAAGAACAATGCAGCGAAGGAAATAGGCTCTACTCATATTTCCTGGCGCAGTCCTGTCAAGATCACCGTATGCTCATTTTCTTCGTGCTCCCTGTCAATTCGGGCACTGTCATTCTTAATCTCCTTGTTGGTAGGCTATATGCAAAGACAGCTTTGACTGCGTTCTTCTAAAAAAGAAGTTAAAATTTCCTTTGAATATCATGGACGAGATAACATGGTCGTTTCGATCGGAAAAATAGCAATGTGATAACACCCATGCCATTAAAAAAAAGGTGCGACACTAATCGAAACTGTGATTGAGTTCTCAGTGACAAGTTTGTTCCGCAAATATCTCGTCCATGCACATGAAACCTACAAGCAACCATGTAGGTGCTCCGAGTTGCTAGGTACTCCACCAATGTTGCACCTACACAAAGGGCAGAGTTTAAAGTAGTGCGTGAGTCAAGAACTTCGCGATCCTCAAGCAAACATGTGACACTTCTCATATACAGAATGAGTCACGTAACTTTAGCACCTCCTGTGGCTTTTGAACTGTTTAAGATGTTGAAATGCAGTTTTCACGAAAGTGCATGAGAAAATGGGGCTAACTGATACGTGTATTTATTTCTATTTTATCACTTGTATTTTACGAGATATTTGAGGTAACTTTGTTTTTTCAAATGGAACTATACTTATTTTTTCAGACTATTATGAAGAGGCAAATCCAATGATATACATATTGTCATATGTTAGATAAGATTTTTTTTGACAAATTTTGATTCTTTTGCGACCAGTTCTTAACGGATATTTTGAAAGTAACAGACTGCTACAGAAGGTCACTCAACGCTCCACCAGCAAGCGCGCGCTAGGGGAAGGGAAGGGATCTTAGTATGCTGGTGGAGCGCAACGTGACCTTCTGTGGCGGTCTGTTACATTCAAAATATCCGTTAAGAACTGGTCGCAAAAGAATCAAAATTTCTCAATAAAATCCTTATTTAACATATGACATTATGTATATCACTGGATTAGTCTTTTTACGCTGTTTATGATAGACTGAAAAAATATGTATAGTTCCATTTGAAAAAACAAAGTTACCTCAAATATCTCGTAAAATACAAGTGACAAAATAGAAATAAAAACACGTATCAGTTAGCCCCATTTTCTCATGCACTTCCGTGAAAACTGCATTTCAATATCTTCAACCGTTCAAAAGTTACAGGAGGTGCTAAAGTTACGTGACTCACTCTGTATACTTCGATTTAAACACTCGCCGTTATCATGTACTGAGTTGAATTCTGCACTTAACTGAACACGATGACGTGCGTGAAGTTGTGCTAAATGTTGGGGGAATCTGAAAATAACGAAAAATCCGGGTTTTCAAATCAAATTCCCGGTTCTTCCAGACTCTTTTAAATTCCCGGTTTTCAAGGATTCCAGGTTCGCTGGCCATCCTGTAATAGTAAAACCAATCCGTATTAATTTTATTTGCTCTATATTAAAATGTATGATAATTCAATTCAGAATTAGTTGGTGATGCTACTGCCTCTAACAATAAGATTAGATAAGAGAGCCACCAATTTAAGCAAAGGAAGGACACATGCAAGAATGTTTTTGACAACAAGCCTTGCACATGCCATCATGAGTGAGATTCTATGGCACAACATAATGCTAACTCAACCCCCCTCCCTTTCTTTAGCATTACATAATTTATGGACACCTCTGTATTAAATCTTTGAAACGAGATGTTTTTATGTATTAAATCTTGCCCCATTTTTTATATTGTATGTTCTAAACCTTATTAGAGCTCTCGTTTTGTTGTATTTTAATGTTTATACCACTCTGCAGATGTCTTGGCAACACCACCTATTTTGGGGAGTGTGAAAACTTCCCTAGAACATCTGCTCTTAAATGACCGATTCAAGAATATGAGCTTATTTACATTGATATTAATTTTAGCCATTATTATTAACACTTTTCAAATGCTAAGACATCTCCTACATTCTTGTTCAAATTAAGTTTGATAATAATCACTGATACATCAAAACATTGATTGCACTGATTTTCACATTCTGATGATTGAAGCAATCACAGAAATCCACAGTGAGTTGATTTTGAATGACAACTGTCTCCCAGTAAAATACTACTATATAGAAATGATAATTATTTTCTAGTGAACATTTATAAGAACAAGTTGTAGTACGATATAAGATTTGTTTGAAGGTTCCGCTGTGTGTTTATTCTGTAGAAAGATAACTTAAAATAGTGTTTCTATTAAAGAATGAGATCATGGAGGTTAATGATTTAAGGCAGGCAGAAATGGTCTTTTCAAAAAGGATTAAAAGAAATATTTATCCATTGCTTACATATTTCATTATTTATAACAAATTTTGATGTGCCTTGAAGTCTTATTTGTAACGTCCATCAATCTACTTATTCTAACAATATTTAGTGCCTAGTTATTTCCTTTTTCTCACCATTTCCTACTCTTTATAATTCTTACAAGTCTAAGCTGTAGTTACAACATGGCATTAATGTATCCTTCACAGAAATATTTAATTTAGGGTTCATGATAACAAGAAAATCATATTTTGGTAATATATACCTATGCATAATAGAGAGGATTTTTAACTTTAGAGCATAATTCCTTTGTGCTCATAAATTAGTTTTAGACAGACTAACAAACTGTTACATTTAGGGCAACACAGTGTGGTAAAATTTCAATTTTTAGGACTTGTGCTAAAAGTGAGGTGATGCTCAAATGTTCAGACAAAACTGTTAAATGCAATTTGCTTGTAGGACATCACTCACTGTTGGTCTTGTGTTGCAACATTTCCTACTCGCAAAATAAAATGCCACTTCTAATGCTCTTTACCATTTTTTTACTATTATTATTACAATTTTTGCTTAAATTTTGTGTATATACAAAGCTAAATGCCCCAATGAATGATAACCCACTATGGTGAAAAAAGAGGTTTTGAGGGGGTAGAAATGTTTAAATAAATAAATATTCAATATATTATATACAAGTTTTAATTGTTTAAAAATCTCTAGATATTGGTTTTTTAAACAATCAAATATGTATCAGCCAGAATATTTCACTAAGCATGACTAAATTCACACATTTTAAAATTGAGTAAAGAAGAAGAAGAAAAAAAAAGACTTCCAGTTATTTTCTTCTTTCATTAGTAGAGAATCAGAGGAAAAAATGTGAACTATCAAATCATACAATGTTCTCTTGTTGGTAAAAGTGGATTTGTTTTCATTCTTGGCAACTTGCAATGTATTGAAAACGATTGAGATACTATCAGTACATAGAATTCTGGTAATGAGATCAGGTTGAGAGATAACCATAGCAGCTATAAGGCTACAAAACATCTTGAATTGTCAACTCAACATATTGGAAAAACTAATGAATTCTATGAAATCTTTTCTTTTATTGTTGAAAACCCTTTAGACATGATTCTGCTGCTGATAATGCTGTTCTTTATTTGGTGCACAAATACTCTGATAAAGTGTACAGTAATGCAGTTTGAAATGGTGTTGTCTCCCAGTGCAATGCGTTTTCACACGTGGAAAATTTTTACTCTGAAGGACCTAACATGTATGTGAATTTGATGAGTCAAGAAGAGATATTCTATGGGGGGGATGTAAAGTGTATGTTACCTGCACTACCACAATAACAGCCTGGACTCCTGGATTAAAAATACTACAAGAATTGAAACTGCCTTATAATTTTCATTTTATACTAACGCATGTCGATTAATACATGTTCAAGTGATTATGTAAACTAGCAAAAGTACTTAAAATTAATCATTATGGTGACAATACCATTCATATTCTCAACAAATATGCACAGCATTAATCTGATTGATTGTAGTAACATCTAAAATGTCTTAAAAGTAGGTTTCATTCCTCATTAAAATTCTTTGTCTAGTTGTTTTATAAGAATTTTTAAAATGTCATTTAATACTTGACCAGCTTCATTGCTGCAGGTCATCATTATTTTAAATTATTGTTATGTAATAGGTTAACGTTGAAATGTGTGAAAATTAAATGAAAAATTATTAAAACTAGAAATGAGAATTAATTCACTTCAAATAATTGTAAGGAATGGCCAAATACTCATTCCTGAACATGCAAATTATGAAAACTACAAGCACTTTTCCAGTGTACTTTACATACAAAAAATTCTTGTATTTGGTTTAAATATGATGGAAACACTTGACAAAAACAAACATTTTTGTAACATCAATGAAATTAACTGTAAAAAAGTAATTTTGCAGCATAAACTTTGAAACTAATAACAAAAAAGCATGTACAGTTGTTCCAGTTTTTTATAACCATTTAATCAGTTTCAAAGAAAATCAAAGCAATTCAGAACTCCACACTTCCATGTCAATATGTTTAATTTATCAAGAAGCAAAGTTGGAAATGATATAAAACATAGTATATAGGGTAAGTTAAAATTTAACATACCCTAAACACGATAAAATGGAATAATTTGTATGTGATGTCAAATCTTCAGAAACCAACAGTAGTCAGCATTCACAACTCCTTGTGACCTTGGTATTGGGGTTTCCAAGTCCTAATGCCCTAGTAGAATCTTGCAGGTTTGTCGCTAACAGAATTTCAGGTAATAAATCCAAACAAGAAAGCATGTAATACATTACTGGGGACCTGACACTCCACAGCTTGGTAGGGCTGAATAAGCTCTTGTATTAGATTTTATAGTTTTCATCTTTTCTTTTCTTAAATTTCTTTTATCATAATTTCCAAGTAGCATATTCCTGTTGATTAAGCATTTCTTTAAAGGCGTATAATGGGCGAGTCATGAATCTTTAGCATCTCCTGTAATTTTTGAATGGTTGAAGTTATTGCAATGAACTTTTCACGAAAGTGCCCACGGGAATGGGGCTAATTGGTGCATGTATTTGTTTCAATTTTCTCATTTGTATTTAAGAGATATTGAGGTAACTTAGTTTTTTCAAATGGAACTATACACATTTTTTTAGTCTTATCATGTCAAGCATAAAAAAAACTAATCCAATGATATACATATTGTTGTATGTAAAATAAGCATTTTTTGAGTGTGTGTGTTTTTTTTTGCAACTTGTGTTTGATAGTCTTCATCTGATAAAAGTCAACATTTGAATAGCACCATAAATATATCTCCAATGCTTGATACAACTTCATCAATAAAAATAAGAATTTCATCAAGAGAATCAGTCTCAAAGTGAAAATATCTAGTTATGTTATGATAATTCTTGCTAACAAATCGAGTGTGCCCTGTGTATGGGCATAGTAAAATGACACTCTTGAAATATCAACAAAAATGTATAAAATAATAATACAATCACTGCAGCATGATTAAGTTATTATTAAGGAAATATATTGTATAAAATAGTAAAAAATTTCATTGAACAATCCATATTAAAACAAAAAAATTACATCTGTTCACACAAATGAATACCTGCAGCAAAGCATAAAACAAATTAGCTCTGGGTGATGAAACTTCCTTCTCAGAACTTTTAAATGTGAATGCTGGCACCCATTAAGATGTAATAGAAAACAATATACAGTGAAAGTCCTATTTTACGCCACTCTAGGGACTGGTAAAAAAAGTGTAGAATCAAGGAAAATGTAAAATCAAGGAAATTATTTTTTTGCACAGATTTTGTTCCAAAACACATTGTAATTCTAAAAATAATAAATAATTCATTAAAACTTCAATTGAAAAGATATTAATTAAAAACCAGTGGTGCTAAAATAGCACTGCTTTTAGAAAAAAGTACTCAAATTTTCGAAGAATTGTGTAAGACCTTGTTTCAAAATCTATTTTTAAGGAACAGATTTCATAAAGGGAAAAAATCTTAATCTTCATAATTGAAGTTATAGAAACACGCCGAAAAAAAGTTTGAACTTCAGCAATTTTCGAAAAACCAGTTTTCAATGAACATGAGACTTGCATCATTCTCTTAAACGTCCTTCACACTATCTAACAACAATATTTAATCAAAAACGATGGAGTCTCTCTTTATTATTTAAGAGTCGCAGTGACTTCATGTAAAGTACCAAAAAAAAATTGGTTTCAAATTCAAGGGATCGCAACATCAGCCAGATGGATGCGGGAATACAAATGTTTACATTTGGCCTCAATCGATTTTTCGGTATCCAGGACCCTTAAAACATGGATTCTGGATACACCATGTGCTTGAGGATATTTTTTTTTTCTAAATTCTGCAACTGGATGTATCCCACTTTTTCGTTACCACGGCCCAGCAATAAGTTTTTCTGCCGAAAATTAAGACACTTTTTACCGCTGCATTACATTACTTTCTCTCTACAGCGTAAGCGGTACAAGAAAGTAAAAACCATCAACTGACTCATCACTCGCGACAAACAGCAAACACACTCGAAACGCAACACGTGGTCTTAGTCCGGGAAAATTACTCAACCAACCAATTCGGAACATTCACCAAGATATACTCCGATTTTAAATAGCTTAACACATGACATTTATGTGCATCCCACTATCCTTTCCGAAATTGATACCGTCGCTGTCTCCTTTCCTTTCAGAATGTCCGTCTTTTAGAGTGTTGTGCAAAGATCTTAATATCGGGGTTTTAATATACAGTAGGGTTTCACAAGTCAAGGTGAAAATCGAGGAAAATTATACATTATTTATATGGATATTTTGCTGGGACTGCTCACTTTTGACAAATTCCGGAAAACGTAAAATTGAAGTTTCACTGTTATGTTCCAATTGCATTACTACAACATTTTACAGTTAAAACGAGAACCATGTTAAAAACTTCGTACATGCCCATGGCATGGGCATGCTAGGTGGATTGGGGAGAGAGAAACGGATCACTTAAAAAATTTCTTTAAACACTGAATTGCCAAAAAGAAGCCCTTTCACACTAACAAAAAAAAAAAAAAAAAATATAAACTATCAACTATATCTACAGTGGTACCTTATCTGTTACTACTGCATCATCACTAGCACTTGGCACACCTGTAACCAATGAACTACTTATATTATTATTCACCGATTCTTTAAAGATTTTAGAACTGGATAAACTATTCATTATACCTTTAACTGCACGCTTTGCTGCTGCCATTTAAAAGAACTCAATGGTTTCAGGAAGAAAATCTCGACTATTATTTTTAGAAAATTGGTTGTCATAGTGAGAAACAAAAATAATTGCAAATTTCATTACGCAGAAACAAACACTGGTACATGACTAACTTGGTAGCCTTAAAGACAAATCTGAATGGACACAAAAAAACAATTCATCTTAAATAATTTTACTTCTATTTTATTTCCTTGTTATAACATCTCATTCCATTTGTTAAATTACTTTCATGGAACATGAGATCACAACAAAAGATCTTTCCTTATAATTATTAAAAATAACTAGTAATTACAATTACATAAGAATGTTTACTTCAAATAAAAATTCCTGGCTTCATGAAAAACACAGACAGACTCCTAACTTAATAATTTCTGAGAACCTTGTTAATATTTTCAGAAATGTTTAAGTGAACATTTATGGCCAGCATCACCTTTTAAGAAAAGTGACTGTTGTCGAAGCCCATTTTCATAAAAAGAAATTCACTTTCACTCTTGTGCGACTCCACCTCTTCATAATGTAAACGGCAGCATTCACTTCAAAGTCCAAACTACTTTAGTCTTCTCACTTTCAATCTCAAACATTAAAAATATTTTTACACACCTCTAAGTATTATACATTCAATCAGGAAAAGGTTGTGAATGTAGGATTATTTTAAAATTAATTAAAATTGTTCAGAAAGCTCTGGCATGTTTTATTTGACTCAAGGTGAACACTTTTCTGGGTAAAAAACTTTGTTGGTTGTCTCATACTACGATTTAAACAATAATATCATTTTTAGAAACAAAATAGCACAACAAACATTTATTGGCTGGAATAGATGGCTTTCGTTTTATTAAAAAAATAGTCGATCCCTTTACCCTGCTTTGTTTTCACATACACAAAAACATACGCCAGTTTACTCAGTAGCATCATCTTTTGAAACCTGGAAAGGTTCCGAAATAGTTTCTGAACCACAATCTGCAATTACAACATCCTCTTCAGGTCTATCTCTTGCATCAGTTTTAGACATTTCAATTTTACGAACAATGTCCTGCAAAATTCAGAATTAATTACATTGTACATACCTTAATATTTTCTATCTAGATACAAAACATGAAATTGAATACTCACCATTCCTTTAATCACTTTTCCGAAAACAACATGACGACCATCTAACCAAGGAGTCTGTTTTACTGTAATGAAAAATTGAGATCCATTTGTGTCCTTCCCAGCATTAGCCATTGAAAGCCAACCTGCACCATAGTGCTTCAGCTTGAAATTTTCATCCGCAAACCGTTCACCGTAAATACTACGTCCTAAGGAAGAACAAAAACATTTATGTAAAATCAACAATGTGATGATGCCAATTTCCATGAATATTAATAAGTGTATTATTATGTGAATGTAAGGTATTACTTACCTCCTGTACCATCACCTTTGGTAAAATCTCCTCCTTGAATCATGAAATCTTTAATAACTCTGTGAAATTTGCTGCCTTTGAATCCTTCACCCTGTGGTTTTTGGGCCAATTCGACGAAATTTTTAACAGTTTTCGGTACAGTTTTTCCAAAAAGGCCAATTTCTACTCTTCCTACATCTTTAACACCAATTTGAATGTCAAACCAAACCTGTGACAATCGTTTATAACGAAATACTGAATTCCATGTACCAATGCATACATATAAACAAAACGGAATTTACAAAAACACCCACGTCATCACTATAAATTTTGAAATAAAGTACTATAATATATGATGTCATTCTTACCTTTTCCGTAACCCGAGGCCCTTTCTTGGCAGAATCGTCCGCTGCATTTACAAAATTCAGCGCAAAAAGGGCAAATAACGATACCACAAGAACATGGGAAGGTAGTAACATATTTAATGAAGAATTAAGATATTATCCAGTTATTTCTTTTACACTCGATGTCTAGATGTGCTTCTACACAGAGAACTAAAACCAAAATAATTAACAACATCTGTTTGACAAGAATTAACTACCAAGTTTTACTTTCACTCAGCCTAGCTGTCAGCATCCTTACCTCCTGTCAATTGCGGCCACACAAACGAAACACTAAAGACACACACCGGTAGAACAAAAGTGCGGTCCTTCACCACCCCGGTGACGAGAACAGCTGCGACAACAGGAAGAAATGAGATCTGAACTTGCCAACACTAGTAGCGAGAGATAAAGGTATGACCGAGCTCCAATAGGGAGTTGCCACAAAGCTTGTGCGTGCGCACCACGCGGCGCTTTTTATTTCGTGCTTAGGACTTCGAACTTGAAACGAAGTGGAAACATGGAAGTACCTAACACTTATACACAATAATACTAAAAGTTTATTAACACAGTTTTAACTTGAAAAAGTCAAATTCAAACGAAGCGCCTGTGATATACATCTTCATTTATTTCGATAGCCAGGAACAGTTGTCATTTCTAACTTTTACAAATGAAACAATCCTGAATCAATTTAACCGTTACATAATTTGCAACAGATTATACAAAAAAGAAAATAATATTTCATAGAAACTTGTCTTGATTACATCGAAGTGAGCTAACAATTTCTAAATATACGCTCACGTTTTCCTGAGCCCTGACCAACATTCGTTAAATTAAGAATAAACTAGCGTACCCGTACTCTCGCATGTTAAATCCCACCCTCTTCCGTATTTTTCTATTTCCATATATTAAACCTGTACTATATATTTTTCTTCCAGACCCTCTCATCCTCCGTCACTTGTTCTATGTCTCCTTGTAATTGATAACAATACAATACACACTTGTCAATACAAACCAGTCTTATTTAACGTTATTATCGAGCAGAGAGGTACACTTCTGTAATTCAATAGCGTAGAATACCAAGTAATTAGTTTTATGTTACACACAGTGGCAGATTCTTCAGACTCTGATCAAGTGGGGTAAAATCAAGGAGTGTCGAAGCAACAAAACTGTAATACAAATATTCACGAAGATCTCATCCTGTAGATTATAGTGTGAGGAACGTTCCTTTGAGGTCTTTGGCCTGAAAATTTTTAAGGCCCTAAACACTCCATTTACGAGTTATTTAACGATATAGATCCAAAAATACGGCGGAGTGTTGCGAGTTGCTTGTGACTTGAATATTTAGATGCGTTGTTTTCAACAAATCCTTCACATTTTAAAGTCAAAATACAATTCGTCTCGACTCCGTGAAATTATCTTTCTTTAGAGACCTCATTTATAAAGATTGGTTGCGTGTGAAGGTCGAAAAAGGTATGCATACTACTGAAATAATATGAGACGATGATAGCAACGAGTGTTGTAGACAAAATCTCATAAAACTATGCTGCATTATATAACTTGTGGAACGATCTTTCATTAAAAAAGGTGATTTTAAAAGTATTTTTATTAAGATATCAAAACTGATTTTAGTTTTTCTGTAGCACGTAAGGTTTTTGCACAAATCGCGTTTGAAATTTTAACAAAAATTGCATTGATTTAAACAAGGGAAAGTACTTATTTTTTCAATTAAAAAATGAATTAGATTTTTGGTAACCTTGTATAGAATTAAAATGTATTGCATTAGAGTGCACAATGTTCCGCGCACGTTCTTTTTGAGCCATCACTGCGCTAGTTAGAGAGAAGTGGGGAGTTTGATTATTTTGACAAAAGGAATTTTATATCAAATTTGTAGTTTTTCTATGCAAAATAGTTTTTATTACACCGAAGCGATTCTGGTTATCAGATTTTGTGTAATACACTCCTTGCAATAATTTATTCTCAGTTAAATTAATGTTGGCAAATGAGTGGGGGGGGGTAAGTATTTCGGGCATCAAGAAAACGTGCGCGTGTAATATCTATCTATCTTCTTCTATCTATATATTTAAAAAAATAAGGCATTCTGCCATGGCTTCGTTTAGAGCTTCTACTGAACCGATTGTTGTATTTTTTCTTTTAAATGAAAGAATATGATCCCTAGATGTGTTATCAGATATTGTTTGTGTTGATTCACCAACATTTACGGTGTAAATTAATTAATTAAATCATTCTTTAATAGTACGCTTATCAATAGTCAATTGTTTTCTTTCAAAGGGTGGCTGTTTAAAATTGATATACATGAGTCGATAGATTTGAGTCCCCGCCGCTTCATGGTGGCGCTGCTTGATGTTTTGTTTTGATTGTTGAGATTTGTTCACATTTCATCAAGGTTTTGTTTCAGTGTAATAATTGCATTGTGGTAATGACAGTTTGCATGTATTTCCTTTTGTAGAGAACATTCGGACAGTGGGTTTTGTTCGGTTGTACTGAAGTAGTTCACAGGTTATGTCGTTATGTCGAATTCCGAATAGTGAGGTCATTTGTTTTCTGTTGGTTTCCACGCGCCCCATGTGAAAATTCTGTAAACGTACATTAAGTTTACTCGAGCAATATGGAGCAGGAAAGAGAAAGTCATAGTGCTCTTTCGTATTTGGTGCCGTGTCGTGATAGTGAGGTCACCCTGAAGATTCAAACAATGTAACATATTTCATTAGTTGGGCACAGTATTTTACATTTATCTTCACACCGTCATTGTCTATGAAATGCTTCTACTGAACCAGTATTTTTTCTTTTAAATGAAAGAATATGATCCCTAGATGTGTTATCAGATATTGTTTGTGTTGATTAACCAACATTTACGGTGTAAATTAATTAATTAAATCATTCTTTAATAGTACGCTTATCAATAGTCAATTGTTTTCTTTCAAAGGGTGGCAGTTTCAAAATCGATATACATGAGTCCATAGATGCGAGTCCACGCTGCTTGATGTTTTCTTTTGATTGTTGAGATTTGTTTACAATTCGTCAAGGTTTTGTTTCAGTGTAATAATTGCATTGTGGCGTTGACAGTTTGCATGTATTTGCTTCCGTGGTGTATTTTGTAGAGAACATTCGCACAGTGGGTTTTGCTCGGTTGTACTTTAGTGAAGTTGTTTACAGGTTATGTCGAATTCCGAATCGTTGTCCACGCGCCCCAAAAGACGCAAACGTACATTAACTGGACGCAGGGAAAGAGAAAGTCAGCGTAGGTGTCGTGATAGTGAGGTCATTTCGTTTTCTATTGAGTCATTGTCTATGAAATGCCAGTTTCGTTCTGCTTTGTACTTTCCATGTGAGAGAAATTCTGCAAACGATTTACTCTGTGTTGCTTAAATGGGAAAATAAGTATACCTTCGAGCAATATTCCAGAAGAAATCAAACAGTTGTTTATAGGAGATGATGACACATTAAAAAACTTTAGAAATAATATCCTTCAGTATAATAGTGCTATATCTTTTGTGCCGATATTGCATTGCCACCTGGTCATGGGCCATACGTGTTCAAAATTTTGGGAACTCATCACAGAATATCTTCGTTATACCCTGAAGATCCAAACAATGCAATATATTGTGAACATTAGTCTGGGTACAGTATTTTACATTTATCTCAGATCTCACCGTCAAATTTTGACGGGTTCTCACTAGTTTATTTACTTAAAAATGCTAATTTCTATTAAAACAGTTTAAATATTACTCGTGTAAATACAAAAGACATGGGTATAGATAATTTAATTTCTCTTTTCTATTTAATACTGTTAATACGAAAAGAAAAATACAGACAGTAATGCCATCTGTCGGAGTTTCTTATACTTGGATTTTTCTAAGGTGGCGGCTGAGGCTAATCTCCAAGATGGAATTCGGCACGACTTTTTGAGTCATTCTCAGTCCTGCCGCTAGAGTCATTTGATCTGCAGCACTGCTTACTGCGGTTGCGATCATGCAACATCTTCGGCAGGACTGAGAATGACTTAAAAAGTGCCGAATTCGATCTTGGAGATAGTACCCTAAGCCGCCACTTTAGAAAAACCCAAGTATAGCACTTTTTAAACCGGTGATGTTCATCTGTCGAGTCAGTGTGTATTTGGGCTTGCTTTGTGACGGACGTTAATAAATTCGGCTGAAATATAGTTAGTGATTCGAATCGTTCAGATGCGCGAAACCACAGTGTAAGATATATGTCTTACACCGTAGCGAAACTGGAAAACGGGTCAGAATGAATCTCCAAGCGGTGCGTGCCGGCTCTTTGTTTTTTTGTTGTTGTGGTTGAACATGCGCGCCGGGTCTTTGTTTCTTTGTTGTTGTGTGGTTAGGTGGTGGTTTTGCGTAAGATGGTGGAGAACGTTAACGGTATATTTTTCACAGATTTACGAAAGGAAAGCAAGTTAAATGTGATTAAGTGGTGCCAGGAGAAAGGTTTATTTGCGAGGAAATGCGTGTGCAGTAGGTGCCATGAGCAAATGGATTTAAAAGAGGAAAGCAATTGGGGATGGTTACGAGTATGTAAAAAGTACCGCGGAAGCGAAGAACATGCCACTAGGGTGTCAGTGAGAAAAAACTCATGGTTTAGTGAAGGCAGGCTACAAGTATGGCAAATATTGTCAACTATTTACATGTGGATAATGGAGGCAAAGGACGAGCATGTAATGAGTGATACGAGAATTTCCAGTCGCACTGTAACGGATTGAAATTTTTTTGTAGAGAAATATGTTTAGAGGCAGTTGTGACAGAAAGTGAAAAAATTGGAGGACCTGGAGTAATCGTTGAAATAGACGAGAGCAAATTCGGAAAACGTAAATACGAGCGAGGAAAGCGTGTGGTGGGAAAGTGGGTCTTCGGAGGAATGCACAGGGGCACGGACCGTTGTTTATTTAAAGTAGTGGAGAACAGAAGTAAGGAGGTGTTATTAGAAATAATAAAGCAATACATAGAACCAAATAGTATAGTTATTTCTGATTGCTGGAAGTCTTACGACTGCCTCAAGGATGAAGGGTACGTAAATTTAACTGTGAACCATTCAATTGAATTCAAAAATCCGGAAACGGGTGCACACACAAACTCCATCGAAGGCACATGGAGTGCTATAAAACAAAAACTGCCGTTCCACGCAGCTTCGGATCAATTTTTTCCTATTTGTGCGAGTACATGTGGAGAAGAAAACAAGTGGGCATCACAGGAGAGAAGAAAATGGAATCTTTCCTCCAATACATCCCGAACGTATTCTCGCCAAATGATTTTTAAGGTGAGTATTCGCATAAAATGTGTTGGTAATTATGCGTTGGGCAGACTCAATGAAAGGGCAGAAGGCCCGAGACTCATTCTCAACATGGACACGCATAGCGAAGCGTCGAAATTCTACGGGAAAGTGCGTCGGCCGCGCACACTGTGGCCGAGCCGCAAATTACATGATCGGAACCGAATCCACGGCGCTAGTGAACAAATCGGATCACTAACTACATTTCTACCATAAATTCTTTTACTGTGTATATTCAAGATTACAAATAAAATTAAGTTTATGCAAATAAATTATCAGGTTAAGGTCCCAGACAACTTGTGAAGCATATTCTCAAGTCAGTGAACTCGAAATTGAACGTCCGAAGAACTCGCTTTTTTGTTTTATACGTCAGAACTGGAACTTTGTGTGCGAACAAAACAAAACATGACTACCGGGAATGACTACAAAATTATAAATGGATAAGCTTGAAATATCTGAAGACTGGGCAAAGTGGAAGTGGCATATTTCGATGGTGTTGCGTGCGCATGAGCTTGAAGACATTGTTAACGGTTCGCGAGCGTGTTCGGTTTTGGGAGATGATGCAACTGCGGCACAACAAGCAATTCTTCAGCAATGGAAAAAGAACGGCGCTAAAGTGGTAAGTTTGTTAGCAAGTGCGCTAGGAAAAACTATTGCCGAACTCGTGTTGACGTGCACCAATGCTAGAGATTTGGACAAAATTGAGTGCACGGTTTGAATGTAACAATACGCAAGGCTGAATATGTTGATCGAGTCATTTTTCCGCGTGACGACAAAGAAGACATCAGTATGCGTGTCGCAAAATTGCAGAAGTTGTTCGTGGATTTGAATGATGAACTTACGAAAAATCAAGAAAATTCTTTGTCCCTGAGAGTTTTGAATGGCCGTATTGAAACAAACTGTTGAATTTAATTTTTAAATTTAATATCTCCTCTGCCCTTCTAATATTATTAAATATTAATTCAACGTAACTCGTTCAAAATTTATAAAAGAATATGGGCGCCAGGAAAAGATTACGTTAATTCTATTATTAAAATAAATCTTCAACTGCTATTTCTAATAAATTAATATCCGGCTAACTGGGTCGATGGGTCTTATAAGAAATAATCGCTATTGACTACTAATAGCCGATTATTCAATCTGCCATCTGTACAGAGTGGCCGAGGAATCTGAAAAGCAAATATTCATTTCTCGCTACTCATTTCTCTGGAATTGGCTAAATGAAAATCGTCTTTTCTATTCACAGAAACTTGTAAGTTTATTTAATGTCTATGAAATTTTAACAATACGAAACGTACTTTCGGTCATGACCAGTTTCAAACCTTACACTGCAGCACCCGTCTTCGTCTTCTTGGTCGCCGCGTAGAACCATTTTCATTTCTTTCCGGTGTCGATGGCTCCAGGTCCAAATACCATCTTCTTTTCCTCCGTTCTGGCACAAGTGTACTCAAGTCACTGATCCTCACCGCTTCATAAGTTGATAAGTCCCGATTAATTTGCCTTTTAAAAGTTCCCAGTTCTTTTTATGCGTATGCTTAAAATATTAAAGTTCAGCAAACTATTAACTGCTTCAAATACTCCCAGTCCTGTTGCCGACAAATTCACCTAAGTTCACAGTTTAAATTCTAGCTGCTGCACTCGAAATATTTCCAAGTTCCAATTTCCGCACATTACATCAATATTCAAAGTCCGACAACCATACGCTCCAAAGTAGACGTTCACAATTCCCAAACTCCCAACATCAATTATCTACACACGATCCGCACAGCACCACGGAATAAGTCGGAATGAATCCATATTCCACACTTTCAGCCCTTCAAAACTCGGTCTATATTTTATACTGTTTCTTTTCAGAAAAAATTCGACCGACTTCCGACGTAATACATTGTCATTCCATGCCTAGCCAATCCCTAAATTACTTACAAATTCAACTAGCCGCGCCCCAGACTGTCATTGTTTTCTCGGCCAATCCCCAAACAGTTTACTTTATCAACTAGACGCGACCTGTGGTTCAAAGCAATGAAGTTTGTTGACCTTGACGACAACTCGTCTACCGTTGCTAGGCCGCCATATTTACATATGTCTATCCTTACTCTGTTTACAATAAATGTCACACAATACAATGTCCCACATATTGGTATGTCACAGTATCTTATCTGCGTTGGGAAAAGAATATGATAATTTTGAAGACGCGTGGAACACGATTTCGTCGGAAAATCAAACTGTGAATTTGTTGATGGAAACAATGTGCGCGATTGAATTACGTGATCAAGAGAATGTCGAATTGACCGCGTTTATTGCACGCGGTGGTCCTAACAAGAAGCCTCGTCATTAAAGTGACACCGGGGAAAAATCAAAGAAGAATGTTCAACGTGCAAAACGGAAGTTTCCATGCCATAAATGTAAGCAGTTGAGTCATTGGGCAGCAGTGTGTGCGGAGAAGACAGATGGCGCTGCTGGAAACAAAAGTCAGTCTGATGCAAATGACGCATGTCATGGGTGCCTCAGTCGATAACTTTATTGAAGCCGATAAGTGGTACTGCAACACTGGCGCCACAAATCAAATCATTGCCAATAAACAGTATTTTACATCGTATGAGAAGTTTGCCGTTCCTGAAAAGATTTCGCTCGGGAAACAAGGTGTAAATATTTTGGCTCGTGGACAAGGAAGTGTGAACATTCAAGTACGTCTGAATTATGCTTGGCCGGATGTCGTACTGAAAAATGTTTTGCATGCTCCTGAAGCAAGTGCCCATTTATTTTCCGTGAAAGCAGCTGCGAGAAAGGGTTTTTCTACGTGACTTGATGATCGAAGTGTCAGTATTGAAGATCGTGTTACCGAAAAAAGGATGATGACAGGATATGTCAATCATGGTCTGTATGTATTGAACATGCGCATTGTGAAGCCAGCGCAACAAGTTCAAGTAATTATGGTGACATCATTGCAGACATTGCATGTTTATCGTGATATGTTTGGCCATCATTATAAACAACATGTGAAGAGTGTCTTGAAGCAGATGAACATCAACGTGGTCGAGGGCGGGGAAGAAATCTGCGATGGATGTGCACTGGGAAAACTGCATAGGTTGCCATTCAACAAACGGATGAATCGACCGATGGTAACCGGTGAACAAACCCACGCTGATGTGAACGAACCCATGTTGACTGAATATCTTGGAAAGGCGCGCTACTAAGTGTTTTAAAGATGATTTTAGCAAATATCGTCGAGTTTTCTTTTTGAAGGAGAAAAGTGAGGTTTGCACTGCTTTGGAACAGTTCTTGAATGAAGCTAAGACGAATTGGCATGTTATCAAGTAATTGAGGTGTGATGGAGGAAAAGAATTTGACAACAAGGTCTCTAAACTGTTAGCAAGCAGGGGCATAGAATGCTGCATTATTGCGCCGTATACACCACAGCAAAATGCTGTTGCAGAGCGTGAAAATCGAACCATTGTCGAATGCGCACGTTCCATGTTGAATCCAAGGACGTTGCCAAAACTGTGGGAAGAAGCAGGCAATACTGCTACATACCTCCTGAATCGCACTGGAAAGTCTTCCATTAAAAATAAGTCTCCTTATGAATTGTGGCATAGACGATCAGTAGGAAGTCCAAATCATTTGAAGATCTTTGGAACAAAATTCTACGAGCACATCAACAAGAACTTCGGCTATAAGTTTGACGACAAAGCTGTTCATGGACATATGGTTGGATACGTGAACGACAGGGATGAATTCAGGGTTCAGATTCCGACCCAAAGGAAGATAGTCGTGAGCCACGATGTGAGATTCAAGACTGGAGTTGTTTGCAATGTGCACGACAACCGACAAGCTTGAAGTTAGAGATGAAAAAACTTGCATCATCGGATGTAAAGAATCCAGAAGAAGTCAATGAAAAGGAAGAAGAATGGAGTGAAGCTGAAGAATTTGCATCACTGTCCAGCTCCGAAGGGAAGTGATGTTCTAGCTGAGGAAGATGCCAAAGAAGAGACAAGAAAGAGCAAACGTGAATCGAAGAAACCATCGTGGGTGACCAGCGGAGATTTCGTCTACTTGGCCTGATCGTAGATCATTGAAAACAAGAATCCAAAGTCCTACACTGAAGTTCTGCAGTTTCCTGACAGAAGAGTGATTGAACGCACTTAAAGAAGAAATGGATTCTTTAAAAGAAAATGATACCTGGGTGTTGGTCGAACGTCCAAAAGATGTACAAATCTTGAATCGATGTGTCTTCTGCCAGAAACTATTGGATAGTTGAGAAATCCGCTTCAAGAGTCAATATGTAGCAAAAGGTTTCGTACAAAGAAAGGGAATTTACTATGAAGAGACATTCAGTCCTGTTCCACAATATGAAACCATTCGGATCGTGGTGGCGTAGGCTGCTGCATTTGGAATGAAGCTCGCTCAATTTGATGTCAAAATCGCTTTTTTGAATGGCGTCCTTGAAGGCGTGTGTATGGAACAACCGGAGGGTTTTGAGGACAATACCCAGTGAGCGAGTGTGTTACGTGAAGAAAAGTTTGTATGGTCTAAAGCAAGCGCCGCGCTGCTGGAACAAACGATTTGAGAAGTTTATGAAGAAAGTTGAATTCAAAAACAGTAGTGCTGATCAATATCTGTTCTACCGCAAGAAAGATGGAAAACATGTGTATGTTGTAATTTTCGTGGACGACGGTGTGGTTATTGCAACTGAAATAGTAGAACTGTAGGATGGCTGTAATTCATGGAAATGTTTCAGCAGGAATTTCACACGACAAGAGGATCTCTCAGAAACGTCTTGAGCATGAAAATACAGCAAAAGGAAGATGGATCAATAACAATTGATCAAGAAGACTACTTACGAAAAGTTTTGGAAAAGTTTGGTATGGCCGATTAGAATGGGGTGTCTACTCCAATTGGACGCAAGGACAACGACGAAGGAGAAAAGGTCGCAACCAAAGTTCCTTATCGTGAGGCAGGGGGGTTCGTTAATGAAGTTGCTTTCGCAATAAGGGAACTCGGGCCATGGAAAATCCTACAAATCAAGATTAGAATCAAGTGTAACGAATATTTCGATATTTGAAGAGCATGTAAACCATGGAATCGTCTTCAGGAAGGGACAAGGTTTGAAGGTCTACAGTGATGCTGACTACCCCGGTGACAGGAAGACAAGAAGTTCAACGACAGGTGTCATTGCAACCTTCAGTGATGGAGCAGTTTCATGGACCAGTCAGTTTTAGAAGTCAGTTGCAACATCGACTACAGAAGCTGAAATAATAGCAAGTGAAGGAGTTAATCTGGCTGAAAAGATTACTTTCTGAATTGCCGGAAACTGTGGAATAATCTCCAACGCTCTACATCGATAATACTTGTGCCGTAAAACTAGCAAAGAATCCAGAATATCATCGCAGATCAAAACGCATTGAAGTTCGCCATTTCTATGTTAGGGAGAGATTCTTGGATGGAGATTTGGAAATAAAGCAAATCGACGAAAACAATCAGCGTGCTAATCTACTGACTAAACCTCTGGAGAGGGATAGATTTGAGATGCTACGTGAGAGGATCGGCATACAGAAGATTCTGTTAAATTTGAAAATTTAAGTTGTCAAAACTATTGAATATCGGTGCTAAATCAACAACTAGAAGCCAACAGTCATCCGAGAAGTTCTTCTGAGAAGATTTTGTACTCATAGTTTGTAAGCTCTGATCCTATAGTTAGGTTAAGCATGTTAGTATATGGGTAATTTTTTGTCATCAATTTTCTCAAAAATGGTAACTTGTAAAATTCAAAGTGCGATCTCATGGCCATGAGAAGGTTCTAAAAACCTACGAATTTGTTATAAACATTGATTTTTCGGTTGGTTTAGCTCTGAGAAGAAATTGGTATGATCTGCAAAAGTTTTTATTGATTTCAAAACAGGATGTTATTTATTATAAGAAAACCGTTGGGTGTAGCGGGTTCTACCAACAAAATCTGCAATTTAGAGTAAATTTAGGGTTGTACAGACACCTTGTTTGCCTTTGTAGCCTCAAAATTAAGGTTTTTATGGCAAAATAAAAATTATTTCATATTCATCTGCTATTAGTTCAGGCATCTCTGCCAGGGGCCACCACCATCGCTTGCCTGCTCCACTTTTTGCCTACCCTCTAAGGGGTAAACATAAATTTCTTAGGCAAATGGTTTTGTACTGATCTATGAATGTATCGATATTTCCCCGCTACGCCCCCCCCCTTACGCCTCAGTCTGACCCCCCTTCCAGGGAGGCCTATTTAAGCCGGTGCGTGACCAGCGCACCTCGCATTTCTGCCCAGCTCCTATCGAGTCGTTACAATAGCCTTTCGCCATTTGCCTTGCCATTCTGCCTCTACTCTGTAATGTTGTATAGCGTGCCTGGCGCACGATTTTTCATAGTTAAGAGCCATTATTCGTGTTTTTAGAAAGGCCCGATTCCCCAGAATCGTATTATGTTGTTTTAAATATGTGTATGAGTGCATAATAGCCTGATCTGGGCAACAATGGTTTTTATGTTATGGAATTGGATCTTGTATTTGGTATACTTGTATCTTGACGGTTGTTTGAACTAGCCTTTGTTGTAAAGCAGGTTTACTCTATTCGTTTTTTGTTTGTAGCTTGCGTTGCGGCACTATGCAGCGTTTTGATGGTTGTTGGCCTCCGAAATTGTGAAGTGCCATTTTTGTGCTGTGCATTACTAATTGATATTGTTAATGTTGCAGTTTTTCACTTCTTCCGTGAGTAAGATGGCATTTGGTCGCATTCGGCAATCTGGAGCTTCGTTGAAAGGCGTCAGCTAGGCTCGTACGGCATTCGGCTGTGGCCCATAAAAGCTGCGCCAAATTTCGCCCCGTGAGCGATCACCTTGTCCCTCGGGCAAGAAGCCGGCTGGTGTCTAGCTCTGCGAAGCCGACGTGGATAGGCCACCAGTTCTCGTCAGGGTTATGAACGAGGCCAGGGCATGTTCTCTGATCGCCCGGCTTTCATTCCAGAGTATTCCTGCTTGTTTCGTAATTTGGTAATAAGGTGTAAGTTTTGGTAAAAGATCCATTTCCATATAACTTTGTATTAATGCACTCATACTAAACTTGGTTTTTACATTGAATGGCTCGTTTGTAATAGTTCTGTATGTCACCTCTTTTTATATTGAAAGATAGCCGAGGTTGGCTTCTTTGTCATTTCGTTTGTGTATTCGACTTCATCCTAAAGTGGATATTGTTGATGGAATGTCTCGAATACTGTAATTCTGTATAAGGTTCAGGCGTATTGTTGGAAGCGCCTTTAAATTGTTCCTGTGTCCTTCACAGCATTTTTGTAAAGAGACGCCATTCTTCCGTCTGTCACCTTTGTACTTGTATTCGTAATTCTGTATTGTTTTTCTTGCAGCAACCTCTGTATCTGTACAGCAAGAAAAATTGATTCTGTATTCCTTCATAGATTTGTAATAAATGTAACACTTGTAAGTTATTTGGATTGTTATATCTCCACTTTCCGAGATCCTTTAGAATTTATGTTCCTGTTTTATTCCGAATCTGGAGCGTCCTTTCGAAAGGTTTCGAATGTGACGACAATCTTCTCGATTCCGATAGCTTAGGGGTTCCCTGTGTTAGCCCCGAAAATAATTCATTAGGTAAACGCATGGTCACCTCGCCTTATCTTTGTTTTAAGTCGAGGCTTTGTTTAAAAGTTTAATTTGTGCTGTTTTAAACAGCTGGCGACCGTACTCTACGAACTGTAATTGTTACTTTTCCTAATTCACGAATTTCGCCAAGTTTTAAATTTAACAGATTCCGTCCAGAGTATTCAATATAGTCTTTTACGTAGTTTGTGTTCATTTGATTTTTCTTTTGGAGGAAGTGTAAATATGAAAAGAAAAGTGCAGACTAACGCCATCTGTCGAAGTTTCTTAGAACGTTTTGAACTAAGAACAGGTGAGGTTGATCTGCTGAGTCAGTGTGCATTCGGGCTTGCTTTGTAATGTAATGAACCGTCCTCCTCTTATATCTATAAAACAACTATAATCGCCCCTCGTTAGGCGCACCAAAATATGTAATGAACCACTACCTGCTCTAGATCAACTATAATCTTTATAATCGCCCGGCGTTATAACGCCAAAATAATAACCAAAACCCGCTCTTATCAATTCCCCTTGTTATACTCAGCTTCCACCTCCAAGGTTGCCCGTCGACTAGATGCTCCCCCCAGAACTTCCGATATTTTCTTACTTACACATAAAATCTGGGTGTGAGGTTGTGGCTGACCTGTTCAGGATCTAACAACTATTCGGGCACGTGGGCGTAGGTCATTAACTAGCTACATGCAACAATTAAACTACGTTCGTTTAATTTAATGTCGAACCAAGTGATGTTCGCCGTCATTTATTTTCTGTAATTCCTGTGCTAGTCGTTATTTCAGTTGAAATATATATACAAACTGGGGTCGTTGCTCTCCCATGACTCACATAAAACACTTAACGACAAACAAAATAAACACATAAACACATCAACGATATAATACACTTAAATTACATGACACAAAATCCAAAATATTTCCATTCATACTGAACAATTATAAATAAACTCATTCACACCCGAATGCGCATTCTGCCTGTATATCTATTGAATCTATTTTACGTTAAGACAGAACTTGATCTTGTACAGAAGCTAATTTTAATCTTTCTTCTCCTTCAAAATGTGAATTTCATAACAAAAAAAACAAAGTTTCATGAACTTCCCTTTTGCCGAAAACGCTGTAATCCGCAGCAAACCATTGTTGCGCGCCGTCCTCGCTGTATATTACGCAGCATCCTCCAAATCCATCCTCCCGCAGCATTTCTCCATACCCACACATTACCAAAAATTTCTTGAACTCGCTAATATCTTCTTAGCATGTCCTTTCATTCCCCTATCATCCTATTTCCATTACGCAACTAATAACGCGATTATCTGTCTATCGCGTGCTACATTTCCTCCAAAATGTCCTATTGTTGAATATACTGCGACACATAAAATATTTCCGCCTTACGCATTGTTATTACGAACATCATTGCCTAAACTCACTATATCCATTCATGTTCACCGTGTTTCTCGCACAATTGCACACTAAAATTTTATCTTTTTTCGGAGGGTTGTTCCCCACGTCTGACTTCTAGCTCGCTACACACAATCCTCCTGGGCATTGTGGCGTTGTGTCTTCAACTTTTTTTTCTGGAACATTTACCGATCGCTTACGTGTCTTTACCAAAAATATCATACCATTTCACTTAATTCTGTCCTTTCCAGGCTATTTCTCTTTATTACTACTTTTAATTATCAATTTACATCCTATTACTATTTCTTTTACGATTTCCTAATGTTTATTAACGCCAAAATTGCTTAATTTCCGTCGCTCAGCGCCTTGAAGTAGTTGTGACGTCAGCGCGACGCATCATTGTTCTCTCGTAAAATTCCAAATATACAATTTCAATTGGCATCTCTACTGCAGCTCCTCGATATTTTTCAGAGTTGCGAGTAATGTCATAATTTTCCGCGTGATTTCCTTTGTTAATCCCGAAAGTTTCATTTCAATCGCTTTACGCGTTCTCTTAATTTTTAGGAAAAACCGCTTCTTTACATTACCTTTCTTATGATAACAATGGCTGTAAAAATTTCTAGTTATATCGTCAAAAGTGTACTTTCAAAATCACCCATACCTTTTAAACCCCTGATGCGATTTGCTTCGAATACCTTTTGAAATGTTCCTCTAAATGAATGCTATTGATTCGTACTGTCCAAATCGGGATTTTGTCGCGTCTTCTTTAATTTATAAAAACATTATTAGTGCGCGGCACCGCTTTCTTCTGTTTTTCCATCTCCTACTCATGCCATTCCTTGTTATGTTTGTTCTTTGCATCTAAATTGTTCGTGGGGATCTTAGATTGTTACAGTAACGGACGTTAATAGATACCTTTACTTTGTATATTCAAGATTACAAATAAATAAAGTTTATACAAATAAATTAACAAATACACTTCTTCAGATCTAGTGGGAAACTTCTCTTTCTTGATAGTCTCCCTTCACTAAAGCCGTCTCTCTTTAGAATAAAACAGTAATCAGCCATCATCATTGTATTCCACCTCCCCAGATCTCTTTTCCATGTCTTTTGACTAGTGGAACTGGTTTTCACCAGGGGCGTGCGGTGATGGTATACCCCAGCTGCTAGCGGTCAACCAGCTTCCGTCTCCCCTACCGCATACAAAGTAGTTGCGCAACAGGAGATTCTTTACCACAACTGTGAAACAAAATGTTTTAAAAATAAAGAATTCCAACCTGCAATTTATCACTCCCACACAAGATGTATTTTCATGAAAGAAAAGTAAATAGTAACTTACAGAACAGAAAAATAAAATCTGCATTCTGCAAATATTACGGTAACCAATGGAAACTAAACTCCCTTCTTTCCTGACTAGCAAAACACTGCATAGAGTTTTCGAAAAATGAACGTGTGATTCATATATCCTCAATCAGTGATGATTAAATAGGCTAAAGTGGATAATCTTTTTTCACTACTTGTTTCTGTTTACATTCTGTTTTTATTCTGTTTACATTACACACAGTCCTGCCATGCACACTGACTATCTTAAGGGTATGCAATGCTATTAAAAAATTCGGGGAATCTAGTTATCTGATCTCATGAGTTAGGACAACCTTCCTCATAATTAATAAAATCTCTATGGAACATTCTGGTTCTCTCCCTTTACAACGAGACATATATCATAATGATTATATAAATTATAAACTTCTCGACAAACGCTACGTTAATTTATATTGACAAAACATGCCATTTTGATAATAATATAATGAATGACATAAATGGCATGAATAACATAATGAAATGATGATGAATTGATGTAGCATTGGGTTACGAATAAATGGGAGATTTTGTTTTGCTCTCATTTGCTCTCTGGCGGGGAGTACTGCGATCACGAGGCAGGCCAGGACTCGCTTTGAAGCAAGGGAGGGGGAGTAACGTCATCTATCCCTAACTAGCTGGGTTCAGCACATTATTTGCGACGCCTTCTCCCCGATCGCTGCCCGCCGCTGGCCCAACGAAGGAAATGCGCGCGAAGTCAGAAGACCGAGTTGTGTGCGGGCGCGCTTTTATACCCTCTGGCCCGGCTAATGGAACTGCGTCATCTCGCCGCTTCCGCCAGCCGCGTTTACCAGACAGCCGAACTACGAGGTTCACAAGTCTGCCCCCGTGGCAACGCACGTCACGGCAGCTCCCTGGGGTTTGCTGCCCTTCGCCCTACGCGAGAGCCGGGTTTCCCGTCCCAATTTAGCCTCCCTTTGTTCTGCGACGCGTCCCTTTGCATGCTGCCGGCTATCGCAGCCTACTTCCCTGTGCATGATATGCACGTGGCCAATATTTAGTTTATAAGGCGACTGTTATGACGCCACATTACGTTACGTTCTTTGAACCGGGCTGGAATATTATTTTAGGCCAGTCTGTTATCTTCCAGAGCTTGTCTTTGGCTGGGCTGTCCCATTCATAAATGAAACATGGAATTTTTGTGTAGCCGGTTTGTTGAGCCTGTAGCATTTGAACTACTTTCAAATGCGAATTGTCCACGAATGTGTTTCATAGGTCACAAATTTCAGCAAAGATTTGAGATTTTCATAATATGGGCAACATCTATTGAGACAAATTCCCATTACGTAAAAGTACACCTTTTATGCTACGTGTTGACGAGGCTATAAAAAACATCTACTGACTTGGATATTAAGTGACATTAAAGAAGTTCATAGAAGCCTCAATATCACAGAAAAAGCATCATACTGCTTTCCTCTTTAAAGGATTTTATCAATTAATCTATTCTCTCTGTGCCAAGAGAGAGTTTCTCCATGTGGTAGAAGATTTGCGGTTTTTAGTCTTGACCCAAATGATTCAGCGGCATCGTTTGTCAGAATCAAATCACGAGTTAAATCATTAAGTTAATTTTGATGCAGAATCTTTTTCCAGCTTGTAAGCATTAGCATTATTGCATTCATTTGCTGAGTTGCTCTTAATAACCTATGGTATGTTTTCAAGAATGGCAGGTGTAATTAAAACAGGGAGAGATTCGCAATGCGGAACTGACCGTAAGGCGGAAGGAGTGTTAGGATATTCTGTTACTTTCTATCTTTTGGGGGTACGATCTTGAACATTAACCATACAAAAATAACAATCGTGTAAAGAGTTTGTGACTTCCTTTGTGACAAACCATTGGAATTTCAAAATTCATTGATTTTTCATACCATTTTTCCAGTCTCAGACTCTCAACACATGTTCGGCATGGTATTTCCACCATGGGTATACCATCCCAGCTTTTGTCTTGATCGCCTAGCCTTATGACAAAATATGCGCAATAGACATTCTTCACGGAACTATTAATGTCATGTCTTTGCTTAACAATTGCATAGCTACCACAAAATGAAAGAGCACGATTGGGTTATTCAAACACGCGTGAACTCATTTCTAAAGAAACTGCACGAACAATATTTTAGAACACCTTACAGCACTAAAGCTTGCAAACAATGACCCTCTTTCTTACCTAACAGCCAGATGGGTACAATAGGTGTGGCTAATATACCACACATACCCAAATTAAATTTATTTTTCTCCCAATAAACGTCTCCTGTTCGAAAATTTACTTCTCAATGGAAAATGAGCTCACACGATTTGCAAAAAAACTGCATGTGATTGAAAAAATGAAAGTAGATCAGAAATCAGCGCAAAAAGGTGGATTAGGAAAACTAAAATGTTGAAGATCATAGAAAATCATATTGCATAGTGTAACCAGAAATCTTCATTCCCATGTAATAGAAGTTACTTTGCATAGAAAAACGAACTACAAATTCGATATAAAATTCCTTTTGTCAAAATAACCAGACTCCCCACTTCTCTCGCAACTAGCGAAGCGAGGGCTCAAGAAAACGTGCGCGGATAATATAATCAGCGCTCAAAACTTCTTAAATGAAAGAAATGTATTTGTATGTTCTTCTACGTTAACTATATTACCTGCCTTAAATCTATTTCCTTCCGTAATAATTTTATCTTTATTGTAAAATCATCACGATTGGCGACAATGAGAAGTATTCTAATAAAATTTGAAACCGCCGATTTGCCATTTTGCGAAATGCCAGCGCGTCAAACAAAGCGCGAAAAAACATTTCGAATTTTTTCGTTTTCAAAAAACAAAGAGAATGAGCCAAAAATGGGACCATTGTCACTTTCTTTACCTTTCTTTGCTACATGCCTGGGACAAATGTAAGGAAAAATTGGAGCCGTTTCTAAGAAAATAATTGTTTAAAATTAAAAATCGCCTTTTTAAAAAATACGCAAAAATACACATTTTCGAAATATTAAACAAGACCTTTTTTGAAGACTGGTTTTTGATAAATACACTTCATTAAGAAAAAATGATCTTCATAATTGTAGTTGTTGGAAGATCCGAAAAAAATTGAATTTTCGCACTTTTAAAAAATCAGGGATTTCAACGAAAATGAGATCTGTGCTGTTCTCTCAAGCGTCCTTTATTGTATTTAAGGTGAAGGTTTATTACAAAAATTAGTGCCGTTTTTAAGAAAAAATGTTTAAAAATTTAAAAATTGCCCATATTTCGCGCAAAATTTTGCGAAAACTATTTTTTTTGAAAACTTGCACTTAACCTATTTCGAAATATCTTTAAAGAACGAATTTCATTAAGGAATTATTTTCCATCTTTATTTTCGTTGTGGGATGATGCTAAAAAAAGTATTTTTGCAATTTTCGAAAAAAAGGGATTTAATCGAAAATCAGCCCTGCACTACTTGGAGGAGCTAGCAAGTGAAAGCAGAGGACTGTTTCAGTGGAGTACCCAGCAATAGCTGCTAGATCAACCACTTACCACGATAACTTTATTTCATATTTATTTCAAATAGTAGGTTTTAAATAATATCTAAAAGATTATTTTTTAAACGATAACTAAACCTTTAATGTAAGAAACGAACAAATAACTATGAAATAATATACAAATTCTAAATTACGAAGTATCCAACTGCCTCAAAACCTCTCTAAAATCACTATCCCTAAGCCCAGGATTTTCTGAGCGGGCGATTAGGTTTGACGCCCAATTATTAAAAAAATACTTATATTTTCGAAAATTTCAACATGATCTTATTTGAAGATATGTTTTATATGAACATATTTCATTAAAAAACTAATGGTGCTACAAAATGGCACAGATTTTCTCGCAGTAAAGTTTTCTAATTTCCTTTGTTTGGACTGCCTTTACGGTCTTCCCCCATCCCGTTGTCAGCTGCCATCTATCGCCTCCCAAAATAATTCTTTTTGAAAATTTCTCAACTTTTCGGTTTTCAAAAAGTAGAACCGAAATATTACTTTAAGTATCTTAAATAAAAGTAAAACCTCGTCCTAAAAGGCAATTTTCATTGAAAAATTTGGAGCCGTTTTTAAGAAAATGGCGAACAACCATTACTGTATATGCAAAATTTGAAGTTCTTTTCACTGGAATTGATTAAGTTTACGAAAAACATCATTTGAAGTCATTTAAAGCACTCTCACTCAAAAATGCAGTAATGTATACAAGTTGCTGGAAATGTGCATATTAACGGGGTGAGAGATATTTTAAAAAATTACATTTGTGTAATTTTTGAAAAGAAAACAACAAAATACACCAAAAAGAACTTTCCGTTGGAAAACTTTGAAGAAAACTTTTTGAGCCATTTAAAAAAAAACTTGTTTGAGCGTTTCTGAAATTGCAAAATTTTGAGTTCATTCTAATAGAAAACTGTTGAGTTGTTGAGAAATTTTATCTGACATTGTTTAAAGTACATGTACCCCTTAATACAACAGTGCGAACAAATTACTGGCAATGTAAATATTAACGTCGTGAAAGACACGTAAAAAATTACATATTTGTAATTTTTGAAAAACGAAAGAATAGAGCAATATGGCCTTTATGTCATCGCAGAGGGTACATTTGGCAATACCCATACCAAAAAGTTAAAGAAAAAATTGGAGCCATTTTTGAGACAATCATGTTTTTGTTATTTTTAAAAAATGCAAATATTGCATAAACTGCTGCACGAAAACTACTAAAATTTTCAAAAATGTAACATCTTAATGAAAGAACTATTTATTAATAACATATTTCAATTGAAGAAAAAATCTCGGTCTTCAATTTTCGTTTTGCTAGTCTGGCAGTCTTCTTTCTTCAACAGACGTTTTGCTTTCAATAGGTTTTTCGGCATCAAGGACCCACAAAACAGGGATTCTGGCTACACCATGAGTCAGAGAATGTTTACTTTCCCGTATACGGAGTAATATATGTAGTATAGAGAAAGTTTTGTAATGCTGCTTGAAAAAACTGCGGATTTTCGACAGAAAAAAATCATTCCCGGGCCCTGATAAGGGGAATGTGGATAAATTCAGTTGTTAAATTTTAAAAAAATCCTCTAATACGTGGTGTAGCCGGAATCCCTGTTCGATTGGTCTTTGATGCCGAAAAATCAATTGAAAGCAAAACGTCCGTCTGTGAACACTTCAAGCGTCTAAACCATGCGTACCATTTTTTCGAAATTGAAAAAAACCTATCCATCCGGCTCTAGTTGAAGCATTGAGATTTTGGAAAACATTCTTTAAAATTTGGGGGTACCTTACATGAAGACTCCCCGACATTTTCAAAATTTTCTCAAAAAAAGGTTCCAATTTTTTTCTTTAAATTTCGTGAAAGAATAGAGTAAAAATGGAGAATAGAGTAAAGACACTTATAAAAGTCGCATAGGTCCGATTGTCACGGTTAACTCTGAATTTTCGAAAATGGCAAAAGTCGCCGGCAAAAGTTCGCGGTCTTCCTACAACTGCAAAATTAAAGACAGGGATATTTCCTTCAAAGGAAATTTGTTGTCCATTAATAGTTGTTTCATAAAGGTAATGTTCATGTTTTGAAAACTTCAGTACTTTTCATGCAATAGTGCGTGCAATATTTGAAACTTTGAAAAGTAACAAAAAAAAAAGAAAAGATTTTCTCAAAAATTATTCCAAATTTTTTTATTTAATTATTTGGTAGGGGTAGTGCAAAATGTTTCCTATCCGATGACAAACGCCATATTGCTCTATTCATATTGCGCACTTTTTCCCCGCAGTATTACATAATTTTCTCTATTCAACGTATATTACTCCGTACGTATACGAGAAAGTAAAAATGTATCTGCATAATTGTAGTTGTATGAAGACGCCGAAAAAGTTTTATCTATTTCAAGTTTCGATAAATCAGGGTTAAATCAGGAAGATCTATGACCTGTGCCATTCTCTAAAATATCCTTCAAACGTTCAACAACATTTAATTGAAATGGATGGCGGCATTTTTGTTTTTGAAAACTTTGAAAATATCCCTGGGGCTTCATGTAAAGTACCCACAAAATTAAAATATCGATTTCAAATTCATGGGCACGCGACATCAGCCAGATCGACGAGGGAATATCAATTTTGGAGAAAATGAGCTGAACGGTTTAGCTAGTGGCGTTGTTCACAGACACAGACGTTTTGTCGTCAGTTGATTTTTCGGTATCAAGGAATCACAAAACAAGTATTCTGGCTACATCACGTGTTAGAGGATTTTTTTCTAAATTTATCAACTGAATTTATCCACTTTTTCGTTATCTGGGCCCTGTGATGAGAGTTTTTTTGGCAGAATATTCCCTATTTTCTCCCGCAGCATTACATACCTTTCTCTTACCGCGGTAGTGGTAGCGACAAAGAAAATAAAATTAAGAAATGTACATGATCTTAATGAAAGAACTAATATCAGAGACAAAATTTTACTTGAAAGAAAAATTTCTATGTTTAATTTTGTAGTAGTAAGAATAAGCTGAAAAAGTTCAGTTTTGAAATTTTTGAAAATTCATACTTGAGTTAAAAACGGACCAATGCTATATTTATACGTGTATTTTACTATATTCTTTCAACAAGTTTCAAGAATATTTTTGGAGACGTTTTTGAGAAAATTTTGAAAATGTTCAGGGTTTTCATGCAAAGAACATCCAATTTTAAAGAATGATTTTCAAAATCGCAATGCTTTGAGAGAGCCGCGTCGACTCGGGAATATCCATTTTGGAAACAATCCTACAAATGGTATAGTCGTAAGTGGTCTTCACAGACGGATGGACGTTTAGACAAAAAACAACAATTTTTTGGTATCAGGGGAACCCAAAAGGTGTATTTTCGATGAAATCTCGAAATCGATTTTCTGCAGCATTACATAACTTTCTCTATACTACATATATTACTCCTTGGGCCGAAGGAGCGGATTATCACGCATTCCTCCTTTTGATCCCGCGCCCCGATCTTCTCTCGCCGCCTCAAGCTCGTGTGACTCCCCCAAACTCACCTGACGGCCTCCTTCGCCCACGGCCGCCGGAAAGCATTTACATCTGGCGGCCCCCACCCCTCTCACGACAGCGATAGAGCGGGGAGTAGGATGTGGAAAACCCAGCCGCCCTCGCTGGACGGAGGCAGCGACGGCGAGGACGACATCTGGGTTGATGGCTACGCGGAAACCGAGCGGCTGGTTGTAGCGCCAGACAAGGACCCCCTCCCCGGTTCAGCGCCCCGCCTCCCTCTGCGCCAGACAGTTGCGCCCGTGGACTGTATGGGGAGTAGCGGCACCTCACTGCCCCATGACCACGATGGCCGACTTCCGTCATCGGGTACCGGCGACGCAATGAGAACGCTGTTGCCGATGCCTTTACCTCCCCCCCTCACAGCAATATCCCACTCATGTCACGCTTGTTGCTTCGGATGGAAGTGGAAGAAACATCGCAAGGGAGGGGCGAGCCGAATTCGGCAGAAAAACGTAAACCGGCGGACCTAGACACTCCAGCAACTGCCGGAGGCGTCTTGTCCACGGACGGCGACCCTCGGGTAGAAGGCCTTATTACGGCCAAATGTCGGGGAAAACTCGTGCGCCGCCTGCGCAGAGTCTACCAGGCGGTGTACGGAAAAATATGGCAGGGATTGCGCCGGGACAGCACCCTTGCTTCGACCCTAGAAGGACAGAGAAGAATTCTTCATACTTTCTGCGTTCTGGGGCCAACATGCGCCCGCCGGTATATAAATTCGTGCATGCGGCCCGGCTAAATTGTTCCAAAAAGTTAAATCATAATCCACGAAGTGGATTCAAATTCTGCCGCCGGAGCTGCGAGCTCGAGTTTAAGGCCGCTAGTCGCAAAATAAGAGGCAGGTCCGTGTCGCGACTAAGGATGACTCATTGTGAGATTCTGCGAACAACTAAGCTTATTGGACCCGCCCACGTTAGAGCGCAGGGTGACGTGTCACCGTTTCTGTGCAAGGGAAACCTGCGGAGCGCAGTGTCTTGCACGCAGTTTCCGGAGACGGTTCACCGTGACTTGGCTGAAGATGGAAGAAACACATGTTCGTTAACTCGTTATGGCAGAAACCATGATAATGGTTTAATGAAGATAATGAGGTGTTTTATGAACCGTGGTAACTGCAGTTCATCGGTTTCAAGAAGCTGATGACAATTTTAAGACAATTTTTTGAAGTTAGCTAAATTGTCACTGATATTTAAATAAATTACCAAGTCTCCCTTGTAGTTTCAAAAATTTCGCAGAAATATGTAATAGCCTTTAGATATGCGAAAATATGCAAAATAAAATTTGGTGGGAATCCCAAATGGGCTGATTCTTAAAGACATGTGACAATTTTCTAAGATACCATTAGCCAAAAATATATGCATATAAATCCGGGCTCTATTGTTAGACTTACTTTAAAAACACTGATAGTTGTTCCTGAGTTTCAATGGGTCTTGTGGCGTTGCAGCCCTTTCTGCAAATTTCATTTTTGATCAGATCATGGTCATGCACTTTTTTGAACTGATCACGGTTTAATCTAAAATAATTCTGAAATGTGACACCATCAACTTCCTTAGAGCAAATTCTTCATGTTTTGCTCTTTTCTTTATGTAATCGCTTCTTTCTTTCTTTCTTTCTTTTGTTCCAAGAGAACGGTGTAACATAACGTTTCTAACTAGAACTCTCTTTCGGAATTCGATTCAGAACGCAAAACCACTAACATTGAGGAAAGACTCGACATTATTGTCAGCGTTCGAACCAAATTAGACATGAACTGCAGTCCATCTTGCTGCGGCCGCCGCTGTGACTCACTCTGCCGTGAGTAATTCGGCGTGAGTCACTCTGCGTCACGTCACGGACCTGCGTGTCATTTTGCGACTAGCCTAGAACCCACGCCCATGAGACTATCGCACATGTGGTTTCTGTGGCAGCTATATCACCACCGAGTGGTTGGACATGTGCTGGACGCCGCTGTTACGGACGGATGGAGTGCACTCAACACCAATCAGGACGACCCGCAGGGGAACATACCTGATTTAGTGGTTGGGAGGGCCATGCCGCCATCGTGCTTGATGCAGCGGCATATAAGGTGCGTCTGACAAATGGTGGCATATAAGGGGCGTTTGCGTAAGAAATATTAGGAAAAGGCTAGAAAATAGGAGTACCTCCGCGCGATGCTCCTGGCCCAACGCTACCGGGTGGTGGAGTTTCACCCTGTGGTGGTGCGAGCCTTCGGCGAGAGGTGTGGTGACACTGACGCCACACTAAAGAAATTCGTCTCCCGCGACAAGCTCAAAAAATGACGTGAACGCATTGTCTCTGAAGGCCATTTCGGGTAGCGTCGCTTGTTATTACGTCCTCATTGACCGAACGGACCTGGTGCCTTTTGAGCACCGGGCACGCGCCTCCACGCAGCCTACTGCGCGGCGGCCGGCTCCTTCCCACCATCCTCCGGCGCCATTAATAACGACCCCGCCCTGAGGTGCACCGCCGGCCACAGAAACACCATCCGTAGCCCCTGTGAAAGAACAACTGTGCGTATGCCCCTCCAGGCGGTTCTATAATAGGACAATTGCGAAGTGCGAAGTAGGGTGTCATTAATAGAGACCGGATTTTTATGTAATTACGTATTTTTTGTCTTTATAGTTACCCTTCTCAAATTTGTAATCTTAGCGAATCGGCCACGTCCTAACACAATATTCAATCTTTTCGTTACATATTTGGTACTATACTACATATTTTACATATTTTGGTATTTTCACGAAATAGTTCGTATTATATTAATTTTATTCAAATTTATGTCATATTTTTTATGAAAAGAAATATTTTTTAAAAAATCAGCATTTTCCCCTATTTTATTACTGCGTGCTGTCTCCTCTGGGAACCCCATGACGCGTGATGTTCTCATTGTCACGCGCGTCTGCTTCTGTAGCGGGAAGTGCGCGTCTGCGACTGAGATCGTTTTCACCTTTAGGTGTGAAAAGTATCACTGACGACGTTGATCGTGACTTTTAACCTTAATTTTGGAGAAACATTGGCGATCGCCAAGTGTACCATTCAATGAGAGTGCTTCAAGTTGCAGTGATGTTTGCTGGTCGTAGATACCGCTAATTTGTACGATGTCTTGTATTGCGTCTAGTCGGGCTTCAAAACTAGTCCTTAATAGATGAAGCTTTTACTACTAATGGGAAAGTTGTATAGGGCAAAGTGTGCATCAACTTATGCTCTCCAAATGACATCTAAGACGTTTGTATTATATTTAAAATTTGTTTAAGAAATTGTTTATAAATGTAATTTCGTATTATGTAAATGTGTTTTATAATTAGTGAATTTTGATATTACATATCAAAATTCCCCTCCCAAAAAATTAAAAATGTAAAAGTTATCTCAAGATATTGTATGGGTTATTTTATTTCAACAGATAATAAAAATTACGTTTAAGCTAGAAGAAGTTTTGAAAAAATATTTTAAATAATACTTGTTGGCACATAGGCGGCCAAATTAATTCGAATTTGTCGCAGCAAAGGGTACACATTTCAAACCCCGTGCTTGAGATAGTTTATTTTTCTCACAAAAACCCGCTGATTACCTTACAATGAGTGGAAATTCATCGCATACAACTCTTTGAAAAGCTTACTTGATGGCCGAGAGAGCGCAGCTCCTCCTTGTGGACGGCAGAAGCAATGCCATCCAAAGGACGTTGGTAACAACCCGCCGAACGCAAACAAAATTCCCTCTGTTAACTTTCTCGGAAAACCTCTCCTTTTCCAATGAAGACGCGACGAGATCACATTGTTGGCAAAGTTGATCACATTAACGTCATATTGCTCTATTCTTTTGTTTTTTCAAAACTTACAAAATTTTAATTTTTTTGACTTGTCTCTCACATTACAAAAATTTAATTTTTTTGACTTGTCTCTCACATTGGTTATACTTACTTTAGAGGCAATTTCTTCACAGGATTATATTTATGAGTATATGTGCTTTATATAATGTCAAATAAAGTTTTCCAAAACAGTTTTCTGTCAAAATGAACCCAAAATTCCACATTTTCAGAGTCGCTCTAATGCCATTTTCTCAAAAATGGCTCCAATTTTTTTCTTCAAACGTTTGCAAGTGATAGTGGTAATGGCACTCTTTAATATGACGTAAGATTAATTTTGGTGTACTCTTTTATTTTTTTAAAAATTACACAAATGTAATTTTTCAGTGAAAATTGCTATGTATGCTGAGGTTTTAACCTTCTATAATATTCTTAAATTAATATTTGGGTTCTACTACTTGGAAACCGAAAAGTTGGGAAAATTTCAAAAAATATAATTTGGGCGGCGATAGATGGCAGCAGGCAAGGAGGAGGGACAAGACTGTGCATTGTCAGTCCACAAAAAGGAAATAAGAAAACTTTACTACGAGAAAGTCTGTGCCATTTGTAGCACCTCTAGTTACTTTCTCGTATACATACGAATATACAAGAGAAATATACGTAGTAGAGAGGGAGTTATGTAATGCTGAGGAAAATCGATTTCGACATTTCAACGGAAATACACGTTTTGGGGTCCCCTGATACCGAAAAAGTGTTGTTTTTTTTTCAAAACGTCCGTCCGTCTGTCTGGTGTATGTGAACAACACTAGTGCCTAAACTATGCGTTCAATTTTTTCCAAACTAAATAAACCCCGTTGAATTGACCTGGGTCGAAGCTCTGTGATTATGAAAAACCTTCATTAATTTTTGGAGGTACTTCACAACTCCCCTGGACATTTTCAAAATTTTCTCATAAACTGCTCCAAATTTTTTCTTTAAATTTCTTATAAGAATAGAGCAAAATAGGTTTAAAAAGGTGGCATGGGTTCGATTTTCACGGTTACCTCTGAATTTTCGAAAATTGTAAAAATTTGAATTTTTTCAGCGTCGTCCTACAACTAGAAAATTGACGACACAGATTTTTCCTTCAAATGAAATTTGTTGTCCATAAATAGTTCTTTCATTCACTTCATTCATTCAGGTCATGTAGATTTTTTTGAAAATTATCGCGCAATAGTGCATGCAAGATTTGCAATTTTAAAAAATATCGAAAACAAGATTTTCTCAAAAACGACTCCCAAGTTTTTCTTTAAATTTTTGGTAGGGTTAGTGACAAACAAACCCTATACGATGACACAAAAGCCACGTTGTTCTATTGTTTTGTTTTTCAAAAATTAAAAAAAATGTATTTTTTTACTTGTCTCGCACGTCGTACGTCGTAAGACACTAGAGGCGATTTCTTCACATTATTTTATTAATGAGTACACGTGCTTTAAATAATATCAAATAAAGTTTCTCTAAACCTCAGCAGTTTTCTGTGGAAACGAGCTCAAAATTCCGCATTTCCAGAAACAATCAAACCCCATTTTCTCAAAAATGGCTTCAAATGGAAAGTTTTGAGGATCGAGTGTTCCTGATGAGTGCTGAAAATCTTTGATAGTTCAGCCAATTGGCTTTTTGCTTTCACGACTGTTCTGGCAATACGCTCTCTCGGCTATCAAGCAAGCTTTTCAAAGAGTTTTATGCGATGAATGAAATTTCCTCTCTTTGTAAGGTAATTATCGGCGAATTTTTGAGGGAAGAATAAACTATCTCGAAATGTGCTGCTAATTCGGCCCAAAGAGTGGTTATAATTTATTGTATTTCGAGAACGGCGCCAAATTTGAATGAATTTGACCGTCTATGTGCCAACAATAGTTTTAAGTAAAAGGATTTAGTGATCAAATATTACAATTTCCACGGTGAGCTTAATACGCTAAAAAAATTGCAGAGATTATTTAGTATTAAATAACATAATTCGTTCTTCTACAAGAAATAATAAATATGAATTTCAGTTTTTGCAATATAGCCCGACACAATTCAAACAATACAGTTTCAACATATACTTGTAAGCCGGCCCGGTGGCCGAGATCGCTAAGGCAGTAGTGTCGTAGAGATCTCGGACCGAAGGGTCGCGGGTTCGAGTCCCGCCTCGGGCATGGTTGTATTTGTGTTCGTCCTTTCACCCCTTATCATCAATCACCATATCGTTTCATCCACAAAGTTACCATACCTTTAACAGCAATAGTGGTCGCTAATGACCTTAGATGTTGATGCGACCTTAAATAAACCAAAAAACAAAAAAAACAAAAAAAACAAAAACAAACAAACTTGTAACTCGATACCACAGTTGTCTAACGTACTACGATAGAATCGATTCTTTTTCAACATACCATAGATTAGTACACGCTTATGGTCATTCGGCGATCATTAGCAAAGTACTTGGAGGACCTTTATGAACATAACAAAGTATTGCATAATTTTCAGTATCGAAGTCAGCTCTCAGCCAGTTCGTGTATTTCATTTAAATTTTGTCAGTCAGCCAGGCGGCCGGCCGGCCTACCAGCTGCGGCCGTTCACATTTAATTACTCGGAAGGTTGAAGAGCAATTAAGTTAATTTTTGCCTAATTAACTAGCGATAAATCGCTCTACAATATGGCATATTTGGTTTTGTGGCAACTAATTGTGGTAGATCCAGAATAATCTCCCGCTAGCTCACCATTAATGACGCAAAAATTTGAAGAGCCATTAATTTAATTTTTGCGTAATTAATTAGCAATTGAATCGCTCTACAAGATGGCATATATGGTTTTGTGGTAACCTTTTTTGGTAGTGCCAGCGGAAACTGGAAGTGCTACTTTTTAATTAATTACTCGGAAGTTTGAAGAGCTACTAAATTAGTTTTTGCCGAATTAATTAAAAATTAAATCGCCCTACAAGATAGCATATTTGTTTTTGTGGTAACTAATTGTGGTAGATCCAGCGTAATCTTCCACTAGCTCACCATTAATTACGCAAAAATTTGAAGAGCAAAAAAATTAATTTTTGCGTAATTAATTAGCAATTAAATAGTTCTAAATGGTGGTATATGTGGTTTTGTGGTAACCGATTTTGGTAGTGCCAGCGTAAGAGGTCACTAACCACCAGGGAGGCAACTACGAGTGGAACTTGAGTGTCTATTAAAAAAACCTTTACTCAAGTTAAAACTATTAAATACCTTTACTCAAAGACTGTAACTAACATCTGCCTCTAACCTCTGACTCCGAGATTGAGGGTGTTTGGTGTGGCGTGTTACTCATATCTGTGCAGTTCAGTTTCATTAGTGGTATTCGTGGTGTTTGTAGTGGTGTCTGCCTGTTAGAGACTGTGATGATAGAACAAATCGAGGACCGAAAAGATCCGGAAATGAGAATATAAGGATTCTCCAACGTGGCGTATAGGAAAGATCAATTATCTTGTGTGTATCCATTTCATGAGTGCTAATTGGAAAAATACACGATGTGGGCGGATACCCTTTTGATATTATTTATATCAATTTGCACAGCCTTACTTGGAGAAGGTAAACAGTTTTAATTTCTGTGTTTAGTGATGTAACAAATGCATGGTAATTACGGACACCAGAAACAAAAAATAGAAAAAATACCAACCCGGCTTGTGAATGTTGTTGTGTCTGAAACTTGTTAATTTTCACCTTTGAAGCGAATGACTTAACACATGCGATTTCTTTGTTGATTTTTTTAGCTTTCAGGGTTAAAGTTGTATAGACGCTAGAAAATTATTATTATTAAATTCTGATTGTATTATTAATATTATTTATAAGTGGGGTGTATTATTGTTTATAAATTATGCTTAACGACACTCGAGAGGTTCTAACATTTTTGAAATGAGAAACCCAAAATACAGTGAGATGCTAAAAGTTTACCTGCAAGGAAAACCCGTTGTCTTTAATTAATCAAAATATGCCCTAAAATTTGTTATGAATTAATTCGTAATAAAAGCACAGATATGAATGTTTTGCCCCCTTCAATATGTATTAATTTAAGGTTATTTTTAATGAAGTCTTACAGAATAGAATATATATCCTTCTTAATGTGATCTTCATTTCAATTTGCTGAATACCTATTATGTAAGCGAAATTGACAAATCTTGATTACTTGTAGGATTTTGGCAGGAACTAGGAAAAACATAAGTTTTTAACTGCAAGCAAAAGCAAAAAGAGTTATTGAAACAAGTTGAGTAATGAGGATGATTAATTAGGATTAACTTAATGAGGTGACCAGTTGTGTGAAATAGAACTATATTTGATCCACAATCCATTTCATTAACACGTGGGGTAAGGAAAATGTGGTGAAAACTTTTGTACTTGTTTTCATAGAAAATGAATGTACAGAAAGCAGCAGGGAGTGCATATAATTGAAAAACGTTGGATTCATTAGGGGGGGAGAGAAAATGAGGGATATGGGGCAGTAGATCCACAGGGGCCCTTTATTTCAAAGGTTCTGTCCCTTCCAATACATAAAAAGAACAAATTTCTCCTTGCTATAAAAAAACTCATTTAAATTAATTATTAGTTAGTGTAGTTATTTTTGAATTAGAAGTAAATACTTTTCTATTTTTTTCAGGGCAGAAATTCAAAGCCTCAATTAAAATTGGGCCTGAACAAGTTGCTCCCCTTCTGGGAACCCCTGAACAGTTTTTCCTTTAAAAAATGAGTGTCGTTATTATGTGGATCCAATATCTCTTATTGTGCAAAATCAATTTTCCAGATTTTGCTAGCAACATTGGGGTTAGTGCACAGCCAGTCAGCCGACCTAAAGTTTATCGACCCCCCAATTACTAGTTCTTAAATTCGTAAATCTCCTGCAGAAAGTTTTTAATCATACATTCCAATTCTTTTTGGAACATTTCATTCAAGATTATATTTGATGAGTTTTCTCAACTTCATTTCCAGTATCTATAAATGCAAAGAGATGTTCTCAGTATTTGTATTTAACACATTGAACAATCAAAAAGAAATTTGCATACTCTGTTTGATGTTCCACTGAAGAGATGAAACCACAATCTATGAATGAGACCAAAATCAAAAACAGAAAATATGGTGGTAACTGTGTTGTACTCTGTTGTCTAACAAAGTAAAGATTCCCAAAGTATATATGATAGATCAGTATACCGTTTTCTTTTTGGAATTTTTCTAAATTGCTTTTTGCTTAAGAAATTAGCAGTTGGGTAGATGGTAGGGTTAAATTTTAGTCAGAGTTTTTATTTATTTATTTTTGTATTGCAAGTATAACTACTAAAAAACTAAGTTAATTTGAGGGCTAAATTCGTGTAGAAAATCTACAGGCTCTATGACATCCAGTGTTTATTTTTTGTAAAATTTTTTTAAAGAAACTAATTTTATAACAATTGTTTATTATCCGTTCTACGTAAGCTATTGATGAAATTGAGGGTGTGAATGGTTAACTAGGAGTATTTGAGTATTGTGTAATCAAAATAATTTTGTGAAAGTTTCTGTTACTATTTTTGGAAATAAAAAGGGTTTGTAGGTTTTTAAATCAAATTAAAATTATTATTATTTTGCTTTCAATTCTTCAAAACCACAGTAAAGTATTTTTATTTACTTTTTACACAAAATTTTTAGAATTATATCCCCTCCCCCAGCAATTGCATGATTTTACCCTTCAAATATTTTTTTAATTGTCCAAAATTGGAAATAGAGCTCTGTTTGAATCTATTCATTTGTTGTTGTTTTTTTCCAATTTATTAATCACATCAAAAACATACTTTCTGTAAAATTAATTAATTCTTTGACATGTCAGCAAATGGTAATTTAAAATTTATGGAACCCTGAAAACATATTTTATAAATATATCAAAATTATTGTCTTTTTGGGTATTAATATTTTTTATTTATTATTAATATAATTTTTTTAAAAATTTATTTTATAAGTGATACAATTGGAAAGAAGGTTGAAGATGAATGAAATGAGGAGACACATCTTTAACTAACAGTTGGATCAGACTTGGTTTGCCTTCAGAAAAATTGGTGGCAAGATGATTTAACAAAACTTATGCACCACTTTTTTATAGTTAAAATGGAGTGTCATGAATTGCAAATGTTAGATTGCACCTGGATCCATGCCCAGCGGTTAGCTAACAAAGTGTGTAATATTCCATTTTGTTAATCCGTCACCCTTTATTCCATTTACACCACATATAAGATTGATGAGCTCGTCATTACATGGAACATTGGTATGAACATATTTGTTGACTGGAGGTCAATTAATTTTTATAAACAAAATTTTGTGGTTGAAAATGTTTGTAGTGTTGAGTTCAGTACAGAGGATTTGACTTAATGATCATAAACAAAGGAGTTTGGTGAAAATCTGATAACCCACATGGAAAGGCTTACGAGATAATAAGCAAGGTGAGCATTTGGATTGGGAGGTTTGAGTTACATATTGACAGTTTGTAAGCATCACCTATAAAACATTAATTCAACTAATTGAGTATTACACGGGATGAACGATTGATAGCAGGAGCCACAAGTTGTATCACAAAAACTACAGTTTTAAGGATTATTATCTTTTATATCTGAGTCCTTCAAATATGAGTAATTGTAAAAGATAATATTGAGGGTTTAAAAAGTAAGTATTAAAATTCTGTTTCAGGTTTAACTTGGCTAATGGTGTATAGAACTGAAAAGTACCAGAAATTGAAGGCTGAGGTGGAGAGGCAGAGTAAAAGATGTGAGTTCCTTTCAGTTTGCATGTGGAAGGTGCTTTGTCGTCGCAAATTTTTGTTATAAAAATAATAATTAATTAAATTATTTTTTTATTGGCAGTGGAAAAGAGGAAAGAAGCTCATGGCGATTCTCTTGATAAGCAGCATAAGAAAAAAATTGAAAGAGAAGAAGAAAAATTGAAAAACAACAATCGTGACTTATCTTTGGTGAAAATGAAGTCTATGTTTGCTATCGGTTTTGCTTTCACAGCGCTTCTGAGCATGTTTAATAGCATGTGAGTTACAGTTCGGATTTTTAACTGTTATAACTGATCTTCTCTATTGGTTTTCAGTTACATTTATTGTGGTGAGTTGAATTTCTAAATTCTGTAATGTGTAAAATAAGTCTTATTTTTCAGTTTTGATGGTAGAGTTGTTGCACGTCTTCCATTTGTGCCAATATCATGGATTCAGGGTTTGTCACATAGAAATCTCCCTGGAGAAGATTATACAGAATGCTCATTCATTTTCCTGTACATATTGTGTACCATGTCCATTCGACAAGTAAGTATATACAGACAAGTAGATTGATTGAACATTTTTTTGATGAAATAAATTAATGAATGAATTTCTTTACAGAATATACAGAAGATGCTTGGTTTTGCTCCTTCTAGAACTGCAAGCAAACAGAGTGGTAGTATTTTTGGTCCTCCTCCACAACAGTTTAAATAGATACATTTTTAGTCTTTGCCCAAGTATGATCTTTATTTATTTGGAAATGATTCAAGAATGAATTTGAATGAGTTGTACATACTGATCCCAACAATGTTGATAATGTATTATACCTTAGCTGAAGGTGCTGTAATAAATGTTGGAAAGTTTATGATTGATGACTGAAATTTTTAGATTTTAACTTTACCTACAATATTATACTTACATTAAAACATGTTCTCCTATATCGTTGATACAATTGAACTTTAAAACATTGCTTGCATAAGTTAATTACATTCAATTTTGTCCAAATTTTTTTAATGACAAATGCTGTAATTTTCTTTCCCCTCCTTTTGCTATGATATATTCAAAAATATTTAATATAATTTTGTTTTTGAAAAATGGTTGTTTCTTATTACTATTCAGATTTGTTTTTCTATTCACTTTTTTGTCATTTTAATGCCTAGGATTTGTTTTTATCTTCAGGACCTGTCATTTATATTCACAGATAGCCTTTGTTCATTAAACAAATTAGAAATGATTACTACCCGACAAAAAGTAATTTTTTAAATCCAATAGTTAGAAGTAAATAAACACATTATTTAATTGTACTGGGTACAATCATAATGTATTAAGCACTAACCCTCATACATTATGAATAGATACAAATTTTCCTCTATAAAATTCTTGTCCCTTGTCCTAAAAATGTATATCAGTAATTGTCATTGAGACCAGTAGTCAAGTGTGTGTATAGGTTGAGGCTTGGAGATAAGAAAGAAATTTGAATTTGGACTTTGGGAAAAGCAGAGGGGGCTGAAGAGATGAGATAGAGGGATATATATATATATATTGAAACATGCCTGACGTTGACTGGTGCCAATTTGAAACAAGGCCCGTCTTTCTATTTAAAAACAAGCCGCACTTGCAGCAACATTTTGAAACATAATTATTACTGATAAATGTGATTTGAGTGCCAGGAAAAGGTTACACTTGAAACCTAATGATTCCTACGTAATTTAAATATCTCTCATTCCAAAATTATGTTGTGCTAGCTCAGTTAATTGGGGTTCAAAGTTCATAATTGTTGCTACTTACTCTGCAACCAATTATTCAATCTGCCATCGATACGGAGTGGCGAGGAATCTGAAAATCTTATTAAAATGCTGAATTGCACGTAATGAACAATGATAATCAGCTTTCTTTCAACTAAACAAATTAGAATTTATTATAATATGAACTATGATTCTGTTGCAAGTTAAACAATTATTACATTGATAATCAAAAATGAATTGATCTTTGGTCATGACCAGTTTTCTCTATATTACAATAGTTATAAAACCTTGTTATTCAATCGTGGGTCTTCGCACGCTCTTCACTTCTTCAATCGATGGCGCCCTGTAGAACCTTCTCCGTCGACGAAGCAGAATCTTGCTTCTGGATAAAGTCCTCGCTTAATGTCTGTGATCTGGTTCCAAATTCTCCCTGTGATACTATTATAATCCGTGACTTCCCTCACTTGCATCATGGATGGATGCCTAGACACGTGTTTACTTCCTTCAAGAACGCTCTATCCTAATATAAGAAATGATAGTTAATTTTATAGAACTGTCAATTACAGTCTTTCCTCGACCTGGTAAAATATATCAAGAGCCGACCCGCTCCCGATTTCGTAGGAGCACCTCTCTGCCCACAAGGACAGTGCTACGAGGTGGAGGAAGGTTGGAAAGCTCTTCTCATAATAATTGTTTATTTAAATACGATTGAAATTAATACATAAAAAATCATTGTTTGCTTGTTCATATTTTATATGCTGCTGTACTACATCTCATTGCAATAAAACTTTGTCAACTTATTGCTTGCACTTGTGTGAAGAATATAGGTATAGTACAATGGGAATGTGCGTATGACTGTCATGTATAGATGCGCGTAGATGATTTTGTGTGTTCATGCTGACTCAAGCACTCCTGAACAGAAGCTCTGCGCAACCCGCCGCACCCTCAAGTATTGAGTGTGTCTTTGCTGCATATTTTGCCCCTGTGATTGTGAAATATCACCCATAATTATTACTTTAACATTATCTTGGACAAGTAAATCAAATTTCTCGAAGAAAGAGTTATAGCGAATGCATGCCCAAAATTAGAATGTTTTAACGTTTAACAAGACACTTGACAACCATGTCCAAACCACGACTTATGACAAACTCATAGTTGCAAGAAAGTTTTTCATCTATTAAAATTTTGGCAGCGCAAAGCATAAAACGTGATTGCTAATCACAAGACCAGTAGCGTGTGAAGTGCAATACATTGCAATAGCAAAGCATTGCTGGGTCCACAAGTTAGTGATAAAAACAATAACAAAGAAAACTTCAGGTTTTGAGCCATCAGATCAATGCAATAAAACAAATAATTGTATACAATATTTATTTACACTAATAACAACTTTACCATATATTATTTTCTAAAATAGGATTTCCAGTAATAATTCGATCAAAACTCAATCTACTGAGGTCAATAGTTTTAAAACCACCATCAACGATCATCTCCATTACCGCACGCCCAACAGCTGGTCCATGTTGAATACCTGCAAAACATTACTACTATAGAGAAATTCAGAAGTATCATAAAACAAAAATTGGGGCTAGAGGTGCTACCACCTAACACAGACTAACAAATAAATAGGTTTCTTGAAGAGAGTGTAGCATGATTTTTCAAAATCCATGTTGGTGGAAGGACATCTCTGATGTAGAACAAGCTTCTGCATGCTTGTTAGTACTGAGTGGATTTCTATGATTATGCATATTTAGGTCTGTTGCTGTAGAATTGGATGCTATGTACATTAATATGTTAGTGCATATTTGTGTAATTATAGGTGCATATTTTGCATATTTCGCTAAAATAGAGATTTATCTATAAAATGTTTAGTCTTTTTTATAAAACTATTTATTTGTGAGCATTCATTGAATATTTTTATTATTAGCTCTTTATAAAGTGATCTTGTGGGATGAAAACACATGGATGTTATGCTTTTGCGTTTGTTTCTTTTCTACAGATAAAAATATTTGCTCAAAAGTAGAATATTTCTTGATAACATATCTTTTAAATCAGACAGAAGATATGCAACAAGACATACAATGAATGTCACTAAAGCAAATATTTACTTCTGAAAAATAAGGTGGATTAAATTATGTTTGCACAAAAATATCTCTTTTCATTCCATGCTTGCTTCTCCTGAAATTTTATCAAGAAAGATTTATACAGGAAATGAAATATTGTTAATTTTAATTTCATGTTAACATGCATATTGGAGAACGTTTAGGCCATAAATGCATATTTTTAAAATCATACTTCAAAACATTTTGGGGCATAAAAATCCTCTCCCTACTTATTAGTTAGATAATATACTTCAGCTACATTCTGCAAATATAACATAACAGAACTGGAAAACTGCCTCTGTCATCTTCAGTTTGATCATGTCTTTTAATTCACCAACTGGGAGTAAGGCCATTATAATTTTCAGCTGGTTATAACGACTGAAATCCACATTTGAGCATTAAGTTTCTTTCCTGCTAAATTTAGAAAACTTGCTAGAGGTCCTTCTTCCACACTTCATTCAATTGTTCATAGAATTTGGTATACAAGACAAACATGTTTGAAGGAGGAACCCCTGTAAACCACCTTTCTCTGAACCGAAACATCTCTATCAAAATATTGAGATCAAGTTTTTGCAGAATTTCACAATTTTCTGTTCATGTCACATTCATATGAATGAAAAAAATATTTATAACTTACCATGGCCACTGAAACCAGTTGCCATATACAAGTTTTGATAGTAAGGATGAAGTCCTACAATACCATTGGCATCAAAGGTGTTGTACTCATAAAACCCTGCCCATGCAGAATTCACCTGCAATTCATAAAATCATTAGGAGGAGTCAAAACTTCAGCATTTCATAATATTATGGAAGAATTACCTTAAGGCCTTCAAAAGCTTTTACTCTTTTGGCTAAATGTGGCCAAACATGGTCATCAAAGAATTGGTGGTCTACATCTAAATTTTCTGTGCTAGGTTCTTTGTCTGCATCTGGTGACCTTCCACCAATAAAATTGCCTGCAAGGCCTTCTCGTCTGAAAAGAGGAAAAAAAATGTGCAACAATGTCAAAGTAATTAAAAGGAAATTCATACATTTCATCTTAAGTGCATTAGCCCTACATCTTAGATGTAGGACTTAATATGCTCTGGTTTGTGGGTTATGATATTTAAATTACAGCATGGTCCAGTGACATAGTTACAGGAAGGGGGTTCCTTCATGACACCAGTCAAAAATGTATGTATATTTGTTAAATGTATTTGCCATTTGGGTCAATTGTTCAATTTTGCTGGGTAGATAAGGGTATCCCTATGTCTGGGCTTAGTTTAATTTCCATGCTTGAAGGTAAGAGCTTGGAGAGAGACATATTCCCTTCAGCATATCTAGCAATGAGCTTTTCTTTTTCACACAGCAAAAACTGAGTCAGTTTTTATTGGAAAGCTACAGCTCTATTTTTGTTCCAAATGGGATTGAAACCTGGTAACGCACCACTAGTATGCTGTCCATGAGCCACCTGAGGAGCTATCAATTGACAACCCTTTCTGTGTAGATGATGCTGCAGATGGATTACAGTTTGATAATTTATAAGAAACCACTGACACAAAACCCTGAATTACTCCTCAGTCCAGCATCAAACAGATTTAAAAATGAAAAAGAAAAGAAAAAAAGTGTAGATTATAGGGAACAAAATTACCACAACACACATCAAAATAGCATATAGCTTGGAAACAATGCATCCTAGATCCTTAAAACTAGGGTTTTTGTGTTTCAAGGACGTACATTTTGAGGGGTTTTGTAAGGACATTCATTTTGAGAGTCAGGTAAGGGACAAGAAAAGCCTGAGATGTTTCGTTAGCACAAAAAGAGATCTTTTTGAATCTTGTATTACATTATTGGATTCTTAGCTCTCCTGGAAACCCAATTCCATAGCATGGATGGATCATTTTAAAAAGTGCAGAATGTTCACATGGGTCTAGTTTTATTCTAAAAATCATATAATTTAACTGTTACAAATTACATAAAACTATTGCCATGAGATGCATTCATTGCAATTTGAATACAATCAAACAGTAACTGTCAGCAAACTATTTGTAAAAATCAAAGAATGCAATGATAATAGAATAGAAAGGGATTATAATATTACTTTCATAATATGGTAGCATTAAATTCATTTTTTCTCCTTTCTAGAATAAATTTGAAATTTGTGAAGATAATGATATGTTTGAAACAAGTGCATTATTTCATGTGAATATGCATTCATGAAATTAAGTACCAGATCCAACTGCAAGATTTTTGACTCCCTTGCCTCCTCCCCAGTTCTGGCACCTCTGCAAATTATCCTCCAAAAAAATACTTGTATCTCTTCTAGCTAGAAACTTATCTTAATGATTCTCATGATTACTCAAACAGGTGGTGTTTTAATAAAATATACTTATATTAGTGATGACAGGTACGCAATTTTATTATATTCCAACTTCTACTCGAATATTACTACAGCAATTCCTTTAAAAATGAAGAGTGAGGGATTTAAAAAACCCATATACTTAATTTTCTGAAAATTCAAAAGTTCAAATGAATGTGATTTTCTACCATTGAATTCACTGCATTGTGCTCTAGCTCTATTTTTACTCCCAACAAAACCATTAAACACTATCCTAAGCTGAGTGTTTTTTAAATAAATAAGGTGCATAACAGAAACACACACTAAAATAATTGGCAATGATGCACTTTTTTTATCATTGGACATACGTACTTCTTGTGCAGCATGTCTATGTAAATTTTATGTGATATTTACATTACTTTACTTTTTTGCTTACTTAATTACTTTAATGCACCAATTGAATAATAGTAAACATCACTGATATCAAATGTAATCATACTCCAGGAAGTATTACATATAATAACTAATAATGGTGCAAGTATACATACTTTCTTGCTTTATTTCTACATTTGCAATTCTTAAAATTCAGAGAGTCTAAAGAAAACAAATCCCGTGCCATTCTTTCAAGCATTCCTTATTCTATCCATTGAAAATTTTGAAGAAAAAACTTGTGAGTTGTTTTTGAGAAAATTGTTTTTTGAAAAATCAAGGATTTCAACAAAATTGAAAAATTTATACACTTTTTCATCACCAGGGCCCAGCAATAAAATTTGTCAGTTGAAAATTCACCATTTTCCAATGCTTTACAATACTTTTTCTTCTTATAAATGAGAAAGTAAAAATGTATGTTTAAGTATAAGCACTATCACTGTGAGAAAAACGTAGGTGAGTATGACAGCTTTTGTTGTGATTTATATTCAGATACATTTTCAAAGGCATTTCTGATTCCAATTGCAATGACTAATTTGAGAGTATAAGCCATAAGAACTGATTTTTTGTTGAATTATTTTAATAAATAAAATACAAGAATTTGAACCCACCTGAAATATGCTCCTGTAGGATCAATTGTAAGTGGAGTGTTGAGACTAGGGCCATTTGGACAGTGGAAGGCATATACATATCTCTTCCTATTGCAGTGGGGAAAAACAAAACAAAACAAATTCAAAGTTATATCATTACCTAATTATTATCATCATTTGTTAAAAATATACCGTGGTTCTACTGGCAATGGGAATTGTAGATAGCCAGGTCCGTTCCCAATTCGTGCCATTCTGGCTACTGCTCCAGATTGAGGACCTGCAGCTATAACACATAGGCCAAATTTTATGGGATGTAGGTCTCCAGATGGAGTTTTTATCTACAGAAAGGACATAAATGAAAATTTGCCACACATCATGTAAATGTAATATTGTGTAGCAACATATAAACATTTTCTAACAATACATACTAATAATGAATCAATTGCTTCATATGTGCCTGGTTCCACTCCTTCAACCATAAAATCAGGCATAGATTTAAATTTAAATTCGACAGCCTCTCCTTGAATATACTCAGCTCCAAGATTAATTGCTTTCTTTTTAAATCCATCAAGCAACGACCATGGATCAAACCTGAAATGGAAAATTCTTTCAAAAACTCAACATGAATTTTCTCCTTTTTTCTACTACTTTCAGATTGGTGCAAAATTGTACTCCATACCATCCTTCATCTCTTAGACCATGACATCCCAATGCAATATCTTCTGTGTTAAGCCATGGAAATTTCTCTTTTAATTTTGGTGGCGATAATAATTCATTCTTGGCTCCAAGCTCCCTGTTCACATAAAAATAACCTAATTGAAATGATACATGTTAGTTTCAGACACTAAAAAGAAGTTATAAATACTTACTGTTGAAGTTTATAATTTTCCTCCAATTGTGTTGCACCGTTTTCAGTGGCCAAAAATAAATAACCAGTTGGTGTAAACTGAACTTCAGGAGGATCATGTCCTTCAACATACAGATGTTTTTTGACATTTCGCAGAAATTCAGCTCCAAACAGTGACATTTGTATACTTTCAGGTACTGAGAATTGTTGGCGTATTCCTCCTACTGATAGAACAGTAGATGCAGAAGTGTACTGCAAAACAGAAACCCAAATATAACCTCTTTTAATGTATTTAATGAATAAAAGTGAGATAATTGGTAGCCTTACGCAAGGAACATTATTGGGTATTACCGTTGGATCTTTCTCAACAACGACCACATGAAGCCCTTGGCGCGCCCTCTGCTTTAACCAATATGCTATGGAAGAACCCATTATTCCACCACCTATTACAAGAACGTCGCAATGGCCCGATAGAAAATGTGGACCCCCAAATCGTTTTTCTCCCTCAGGGAGAGAAAAATAATTTTTAACATCGTCCTTAAGTACTCTAATAGTCCTCGACACTGGATTCTCAAACTCTGGGGGTTCATTCGATTTAAAACGTTGGCCACCGCATATTCTAACACAGCGAACATTGCATTTTAAAAGCCTAACGAATGAATGCGACCCTAACCGAGACATGTCTCAAGACTGACTGAACTACTGGCCTTGTCTCTCGCCGAAGCGCTCATGTGTTCGTTGTTTATCTGAACAGTGAGATACTACTTTATCAAGGTTGTGCGTAACACGTCGATCAAGCATCTATTTCATTTGCTTTCATGTCCTCTTCTCGCTCTCCTCCACATCCACTCCTACTTTCATTATGATTTGCTTCTATAGTGTAAACACATGTGGATGAGCCCAACACGTGCCACGGCGCTGCACTGCGGACTGGGACTGAACCAAAATCAATCTTCCTCTGTACCGCCCACTAGTAGGCCCTCTGAACCATCCACAGATGTTATTTGAGTGCACTCAACTCGTTCATTTATTTATACGACCAATTACAGTAGATATATCCTTTTTTTACGCAAATTTATTGGTCACTTTAACGTATGAACCGTTATAGGACTAAGAAGGACTAATGCGACTACCATGATTTGCGGGGATCTGACCGTTTTCTCTTGTTTTTACAGTACTACCATACTTTCAGCACTACCAACGTCGATGAAAATGCACGTAATTTTCATTCTGTTCTACTAGTCGGTGTTTTATAGGTACTAGCAAAAAAACCAACAAAAAAAAGATAAACATTGTAAATAAATATTAGCATATTAGCGGAGTGTCTATTGAATTGTTGGAAGCTTCGCCAAGGAAACTGAAATAATTTTCAGACTAGCCAACTCATGCGAAAAATCACTACTCGGCGGTGATTGCAAACAGTTGCGATGCCAATCATTATAAATAGCATTCATGCATGCTTGTGAGAAGGCATGACTTCGTTAACGGACGTCATCACGCCATGGATCGCCACGTGTTTTCACGTTTTCTCAAGAAGACATTGTCTCTTGGTAAGTAATGGTACTACATTTTTTGTGATTATTTGTTTCTGCTGCGATTTTTGGCGCCTGCCACTTCTAAGAATAGACGTAGTGTATACAAACACACTAATTTTAGAAATGGACTAACTTCAGTAAAATGTATACATACGTTTACGATAATTTCATTATTCTTATTCATTGTGTACCTACCTGTTTCTTGTCATATAGGTGGTGTCATATAGGGATCATAATGGTTTGTCTTTAGCGATGGACATAGCAGTGCAAAATATTCTACTTGAATTTTGAGAAAAAGGGAAGTTGGATATTTAAGGTATTAAACTCTTTTAGTAGTAAGAACATCATTGTCTTTCTTGAAAATGAAGTCTCTCTTGGAATGATAGAAATTCGATTAGTCGAATCGCAAGAGAAACATTTTTTTGTGGTACAGTCGCGGCTCATTTATTTTTAGGTTTTCGATTTAAATTACAGAAGCTGAGGATAAAGAGAGAAAATGACTCCTGTTCTGTAGGAAGATGCGGCAGATATGTAAAACCTTTTCAATCTTCGAAAATCCCGAGAATTCAATGTAATTAATTTTTGTAAGCGTATTTTTTATCAGAGAAAAAAAATTAAAGAATCCATTTGAAGCCATTTTTGACAAAATTTTGAAAAAGTCGTTATGGCTTCATGTAAAGTACCCACAAAACCCGAAACACCCGTTTTCGCGACATCTGCCTGATCGATCGGGGAATATGAATATTAGTGAGAATTCTGCCTATTGATGTTAACGGATGGACAAACGCAGTGGCGGATTCAGGAGGGGCTATGGAGGCCGTCCCCCCTCCCCAAATAGACATAGAGTTTTTGTTGTTGCCTACTTATATTTGATAAAATTGATTTAAATATTTATTTTAGAATTATATAATTATTTAAAAATGATATTGAACAATATCATACACGCACTACAAAAATAATTGTATCCTAAATTATTTCAGTAGTATACATACCTCTTGCGGCTCTCACACGCAACCGATCTTTATAAATGACGTCTCTAAAGAAAGAGAATTTCACGGAGACGTGACAAATTGCACTTTAACTTTTAAAATACAAAGGATTTGTTTAAAAAAACGCATCTAAATCTTCACGTCAAATGCAACCTGGAACATTCTGGCAGCTACATAGTTAAGTAACTCATAAACGAAGCGTTTTAGGGTCTTAAAAACTAAAATTTTGTGACCAAAGGCCTCACACCCCTCACCCAAGCCCTCACACCGTAATCTACAGGATGAGATATTTGTAGACATTCTATTAATTTTTTGCCGGCTCAGTGTTTTATCGATACTACCAATACCACATATACATGGAGGAATACAGAATATATTCCTCCATGAACTATATTTCAGCCCTTGGTGCAGGTGGCCACCTTTGTGACGTCACGCTTAGAAGGTTGGATTCCTCCATCTTATAGTATTGACGTTTTTTTTAATTTATTTATTTTACGTCAAAAAACAGTTGGAACTGTGTATGACATGCTGTGGGGAAAAGTGAATCGTGTGCACATTTTCAAAATTCTGTGATCCCTACACTAAGTCATATACTACTTGAATTTTGAAAAAAAAATCTATTTTCAAGGATAATTAAGCAATAAATTTTGGTCTCTTATCCATGTTCTCCTTCGGAATAACACTTCCTGCCGCGACAACATGGAAACGATAACTTGAATAATTGTATTTCCCACTGAATTCTAGAAGACGTGCACAGAAAATGAAGTTACATTTATGTCCAGAAGCAAAACAAGGGGCCATCTCAGCATTTGCTTAACGGATCAGGGAAACTGGACGAAAAACCTGATCGAGATGGGGGCCATTGACCCAGAAGCTGCGATACAATACTTGTTATATATTGTTTAGAATTATACAGTCCAATGGTAAATAATACATTAAATATCACTGTTAAAATTAATGTTACTTTCTGTATACACCATGGTTTGCACAGACTGGCGAGATTTATTTGCATAATTATTAATTCAAGATTTGCTCTCGCAGCAACGACTAGGAATACTATTAATAGTTGTTTGATACCGATTAATATTGATTCATTTAACAATTTGACGCGGTCTACAAGTGTTGCGTACCTACTTGTGGAGGGAATTACGATGGAAACGGACCACATATTCTCATATTTTAGTTTTACGATACCCTTAGGAAAAATTAGGGTGGGGTTTTACATGTGAGTGTTCTCGTACGGGTACGCTAGCATACAATATAATAACAAATGTTTATTATTTAACAAAAATCTATGAAGGCTTCCTTCAAAATGATCGGCTGGATCCGTCCCTAGACACACGTTCAGATGAGGGCCGGCCGGACAGAAACGGATCGACGCGATGGGGAGATAGATGGACCGACCAACGAATGGACCGGTGGACTGACAGACAGACGCACTAGCTGTCTGAGAAACGGAGAGAGACGGACGGATGAACAGACGGCCCGGCAGACTATTTGCGGTCAACACATTTTTCGATATCAAGGACTCACATAACTTAGATTCTGATTAAATAACATGTTGGAGGAAGTAATTTACTACGAAGAAGACTTGTTCACTTTTTCGATGTCAGACTTGTCAACTTTTTCTACAATACGAATTATCCTGCCAAAAAATCGACTTGTTTCGCCGCACCGTTAATTAACTTTATCTAAAAGTAAAACTACTGCGGCCTAAGATTTGAAATTGTCGTATTGTCTTGTAAATTAGTTGTGGAATGAAAGAAATGTTTGTTTACTTTAGATTAATCCCTATAAAGTATTTGAGTAACTCCTCCAGTGTGCGTACTTGCAGAAATTCGTAGATGCGCGATTCCGTCACTTATTGCTATATAGATCACTTCCCGTGCACCAATCGATATACTTGAGGTGTAATTCGACGTGTCTCGGTTTCCCGATGGCGCACTGATAATTTGTTTTCAGATCCAGCCAGAACATTCAAAGAAATTTCCAAAAACATGTTTTTGCGTGTTTTGGCGCTACCATCTTCGTGAGTATGCATGGAATTAAGACAACGCCACCTAAATAGATCACTGTAGGTGGCGTTGATTAAACTCCAGTACCCAAAGGCATTTTTCACTCCAATACGTCATAATTTTGTTTCACGACGTTGGCAACACTGATGTTGACATCTTAAAGTGAACAAGTGAAGTTAATTTTTACAAGTGAACGTGCGGCATATTTCATTTTAATTTTTAATCGTAGTTTTAATACCATATTTTTACTTTTTCGTATGTGTTCGTATATCCGGAGTAATATACGTAGCACAGAGAGTTAAAAACGGCGGGATTTTGGCACAACAAAATTAATTACCAGGCTCTGTCAACGAAAAAATGGATAAATACAGTTGCTAAATTAAGAAAAATATCTTCTAATACGTGGTGTACCCAGAAACCCTGTTTTGTGAGTCCCCGATGTCTAAAAACTAATTGAAAGTAAAACGACCGTCTGTCCGTCCGTCTGTGAACACTGCTAGCGCGTAAACCATGCGTACGAGTTTTCTGCCGATCATCCAATAGAGTTTTTAGTTTTAGGTCCATCTCCTTTCGTTTTCTTAAGATGTGGGCTCTCCAGGTTAGTCTTCGTTCGAGGTGCAGACCAAGATATTTTACTACTTCAGTTTGTGGTAATTGTTTGTCGTTCATTTTTAAGACCAAATATTTTCCTTAGAGTGAAGGTTATAAGTGAAGATTTGGTTTCATTTCGTTGAATTCGCCATTTTTTAAACCACTCGGAAATTCCATTCAGATTATTTTCTAGGATGTTGGATGCTTCAACAGGATCGTTGTTGGTAACCAGTACTGCTGTGTCGTCTGCGTAGGTTGCGGTAGGTCATGTTGTGGTAGGTCAGCGGTAAATAGTAAGTACAAGACCGGGCCCAGCACACTTCCTTGGGGCACTCCGAATTCCATAAGTCGAAATGAGTATAGTTCGTTATGAAACTAATTCAAACAACCTGTTTATCAGATAAGAGATGAGAATTATGTACCATTGATGAGGTAAACATCTTTTTATGTTGTAAAGAACTCCCTTATGCCAAACTTTAACGAAGGTTTGACTGATGTCAATGAAAGCGACTGAGCAGTATTGCTTTTGTTCGAAAGTTTTATTAATTACGTCTATTACTCGATGTAATTGTTCTGTGGTTGAATGTTTCTTTCGTAAACCGAATTAATGATGCGGAATCAATTCGAGTTCTTCGAGAATTGGGCTTACTCTCTTCAATAGCAGCAGTTTTCCAGGACTTTCGATAAGACAGGGAGTAGGGTAATTGGTCTGTATGAGGCGGATTCATGAGTTGGTTTGCCTGGTTTATGGATCATTATAATTTGAGATACTTTCTATTGTGATGAAAAGAGTTCTAATCTGAATACAGCATTGAAAATAGAGGTTAGCAGTGAAATTACCTTTTTTAGTAGGTCCTACAAAACATAGGCGGTGATGAGGTCATAACCAGGGGTTTTCTTGTTTGGAAGCACATGAAGGGTTTCTTTTATTTCTGTTGTAGTAAACTTGATGGGTGGAGATAATTGGAGTGACGTTTCAAGAAAATCTGTGACTTCTTTGGCGTGAGGTTGATTTTCAGCTAGATTAGTCTTATCACACTTTCTAGATGAACAAAGAGAAGTTTCCGCTTTCTCTATGTCTGATTTTGCCCACTGACCATTGGACTTCCGTATTGGAATTGGTTTGGTTGTTTTCCTTAGCCTCTTGCATGCTTTCCACAAAGAGTTAATGCAGTTGGAGAGAGAATGTTCAAGTATTTTTCTAATTCGGTGTTTCTTATATTTTGTATTTGTCGTTTGAGTTGGCGCACAGCTCTGTTCAAAATCCTTTTGTTTTCTCTGATTCTATTTTTCTGCTTTTAGCTGACGTTTTTCAAATACCTTTTGCTTCACCTCTGAAGGGTACTCTTGAGATTTTTATGAAATATCTCCTCTGGGGTAGAGAGCCATGCTGCCTGTTGTATGTTTCTGGATGGATACTCAAATGCTTCATCTATATCTTCATTTGATTTTAGAGGTACGTTAACCGTAATATTTTCATTTATTCACTGTTTAGAGAGTTGCCAGTTTGTTCTGCGGATAGATAGAGCAAGGTTGCTCCCTTTTTCAATGACAGTAGAGCTAATGGTTAGAATTATAGGGGAGAGGTCGAAGCTGAGATCAAATGAGGAGTTTATTGACACGTAGTTTTTGTTAAGTCCCTTGATTAAAAAAAATCGATAAGATCCGGTACCTTGTTGCTTTCTTCAGGACAGTAAGTAGGAGAATCTGAAGAAGAGGGTATGGGTTGTAGTTCTGCAATAGTTTTTTCAAACTCGCGCCCCTTTGTTATAGTAATTCTGGATCCTCACAATTCGTTTTTCGCAATGTAGTCACCACCTGCAATAAATCGTGAACCTAAAGTTTTTAAAAACATATTAAATTCTTCATTCTTCTTCTTCTTCTTCTTCACTTCACGGATTAGGGAAATTCCCTGTTCCGGCTTCATTACACCATCTCTGTCGTGGACGGCCAATGTCCCTTCTTCCTCGTGGTCTGTACAGAAAGGCATGTTTGGGGATCCTTTCGTGAGACATTCTTCCTAAGTGCTGTACCCACCGTGATCTGTATTCATTTACTTTTTCACCGAAAGGACATTTTTTCAAATTTTTTCGGCTGCCTAATGCTAGAACTGAAAGAACCATGCGCTTATGACAATTTAGAAGTACCAATTCCCTGTATGACCCGAATGGCCGAAGTGGCTAAAAGTCGGGTACGGACTCAGCGTTTCCGCGAAAAGGGGCGCTGGTTCGAGCATGATTCAGGAATAATTATTTGTCACAATTCTCTGTTGCCGCAGAAAACTATTGAGAATTTAAAAAACACTATTGAAAATCATTTGAAGCTATTATACTCACATATACAATCATTTGAGATACTAAATGAACTGGAACTGTGATCAACGCCAGCGCCTAAACCAGAGGTCCTCAAACTAAGGCCGGCGGGCCACGTGTCCCGCCGAGGCCATTTATACGGCCCGCTGGGTGTTTATGCTACCGCTGCCTATCAGTCATTTTTTTTACAGGAAAAGGGCGGGCAAAGTTATTGCCGGTATATAGTTTTTGTAGCTCTGTATTACACGTTCACTTTACATTTGTAGACGGATCTCTGCGATCTCTACAATGAGGTTACATCCGAATGAATGAAAATGGCTCGTCTACAGTAGATACTGATCGATTAGTAATGATATAGAGGGCGGTGAGCGGAATACATTGCATTATATATTTCTCCATATGAATCTGACAGCTCTCGCAAGACATCTTCAATTCTGAATTCTGTTCTGAGAATTGAAGACGGTCTTGTCCCCCGAATAATAGAATTCATACAGTTGATAGTTGTTCTCGTCTGACAGGGTCAGGTTCTCTGTAGTGGAAGTATTTATTGTTATGTGATAATCCTTGTTTAGTCTTTCTTTCGAGTGAAACATCTCATCCGTAAACGAGCGTGAACTCAGTGTACAACTAATCGAAACAAGACCTCAATGTTTTCAAGTTATGGAATTGACAAGTGTTTTGTGCGAATAAAAATATATCCTTAAAAGTGACTTCAAACAAACTTCTGTGTTAATTACACATTTAAAATTGAAGTCCTAGCAATTTGTTAGTATTTACTGTGTAAATAACGTTTGAAAGTATCAAAAACAAAATAGAAGAAATTTAATAAAATGAGTAATATTAGTAACGCGATGTAATTAATTAGGTGGTTCATTCTTACCTGACAAATACTTCCTCTGGTGGTCTTATTTCTTCCAACAAGAATGTATCGATGTATTACATGGAGACTTATACTAATAAGTACTATACTTAAAAAACTTTAATGTATCAATTGAAACCAGAAAAATATCATCCTCATGAAAATATCGTGTAATAATGTTTTTATAGTAACATTGCTTTTCACAGCTTTGGTTACATGCAATCATATAGTAAATACCTTGAGTTAAGTAAATAGAACTCTGAAGATCAACTTCAAGTCTTTTCTATTAGGCATGTATTTGAAATAAGTCCTAATAAACAAACCAGCATAACAGATTACCTATTAAATCACTCTAACATAGTCATGCAATACTGATAAGAGTTGTATACCTATAGGAAGTAAGTGAGAAAATTTTGTGAAATTATTATCAGGGAATTTTCAGTAAATAATCTTTAAAGCATTTGTAGAGACAGAGAGTATAATGATTATATTATAAATTATATATAATGGTTTCATAAAGTATAAAATAATGTAAACAAATAAATTATTAGACATTTCTATGGATAACCTCATCTTAAACTCTTGCAGATTTTGATTGTAGTAGAATTCTTAGCAAATGTGTTAATTCCAATGAAGGACAACATTTTTTAAGGGTGAGATGAGATGTTTTTGTTTTATTTTTTGCATCTGCTTATAATACTGCAACTAATCACGATATGCGTCTGTAATCACACTCACCTGTAAACACATAATAACGTAATAAAATATAATTATATTTATTACTATTTTATGTTAATGATCATTAGCAAAAATGAATCACTAATTATGGAAAGTTCTCTTATTAACAGTTTAAAAATATGGAACTGGTAACACAAATGAAATTCACTTACCTCGAATAATTTAGCCACCCATGATGTTACAAAGATGTAGGTGACACGAATTCCCTCATCCATTCATTCTTTCTACAATCTGCATATTTATTTCCATTGACCCTAATTTTAAATTTTTGTGATTTTTACCCAAGAACAAGTCTAGTATTTTTCTGGGTCGAGCCATTTCTAACTTTAAAATAACTCAATATAATGAAACAGAGCAAGTAATAAATTAATTGTATAACATAAAAAATAAATTGATTGAACCTTAAACTAAGTCACTAACCAAGTCACTAGTCGCATTATTACGATATATATCGGGTAATTCTGGTAATGTTGGAAACAACAATTGACAACACGAGATGAAATGAAAATACCCTCTGTCGCTTTTCAGTTCATATGTCCAAGCAACAGTAACATTTTTCATAAGTTGCATTTTAGTCCTTACTTTAAGGTGACGCGAACAATTGGCCCGCTCATTGCAGCGAATGGCAAAGTAGAAGTGGGCAAGAACATAACTATTGTGTAATATATATGTGCAAAGGAGAAATAAAAATATTTTCCATGCCTTTTATGAATAGCGTGTATTGACGATGACAAAGCGTATTGTACTGCAGCGCAGTCCATAGATCTTTCTAATGGTATTAATAACCCCTTTTTTCTTTTCAATAGTTCACTACCTTATTTATAATTAATTTACTGCCAGAACCCACTCTCGCATGCCTAAGTGGATTTGATTTTTTCGCAGACTTCACAAAAACTACAAAAACAAAACAACTTTTTCCCGGACTGTCTCAACTGGCGTCAGAATTGGTCAGATGCTGTTAGACATCGGCATCTCGGATGTGTGTTAGGGCCCTAACTTCAAAGCAATAGTAGTTCCTAATTCTGCCGTCTGCAAATGTATAATGAACGACATATATATATATATATATATATATATATATATATATATATATATATATATATATATATATATATATTATATTTCAGTATTCTCTCTCTCTGTCTCTCTCTCTCTCTCTCTCTCTCTCTATATATATATATATATATATATATATATATATATATATATATATATATTGTAACCCGTCGGCGGTGGGTCGGGGGTTTGCATGCTCAATAATACACAGATGGGCATTTCAAGAAAATATTTACTTATTCTAAAATATGATTATGATGATGATGATTGGCATAACAATGATTTTTACAAATGAATTTACATGTTTTTTTTTGTACATCGGCGGCCTCTTATTTACTTTAAAATGAAATTTGATACAAAAATTGAACACAAGTACTTGGCCGCTACCCTCGTGCCTGTTTACCGGCACATCCGCTACAGTCCCGAATATCTAAAGTTCGTCCGCATTTACGCGGGAAACAAGGGCTGAGCGTCACCTGGCTGCACAAAACTACTTATCTGGTACTCTTCTGAGGCGTGATGTCAGCAGTGGTGAGTGATGCATTCCCGGGCTGGAGTCGGGCGGCCGTGGCGCGTACTCAGGCGGAAGCCACCGACAACACGCTCCCTCTGGACCCAATGCTGCGCTGGCGTCGTCCACATTTCATGACACGCGACCCAGGTCACAACGTCTCGTTGCCGATCGTAAACAATGGTGATTCCGCGCTCGGCTTGCGGTCTCCGGAGAGGAAGTTCCTTCCGGTAGCGAGTCTAATGAATTTCACCGATGATGTGACATTGCGCAGAGCAAAAATCTCGAATGAAGCGCCAAATCAACTAGCGCACGTTTTGAGAGTAATCATTTCAGCTCACGTGACTAATTAAGTTTATGCGGCGCGCGGTAGAGCAAGTGTCTCCCACCGATTTCTAGACACAAGTCTCTCTCACCGATTTCTAGATACAAGTGTCTCTCACCGATTTCTAGATACCAGTGTCTCTTACCGATCTCTCGATACAAGTAAGTTTTGGGCGGCGCGCTACCACGAACGAAGGCACCTCTTCCCTCTCCACGGACCGGGGGCCTGTCTTCGATTCGCTCGCCCTTCGCTAAAGAGGCGGCACTTGAGCCAATGGCTCGCGAGCTCGCATCGACAATGTGCGGCATTGTATGCTCGAAAGTAGGTCTCGCGAGTCCACAGGTGACCACGTGCGCATAACGAAAGGGTGGTATATTGGCGCGGCACGTCCGAAGACGGTGACACATGTTTCCCCGCCTTCGCGCCTCGGTCACGGCGTTTTACTCCTTTCTTTTCGGGTGCCGGCGACGGTTAGCCCAGGCCGTTCTTTGATTGACGTTATTGCTTTATTGCCCTGCCTGGTGTCTCTCTCCCGGGTGAACACTTGGGCAAAACGAATTTTGATGCTCTTTTAAGCAGCACGTCTGTGGATCGGACTCAAAAGGCATACCCAGCGAGCGCGGGACTCGACGCGGCACGCGCCGGTGCGTCTCGGTAGCACAATGCTTTTGACGGTCATAAATATGTCTCCGAGTTCGGCTGAGGGGGTGATGACGAGGGGTTGGCAGAGACCGGTGGTAGGGCTTGGCCTCGATAATTGTCGTTTAGTGTGGAGAGGCTATTGAGTCCGCGGCACCCAAGGACGGTCATAAAACCTTTTGAACGGCGCGGCCACGCACCTAAGCGGGTGGGGCGGCGGTCGGCATAATATGACCAGTATTGTATTTTATTATATTATTATTTCGGAGGACGTACCGTTACAATATATATATATATATATATATATATATATATATATATATATATAGAGAGAGAGAGAGAGAGAGAGAGAGACACACACACACATATTGGTATTTTACTAATAACAATATGGAAACCCCAGGAAACAATGATGTCAAAGAAGATGAAAATTGACTCGGAGTGTAGGATATTCAAAGAACAGTGAGTGGACTTATAATTACTATTTCATGCAGTACAAAGGAAGAGCTGTGTGACTGATATGCCAGAATACAGTGTCTGTGTTCTAAGAGTACAATTTGCGCCGACACTATGAAACAGAAGATAAAGATAAATGTTTGATCGGAGAAGCGAGAAAATATAAAATATTAAAGCTGAAAAATGCAGTGACAACTCATCAAAATGCTTTTGTGAAGCAGGCGCAGCTAAATATTTCATCACTGTGAGCAACTTTTCAAGTTGCCAAGCTAATAGCACGCACTGGTAGACCATTCGTGGAGGGAGAATTGGTTAAAGAATTCCGTCTTTCTGTTGCCAAAGAGATGTGTCTAGAGAAGGCCCATTTATTTCGTTCAGTGATCTTTCAGGACCTACAATTACATGAAACTACTAAAGAAAATAATTAAATTTAAAAAAATCTGGATGACCTTAATGATAGAAATAATTATGGACAACTAATTCAATTTTGATTTCAATTTTAATTAAACTTCAATTTTAAAGTTGTAGGAAGACACCGAAAAAAATGCAAACTTTTGCAATTTTCGGACATTCAGATTCAATGAACCGTGAAAATCGGACTTATGGCACCTTTAGAAGCAGAGACCGGATTTTTATGTAATAACATAATTTTTGCTTTTCTACTTACCGTTCTCAAAATTGAAATCTTGGTGAATCGTCCCCATTCTAACACAATATCAAATTTATTCGTTACATATTTTTACCTATTTGGTATTGTATTACATATTTTTCATATTTTGCCATTTTCACAAAATATTTTTTAATCTATCAGTCTTCTTTAATTTTATTACATTTTTAAATGAAAAGAGTATTTTTAAATATCAGAAGTTTCTCCTACATAAATACGAAGTGCTGTCGACTCGTGCGCTACATTAAGACGCTCAGTTAGCTCAGTGATGGGCAGTGCGCTACTAATATTATTTTCACCTTAGGGTGTGAAAAGTATTATGGATGTCGCGTTTCGTGACCTATATCCTTAATTTACGAAAACCTTGGCAATCGCCGACATGTAACAATTGGATGAGAATGCTTCTCGCATTGTCTGCTAGTTCTAGGTATTGACAGTTTGTACGAGAGTTTCTATTGCGTCTACTTTGGCTGCTAAACTATGGTCTTGCATAGCGATAGATTACTTTTATTACTGACGGGAATATTGTAAAGTTCAAAACGTGCATCAATGCGTGCTCTCTAAATGCTTTTTAAAACGTTTGAATTATTTTTAGATCTTATTTCGGAAATTTTTGATAAATGTAATTCCGAATTAGGTTAATGTGTCTTATAATTTGTGTATTTTAATATTACATATTATATCTGATTTTACATATTTATTACATATTCTTACTGTTTTCATTACATATTTATGTACATATCTTGACGATTCAAATTACATATTTTTCCGGTCTCTATTTATAAGTATATTTTACTCTATTCTTCAAAAAATTTAAGTAAAAAATTTAAGGCGTTTTTGAGAAAACTTTGAAAATTTCCTTTGGGCTTCGTGTAAAGTACTCCCAAATTTTCGTCTGAAGTACTTAATCTCAAGATTTCAAAGTTTCAACTACAGCCAGATGGAAAGGGTTTCTTCAATTTGGAAAAAATTCTACGCATGGTTTAGGCGCTAGTAGTTTTACGTACACCAAACGGACAGACAGATGGACGAACAGACACAGACGGACGGACGTTTTGGAAAACACGGTATCTTTCCCGGTATCAGGGGTTCCCAAAACGTGTATTTCCGTTGAAATCTGGAAATCGATTTTCCACAGCGTTACTAACTTACTCTATACTACGTATATTACTCCGCATATACGTAGATATACGAGAAAATAACTAGTGCTGCTACAGATTAGCACAAACTTTCTCGTAGTAAAGTTTTCTTATTTTTTCTTGTTGTGGATTGGCTTTACGGTCTTGCCCCATCCTTTGATTGATGTTAAGGCAACAAAATTTTTAGGTCTCTCAATTCAGTCAAACCTTAAATGGAACGTCCATTTAAATGAATTGAACACAAAATTAAGTTCATTATGCTACGCGTTCAGAATTCTTTCAAATTCAGTCAGCCTTCATACTGCTCGTTGTGTATATTTCGCGAATGTTCATTCCCGCCTGAGATATGGCATAATATTCTGGGGAAATACATCTTATAGCTCCCAGACTTTTAGAATACAAAAAAAGAATTGTACGAATAAAAATCAAATCCCACCCACGTGATTCTTATAAGCCTCTCTTTATTAATCTAGGAATTTTACTATTACCTTGTCTGTTGATTTAAGAATCAGTGTTTTTTGTCAAAAGTGACTTAGTTAAGGGCGGAATTTCAGAAAATGCCGATGTCTATTACTATAACACTCGACGTAGAAATCATATTCATCAGGTGACAGTATCAACAACTCATTACAAAAAATTCACATACAATACATGTACATTATTTTACAACACTTAGCCATATGACATTAAACGATTAAATTCAATAGAAAAGTTTAAATCCAAAGTGAAATCGTTTCTGCTGCATAACTGTTTCTATACAATTAGAGACTATACTGAGCATCACAAGAAAAGTAACATTAATTTTAACAATGATACATAATGCATTATTTACCATTTGGACTGTATAAATGTGTATAAACAACCTGTAACAAGTATTGTACTACAGCCTCCGAGTCAATGACCCCCATCTCGATCAGGTTTTTCGTCCAGTTTCCCTGATCCACTGAGCGAATGCTGAGATGGCCCCTTGTTTTGCTTCTGGACATAGATGTAACTTTATTATCTGTGCACGTCTTCTAGAATTCATTGGGAAACATAGTTATTCAAATTATCGTTTCCATGTTGTCGCGGCAGGAAGTATTATTCCTTGACGAAGGACATCATGGATAAGAGCCCAAAATTTATTGCTTATTTATCCTTGAAAATAGATTTTATTACACGAGAGCTTTTTTTTTAAATTTTCAAAATTTATGTAGTATATGACTGAGTGTAGGGATCACAGAATTTTGAAAATGTGCACAGAATTCACTTAATTATGTATGTATTATTCTATTTTCACAAAAAATTTAAAGAAATTTTAAAAAATTGGAGCCGTTTGTGAGAAAGTTTTGAAAATGTCTCAGGGGCTTCGTGTAAAGTACTCCCAAGTTTTGAAGAATGTTTTACAAAACCTCACAGCTTCAACTCGAGCTAGATAGACAGGTTTTTCTTATTTGAAAATATTCCTGTGAATGGTTTTGCCGCTTGTGGTGTATACACCACAATGGTTTAGCCGCTAGTGGTGGATCTGTATATAGATCGGAGAAATGACTGAAAACTGCTGATCAGAGCATGCGGCCGCTAGAATTCTTCTCCAGGCCACGACTGCTAAGTATTTGAGAGAAGTTTATGCTGTATAATAATTCGATCTTTACAGTATCATTAGAAGGCGTTTTGGAACATCTAAAATTACTGCTTAATGTATGACCTTACTCCCTGAGTGCAGTTAACGATATATCTAGGTAACTCTCATCCTTTGGTAACTGCCCCGTATGATGAGCCCAGTCGTATCGAAAGTGCCCCCTAGCTCGACATCGTGCAAACTGCTGAGTGGCGACTTGTGAAGGAGCTTGTGTGTGGCGGTTAGGGGGTAACGCCCCGTCCCGCTCCGCTCCCTCCGCCAGCGAGGTCGCATCACGGCGGGCTTCTTCGCGCACGCGGGGCTTAACCCTCCCCGCCCCGCCCGCCCCACCCCCGCCTCGCACGTCGCCCCGCCCGTCCCCACCTCCGCCCCGCGCCCCGCCGCGCCGGCCGCCGCAGCAGTCGAAGGCGAGGCCACCGTTCGCGCGGACGCCCTGCACCTGGCCACTTTGGCTGCGACCACGCGCCGCCTCCCACGACCCGGCCTGCCGCCCGCTGCGCCGCTGCCGCCGCCACCGCCACCGCCGCCGCAGCGCCTGCCCGCTGTCCGCAGATTCCGCAAGTGCGTGCAGGCCCGCCCGCCGGCGCCGGACTGTAGCCATAGACGCAATAGGCTAACATTTACCATTACTTGGAGCTTCCAAGGGAGCTGCCACCAGTAAAAGCGACCCCACACATTTGGCTTTCGGTGAGTAGCGAGCGTTTGCTCGTCCAAACCCGAGTAGCCAAGGTGTTCAGCGGATGTTCGCCTGCTTTGATATGTCCACAAGATCAACACGCCTCGGGTAGGGCACCGAAAGTTTGGGGCTCGGCAAACAGGAGCAACACTTTTTTTTTAAATTGGAGAGCGGGCGCTCATTACTCACCGATGTCCAATGTGTGGAGCCGCATTAAGGCTTGCGGGCAGGGATGGGACAAATATTCTCACTAACTAGTTTTCATTGCCACGAGGGCTGTTCTGGAAGAAACACGAGGTACAACGTTTAGGGGAGGGTTAGAAAAACTAATTTTTACTGTTGTTATTATACATATTGTCTGTTGTTATTACATTTATTAACATTTTGAATTTTATTTTTGTCAACATTCAATTTTTTACAGGATATAAAGATTTCATATCGATTAACGGACACGGAGCTGCAGGTTTCAACAGCATCATTTGCTGTTGCGCGCGTAATACTTATAATTTATTTTCCCGGCAATAGTGGCATTGAAAAGCTTGTGACATATAGTGCGAGGTTTGCTACTGCCAGTAGTAGGCAAACTCGACGTCACTGTCACTACTAATCTGCTTTCTTGTTCGAAACGGATACCTGTGCCTTCATGTTCATGAGCCATACATTTCTGTTTGCGAGGTGCCGTTTTGGGAAGTTCCTAAGTAAGAAGTTCGTATCTTATTTAGAAATGGTCGAAAATCATGGAGTAAAGAAGGAATGTTCAGTCCAACCTCTCCCTCCGTGCTCTGAGGTAGCGAGAAATTGTCTACTCGTGGCACCTTCCCTCAATTGATGCTACGCAATTGACGTCTAAAGTGCGCGAAGCAATTCTACTCCACGACAATTAACCGTCATCGATACCGAACGTATGGTGACATCTCTTTAATCAACTGATGGCAAGTACCCTGCGGCAGCCGATAGGTAATGAAGGGGTAAAGTCATCAATCAAAATTTTAGCACACGTACAGTCAAAGGTTTTTTCTACGCACTGGTCTAGAATTCATCAATCATCCTTAATCAAATTTATCGTATTAGGCCCACCCTTTTTACATTTTGAAGATCTTTCTGTTCAGAACATCAAAAACTAATTCCCCTGGGAACATTATAAATGTTTATTTGTATGTATGTACGCATATAATACATTTTTGTATACATTTTATACTAATTTTAGTATGATATAATGTAGTAATTTATGTGTACATATAGGCCCTATAAAATTTTAAAATGTTTATTTAGTACAGTTTAAAAAAGTTGAACTATTTTGGTCATCCTTGTGGTCGTCCATGGGGTGCTAGTGTGGTCATCTCTATATGACCTCTAAAGTCCCGAGGTCTCCATTGGAACCACACCATTGTAACTCATTAACATAGAACTTTCGAAAGGAATAGCTTGACTTCCTCAGCTTGTGTTGAGTAATCTTTAATAATTTAAATATGTATTGATTGGACTGAAGGACTGAACTCTGCAAATTAGAGAGTAAAGTTGACGCCTTCGCTTCGGTATTCAGTAGCAGTATGCGTACTTCATTCACTTCGTTTGGTCGGATAGCCATGTCATCCGCGTCTATCAATATTTTCGTATTTTTCGAGTGAAAGAAATGAATCTCGGGAAGAAGTGAATCTTACACCACGTAAGATTGAAGAAGTAATACATCTCAGAGTAAGCAAGGGAAATGTAAAAACTTTGACTACCGGATACTGTGTAAGATATATCAAAAACTACATGGTATTTGAATTAAGTTCGAAAAGTGCGTCTCCTTATACACGAATATCTGGAATAATTCTGGAGCTTCCTGTTCGTTGTTCACTGAAAATTATACGTCATTATTGTTACCTTTGGAAAACCTTATTATCATTATTAATATTACAAATGCACATAACTTGAAATGATATTAAATCTGTTCGACATTGCGTTTATTGCGTAAAATCACCGAAGAACAATGTGGAACTCGCCATAACTGTTCCCATTTCGGAAGTGTTTTCCTCGATGTGCGTAGATCGAACTATTGACTTCTCCGTTCTGATTAATCTATATCTCCGTTCACGCCGACAGCCGTGAGGCCTTACGCATGCGGTTGTACTTTTATATCACTTGCCCAGGACATCTTTCTACTCATGAACACTATTGCCACTACCCAAGGTGTTTATGACCACTTTACAGCGACCACTTTCTGGACTCGTGTTCCGTTTCATTGTGCTTAAGACATAGTTGTCACTGGGTAGCAAGGTTATTGTATCTTTTTTGGATTGGAGAAATATTGCATTAGTTTCCGAAATATTGTTCTTTGATATTCCTAAATTCTCTGCGTTGATGGAAAAATTTAAATCTTCTTAACCATACACACGTGAGGTACACCAGTTTTGGATAGAGTACTTTTAGTCCCGACGAAGCTTTAACCATGTAAGAAACCGCATTCGTAATGAAAATCAAAATCCTGTGTCGCTGAAAACCTCTTGGGATTAGTCTGCATAGTACTTTCGAAACACTGTGCAACCATAGAATATTTTGTTTTTACTATTACTTCTACATTAACAAAATATACTTGTTTTGTCTTAATTTGTTCTAAAACACCCACTACTACTCTCACAATACAGTGATCACACGAATAGGTTGTTTTTATCCACATAATTTTGTCCTTAATTGCATTGGAATTTTTTGCAAGGTTTGTTCATACAAATTGCTGCTTAAGTTTTTAAAAGTGTCGATTCATCTTGGACGAATATGCCATAATATTTTTCTAAAAAGCTTTCAAGTTGAGGATTGTTCTATTTAGACAGGAATATTGGGAGCAAGGAAAGTTTCTCATAGATCTTTAGAAAACTGGCAACGTTTGCTCTTAGAAATTTTACTCGCAGCAAATGGGAGCATATGTTGAATTACTTTGTTATTTTTCTTCCTCGACAGATTATTTTTGTTTTTAAATGTTGAATAACACAGAACCTTTTCGAATTTACGGCAGTCTTGCAAAATTTACGAAATAAAACGTAATCATCTGTTGAGAAAATGCCATTGCCAAACTCGCTAACAAATCCTTTTAATTTAGCTACTTAACTCCCTTTAATAGGAGGCAAGGCACCAAAAAAAAAATGTCTTCCTTCTGAAAACCACGAACTTGACCAAATGCGTTCACAAGAGCTCTTTGACCGATCTGGTTTCAGACTTCTGAATTCGATTGTTGTTATTCTAGGAAGCATGGCACATAATCTCGACTTGCGAACTAGTGCGAAACACAATGTGATTTACATAGCATTGTAGGCTTTCACGGCCGGAGTCAATATGAGTGAAGGTTGCCGGGCTGGTAGACTGTGGTCCAGTTGGCATTGAAGGGCCAAACGTTTCTTCCAAGACTTTGTCAGTCGCTAGCCAGCCGCCGACCCGGAGACTACCCCCACGACGCTGCCGCCACTTAAGATATCCACCGCAGACGTGGACGAAACGTTTGGCCCTTCAATGCCAACTGGACCACGGCCTACCAGCCCGGAAACTTTCACTCACAATGTGATTCATCCACACTCCCGTCTTCACTGATTTCGTCTGTATCATGGTCAAAATATTGATTCCAATGCCATAAATTCTATATCAATGATAAATATCGTATCAGTCATAATCGGACCGGACCATAATGCACATTTACGGGTGCAAGCGATATGATATCATCTAAAAGAAGTTTAGTCAAATACTGCTGCAATGAAGGGAATTTCTCATAAATGGCGTTTGCATTCACATTTATGAAGTATATTTTTCAGTTTGAGGAGACAAATGTGCATATTAATTGAAATTCCTCGAGAAATATGCCACATTAAGAACAATAAGCAAGAGGATGTGAATAACAACTTAAATATAATGGGAAAATTACGTAGATACACGAAATGCAGTAACACTAATATGCTACATAAAATCATAAATTTTTTGTTTGATTGTGTCTTGTGAACATTTGATCAAATTAGCGTATTATACAGCTCATAATTAACTAGAGGTGTTGCAGAATGGTACAGAATTTCTCGTAGCAATTTTTTCTAGTTTCTTTGGCGTGGACTGGTTTTAAGGTCTTCCTCCATTCCCTGGCCAGCTGCCATCTATCTTCACCGAAAGTACATTTTCTTGACGTTTTCTTAACTTTTCGGTAACTTAATAAGTAGAACCGAAATATTACTTCAAGAATATTAAAGAGGAGTAAAATCTCGTCCAAAATAGAAATTTTCATTGACAATTTCGAAGCTATTTTTAAGAAAATGGTGATTAAGCATGCGAAATTTGAAGCTCTTTTTGACAAAAATCTATTGAGTTTTCGAAAAACTTCATTTGAATTCGTTTCAAGCACGTCCCCTCACAAATGTAATAATGTATACAAATCGATGGAAATGTGCATATTAACGGCGTGAGAGATATTAAAAAAAATACATTTGTGTAATTTTTGAAAAAACAAAAGAATATACGAAAATTAACTTTACGTCATATTAAACAGCGCAATTAACACTATCCATTCGAGAAATTTTGAGCTATTTTTGAGAAAATGGCGTTTGAGCGTGTCTGAAAATTCGGAATTTTGAGCTCATTTTTACAGAAAACTGTTGAGTTCACGAGAAACTTTATTTGACATTGTTTAAAGCACATTTACTAATAAATCTAATAGTTTGAAGAAATCACCCATAAGGTAAATATTACCAACGTGAAAGACAAGTCAAAAAAATACATTTTTGTAATTTTTGAAAAAACAAAAGAATAGAGCAATATGACGTTTATATCATCGGATAGGGTTGCTTGGGAACTAACTCTACCAAAAATTTAAAGAAAAATTTGGACCCATTTTTGAGAAAATCATGTTTTTGTATTTTTTAAAATTGCAAATATTGCACGTTCTATTGTACAAAAACTACGAAAATTTTCAAAAAAGTGTACATAACTTTAATGAAAGAACTATTTATGGGTAACAAATTTCATTTGAAGGAAAAATTTGTCTTCAATTTTATATTTGTAGGAAGACGCCGAAAAATATTCAAACTTTTGCAATTTTCGTAGAATGAATAGTGTATTGTACTCTATTCTTTCAAGAAATTGAAAGAAAAAATTTGGAGCCGTTTTCGAGAAAATTTTGAAAATGTCCGAGGGGCTTCATGTAAAGTACCCCCAAAGTTTACAGAATGTTTTTCAAAATTTCAAAGCTTCAAATAGTCAGGTGGACAGGGTTTTCTTCAATTTGTAAAAGATCGCACATGTTTAGGCGCGGACGGACGGACGGACGTTTTGCTTTCAATTGTTTTTTAGGCATCAATGAGCCATGAAACCGGGATTGTGGTTACTCCACGTGTTAGGGGTATTTTTTCTTAATTAAGCAACTGGATTTTATTTAACATTTTCTTATATTCAGGGCCCGGTAATGAATTTTTACTATCGAAAATTCGCCGTTTTTTCGCGCAGCATTACAGAACTTTCTCTACACTACATATATTACTTCGTATATACGTATACATACGTGAAAGTAAAAAGTCGTTATCATTTGCAAAGTTAAGAATGAAATCGGGCACAAAATAAAGAGAGATGGAATTGGGAAGAAACAAATCAAGAATGGAGTACATTTATACAAATAAAGGAAAACGGAATGTATCACAAAGTATAAATATGTTTTAGGGTATTTTTTTGACAGAACATTGTCATAAATGTTTGTTATAAAATATGATTCCAACATAGCATTGATGGTATTGTTTGTCAAGATTAATATCTCCGATATTAATCTTGAATATTGACTAGGTTCATTTTCCAAAATTGTAGGACTGTCAAAATTAAAGTATTGAAAATATCAAGGTGATGTCGAGAAATTGAGTTTACTTTTATACCTTTCTCCATAATGTTATTAACATATTCTTTAATTGTTTGTTTGAAAGCACGTTTTGTCTATCCCACAGACAAAAAGAAACAGGGAAATCTCGACAATTAAGGCATAAAAGTACATTTTCTTTATCAGGTAAAGAGACATTTTTGATAGCCTTACCATTTTGGATAACCAACCCAGAAAATATTCAAGATTAATCTTAGAGATATTATATATAAATCTATCTAAAAACACTATATAAAAATAACGTATAGTATTTCTTTCAATAAATTATTTTGTTTCCGATTTGTCATAAAATGTTGGAAATCAACAATTCACTTCAATTATTTTATTGTTGTTAAGATTATACAATGACTTTCTAGCGCTTACCAATGATTTTATAAAACTTTTGAAAAAAAAAACAGATTTATCAGTATGGTGGTCATTTATTGACGTCTCATCAGTATGGCATTGCATCCATTTATCAAAATGGATCACTGTGAGGTCCAAAAAATGGACCGCCGTACTTTTACCTATGATACGAACTAACATGGCCTAGTGACAAATTGGACATCTTTGAATAAGTATGGCGTCTTCTTAGAGACGATATGACATGGTCATAATCGGCAGTGGAAAACAATTTCCTACCATTAGAGCAAAACATTAGCTTTGAGCTCGTAATACAAGAGAACATGACACTTTGAATTCAATGTGGCGTACTGTTTGAGACGCCACATTGGTACGGCATACAACTCCTTCACACTTTGGCAATCTAACGAACAATATACGGTACAACCAGAATTAGCTGTGTACTCATTCCCAAATGGAATAATTTTTCTGACACGTTAAAAAAATTGTGCAACGCAACGCCGATACCTACAGGCCGCCATACTTACGTATCCGAAGTCCTCGTAACACTGGCTAACTGCTCACAGAGTTCTAGCTTTGAGTTTATCATACGTGGGTTTTCTTGCTGGCTCCCGATCTATCATGTGAGCAGGGGATATATTTCACTTATCATTTTCATAAGAGCAGTGATATCATTTGTAATTGCACACTTTAGCGATTAGAATTACTTTTGAATTGTTCATTATTTGGTGGATAATTTTCTGAGATTGATTCAATATGTTTTTTGATTGGGTCAATTAGTTACTCAACAGTTTTTAGACGTATTTATCTGAAAAATTTGGGTTGTTATCCTTGCTTCTTGTTTTTATTTTTTTTAAATCTTGCATAGTTCAGGAGATTTGTAAATTTCACTTAATTTGGGAAAGGGAAGGAGAGTCAGATAAATGTAGTCTTTTACTAGCTGGTTGCGGTTTATGATGAGCATTTACGTTATTGTAGTTACCACATAAGTGTCTGTATTGTTGAAATATCTTGTTGGTCATTAGATAAGTTAAGTTGTTCTTCATTTCCAGAATTTTATTGTGCTGATCAGTACATTTTTATGTTTCTTCATTAGTTGATAAAAAATTCATAGTCTATTGTTTGAAATACGAGAAACAAATTTTATATTTCTAGGGTGAACAATACCTGCTACAGTAGAAGTATATTTTTTCATTGATGTTCCAACTTTAGCGTCAATACTAATTGCTTGCTCCTTTGTAGTCTATTCTGAAGGTTCATTTCACGTATGTCCTCCGTCCTTGAGCTGTTTTCCATTGCATTTTGAATTTTAAATTCCTGAATTCATCGCGTAAATAGTAAACATTAAACTATTTGTAAAATAACGATTGTGTTTTGAATCATAGTATTTTCAAAAAACGGCAATTGATTTTAAAATATATGCACCCAGAGCAAAATATTTCTTGTTCAAATCAGACATTTTGCTGCACTAGTTTGTTACTGAGGCGGATCCTCGTGGCAGTTATAAAATTATGGCGTTATTTTCACGATTCATTGAAGAGATAAACTCTTTATTGTTGGCCCTATAATTCCCATTGAAGTGTACATAAAACATATACAAGTACATAAAACATGTACAAGTAAACACAATAATCTTAAAACAACGATTTTGGAGCAATTCGTTTTAAATTGTTTTCTGACCGGAATAGATGTCGTCGGTTTTGAACGAATGACTTGGGCGAAAAGACCTCTTTTTGTAGAACGGTTCAATATACTTTTCTTAGTTTGCTGTGAAATACCAAAGCATACAGAACTGTTCCAAGAACCGGCGTCTGGAACGAACGTTCTCTAAACACAGACTGGCAAGAATCCATTATATGCACTTGTCATGATGACCTCGGACTTCTGTTTTCCTAAACAGGCTTATGCAGCATTGCGTTTGTCATCTTAGAAAAAAAGAAGTTCAATTGAGAGAGCTTAGTATTCAAGATCGCTTTTTGATAAGCACCGACCAGAGCCAGATGATGCTATTAAAGTGGAACGGCAGCTTGGAATAGGTTTCCTTCGTATTCGTTGTTTTTTGATATTTGTTATATGAGACTGCAAAATTCTGCGTTGGCATACACGTTCGTTGTCATGTGACCTTGAGAGACCTCCGGCAGCGGAGTGCAGAAAGCTGCTTGCCAATTTCTTCAGTAAATGCCAAACTGTGCTGTCACACTGGTTCCACCCGAGAAAGGAACGAGATCTTTATTTTGAAGTCGTTGCCATTTAGTTGTGTTTGATGCAATTCACATCTACTCCCACAAGCCTTTTACTTGGAAGAACCCGTGCATTTGACAGTGTACGTACAGTGGCGTGTGGGGACAAAATCATGTGAATAGTTAGCAGCAATGATTTTGAAGTGGTTAACTTCCAAAAGTTACATATACATATTCAAAAGTTTTAAACTCATTATATATTTTATTATTAACATATGATGTATTATTATTTATTATATTTTAAATTAGTATCTATTAAATTTTACATTATTTCTTTAAATAGTAATAATTATTATTAACATATTTTAGTTTATTTTTTACATAAGTTTTAATAACAATGCAGGTTATAGATATTAACATATTTAGGTCGATAAACAGCCAATAACAGACCCGATATTTGTTTGATACTTTTTGTAGTACCACCTTCTTTCTAGAAGGTAACCTTAATAAATCAATTGACATGAGCAATGGAACTCATTGCTAAGGTAACCTTAGTCTTAAAAAACAAAAACTGGTTGTCTTAAAATCTAATTTAGAGACTTTATCAAGATAACGTTATAGACAATAGTATTTTAAGTAATAAAAAATTTAAGAACTTTGCTTCACAGAATATAACTATTTCACTGCAGTCGGCTAAAATTGCGCCGCGCGCCATCAGTATTAACGATCCACATTTGTGCCACACAGCTGTATCTGATTTCTTTATTTTTTATTAGGCTGCATTGAACATATTTGTAGAGAAATCAAATGGGCTTTGATGTTACTATACTTTACTGGACTGGACTGGAAACCTCTGAGCTATTTTCCTCCCTCTTTGTTTCGGTGCGTGCAACAGGGCCCGTATCATCGCGCCTGCCGGCCTGCCCCGCGCGCTGCCTGGGCCCGGGCGCCGCTGAAGGAGGCACACACTAATGAATTCTGAAAAGCCACCCTTTCCTTTTTCCAGATTTCTTCTGCATTTCAAAATCTCAGTGAATGATTTATTGATATTTCCATGTGCAAGCTTCAGGCAACCAAAAACGTAAGCAGCACCCGGCGCCGCAGATTTATAAAACTAACAATTTCCAAACCAATTATTCATCTTAGTTGTTGCTTCAATATATATTAATTATTTGTAACTTTTATGTTACAAACTTGATACGCTGTTTAAAATAGTATTACATTGTGTATATGAAACAACACAACTGTACCTGTACAATCTACTCATATTATCGTAAGTACTGAACATAATTTTGATTTCTGCGTCTTCCTGGACTTCAATTTTGCACTGGATATGACGCGAACTCTTTCTTGAAGCTGGACTAAACACTATGGTGACAGTTAAAGACCTGTGTGTATGCCATTATACACCCGTTAACTCACATATTTAATTCATCGTTATGCACCGGAACGTTTCCAGATATTTTCAAAACAGCTAAAATTAAGCCGCTCTTCAAAAAAGGCAACAAAAATGAAATTCAAAATTATCGGCCCATTTCTCTTCTATCAGTTTTTTCAAAAATATTAGAGACTTTTTTACGTACGAATGGAAACCTTTCTCAGTAAACACGACGCTTTCAGATTGCTAACATGGATTTAGAAAATCAAAATCAATGGAAACAGCTATATTTTCTTTTCTTAAAGATGTCGCCTCATCATTGGATCAAAACGAGGCACCTATTGGATTATTTTTAGATCTCTCAAAAGCTTTTGACGTCATTGATCATGACATTTTACTTTCCAAATTACCTTCATATGGAATTCGCGGTATTGCTCTAGATTGGTTACGTTCGTACCTTAAACAACGATATCAGAGAGTTGAAATACGTTACTGGAATGATGGAACATTATGTACGCACCTTTCCGACTCTTTGCCCATTGCACGTGGAGTTCCTCAAGGATCGATTTTAGGCCCTATTCTGTTCCTACTTTACGTAAACGATATGCCCTCAACGATTCGAAACGGAAGAACGGTTCTCTTCGCAGATGATACGAACATCCTTTGCAATCAAGAAACCGTAAGTAGTACAATATCAGATGTTTCAAATTGGTTCCGAAATAACAAATTAATAGTAAATGAAAAGAAAACGGTTTTAATGCTGTTTTCCATTTCAAATAAACAATTCTGTGCTCCATTGAAAATGAAGGGGTACCATTGACTGATGTTAAGGCAACAAAATTTTTAGGTCTCTCAATTCAGTCAAACCTTAAATGGAACGTCCATTTAAATGAATTGAACAGAAAATTAAGTTCATTATGCTACGCGTTCAGAATTGTTTCAAATTCAGTCAGCCTTCATACTGCTCGTGTATATTTCGCGAATGTTCACTCCCGCCTGAGATAAGGCATAATACTCTGGGGAAATACATCTTATAGCTCCCAGACTTTTAGATTATAAAAACGAATTGTACGAATAATTACCAAATCCCACCCACGTAATTCTTCATTAATCTAGGAATTTTACCATTACCTTGTCTGTTTATTTACGAATCAGTGGTTTTTGTCAAAAATGACTTGCTTAAGGGCGGGAATATATTTTCAGAAAATGCCGATGTCTATTACTATAACACTCGACGTAGAAATCATATTCATCAGGTGACAGTATCAACAGCTCAATACAAAAAATTCCCATACAATACCTGTAAATTATTTTACAACACTTTGCCAGATGACATTAAACGATTAAATTCAATAGAAAAGTTTAAATCCCAAGTGTAATCGTTTCTGCTGCATAACTGTTTCTATACAATTAGAGACTATACTGAGCATCACAAGAAAAGTAATATTAATTTTAACAATGATACATAATGCATTATTTACCATTTGGACTGTATAAATGTGTATAAACAACCCGTTACAAGTATTGTACTACAGCCTCCGGGTCAATGACCCCCATCTCGATCAGGATTTTCGTCCAGTTTCCCTGATCCATTGAGCAAATGCTGAGATGGCCCCTTGTTTTGCTTCTGGACATAAATGTAACTTCATTTTCTGTGCACGTCTTCTAGAATTCAGTGGGAAATACAATTATTCAAATTAATGTTTCCATGTTGTCGCGGCAGGAAATATTATTCCGAAGGACAACATGGATAAGAGCCAAAATTTATTGCTTATTTATCCTTGAAAATAGATTTTATTACATGGGAGGTTTTTTTAAAAATTTAAGTAGTATATGACTTAGTGTAGGGATCACAGAATTTTGAAAATGTGCACACAATTCACTTTTCCCCATAGCACGTCTTACGCAGTTTCAACTGTTTTTTGACGTAAAATAAAATAAAAATAAAAGAAATTTTTATCGAACAAGGTTATTCGATGTGAAAACAAGCGAGAAGCAGGTTCCCACAAAGGCGTCACTTGTTGAAGTAGTATCACTTTATACGATAGGCCTTTTGTTTGCGGGCGTAAACTAAATATTTACTGTTTATTTGTGAGTTTTCTAGGTACAATTAGTGAACTATTGAACTTGATTATATAATTTCGCAACTGAGAAGTTGTGGCTTCTGGCACAGGTTAATGCGTTAAGGAGTGTGCCTCCTTGAGTGATGCGGCCCGAGCGGCGCCCAGGGCAGACCAGCGGATGCGACATCGACACTGTTGCACGCTCCGAAACGAAGAGGAAAAAAATACCTCATGGGCTTCCAAATGCTGTGCAGTGTTTTTGAAAGTCTTATTTGGATTCATTTAAACCTCTTGGATTGTTTTGAAACCTCTGTGTTGCTATTTTCCGAATTGGCAACGCCAGAAACGAAGCGTGCGAAATTCGAATTTACAATTCCCAAGTTTTCGCAATTTTCGAAAATGCAGAGTGCGCCGAAAATAGGACCATTACTACATTTACAGTTTTTTGCTTCTTACGAGGATAAAAATGAAAGACAAACTTTGAAGCCGTTTCAAAGAAAATCGTTTGAAATGTTTTTAAAAGCGCCAATGTTTTAACTAAAATTACGCAACAAATACTCAAATTTTCGAAATATTGAACGTGACCTCTTTTGAAGAACTGTTTTTGGTAAGCACATTTCATTAAGAAAAAAATATCTTCTAAAGAAGTTAGAAAACGAACTAGTATGTGAATGTCTCTGCCTTTCTCTAACACCAATAATTTCTGAATGTAACCGTCGCCCCTTGTTTTTAATTGAGAATTGTCCAAGAAACAAAACCAGCACGAACAACATTAATAAACTAAAAACTCTTGAAATTCGATATTAGTTCTATGCTTGAAGATAGACATTAAACAATGTTCTAATATCTATCATCAGACCGTTCATTATCTTGTTTTTGCCCCTTTATTGATGGTCTTAGTTACGATGTTCTACAATACACAATAGACATTATCGCGTTTAGATTTTTCTCCTTTTATATTTGAGTTTGTTAGCTTATTATTGGATAGTAAAGGTTGTATGTGAACGATCAAGTTGTATGAACAAGTGTCTGATTCTACACAACAGATGAGATCACTTTTGCAGTAAATTCAAGCGCACGCGTCTCGTTTCTTTTGTCTGGAATATTAATGATGATACGAATAGTAAACATGGAAGTAAGAAATAAGTAGCGAGTTTAGTGGTTAACTTAATCGCACTCGCTGAGCAAGCAGCTAGAAAATCAACAAGCCTCTTGCGTGTAATATCGGCAAAGGGTAACCGAGCATTTCATTTCAGATGCACGATGTAATTTCACGCTTCCTCATGCTAATATTGCTGGTACTACAGTTAAAGCTCCGTGATGCTACCCATACTGTAATGGTCATACCTTTCGCCTCCTATCTTCGGGTTCCGATGTTCAAATCCCATGTGGTGGATCCATGTGGAGTTTGTTGTGGACGCAGCTGGCCCGCGACTACTTTTGTCAGGTTTTCTCCCGTTTCGCCTGCTTCTCATTGAGTCATTAACATTTATATTCCAACATAATTAACTGTGCAACAAAACGATTCGTTTACTTCGGGTATCACTATAAGGCCCAAAAAATATCATAATGGATAATTGATACTCAGACGACACGCAGCGTGAAAGCCAGCGCCCTAGCTTTGCGTAATTTAGTAGGTGGGTTCAAATGCTAGCCACCTCTTCTAGAATTTGAGGTGCAACCAGCCGTTTCGCTTCAGGATTTTATTTGGGTTCTGCCAGTAGCGTGTCATCCTGTTATTGCTCTATTGTCATCTTAATCTTCATCTCATTCAAATTATTATATACTCAACTAAATAGTGAACATATCTGATGTGTCAGAGTTCATGATCTACGTAAAAGCAATAGTGAAGACTTGTGCGTCTGGAATATGGAAGGGAGAAAAGTGTAAGCCAATGGAATCGTTAGGCAAAACTAGATGATATTTCTAATGTAGGATTAAATAGGTTTGATTAACCGAACGGAATTTAATATGTATTTCGGTGCTTAAAAGTAAGTTAAAATATGTAAATTTTAGAAAGCATTTTTTGTATTTACACTATTTGATTTGTGTATCTAATATTTCATTTTTCTGTATGGTTGCTAAGAAATTTCGTGAGATCGTCCCGTTGTATATACATAGTCATAATTGTTATATAAGTCTACTAATTGGTAATTAAGTGTCCCCTGATTTGTAGGCAACTCATCGTGCACTGGTGCCCAGTAAAGATATTTTGTTTACCTTCCAGACCCCAATGCAAGATGAGTTGCCGACGATCAGGGGCAAATGTCAGTTTTGAAAGTTAGTTGTGTGAAAACTACGAACCTTACATGGCAAAAGGTGATCATCTTGCAACTCCAGCACGCATAAGATGTTTGTAACATGAATTGTATCTATGCCGTGTAAATGGAACAATAACCCAAGTGGAAATGGCGTGCGCAGAGGGCTGTGGTGCGCTGTGACGGGCGCCGCCATGGAAGTGGACCACGTGCGCGCCATCTTCGGCAGCTTCTCGCGCCGCCGCCAGTCGGGGGAGGCGCGCTCGCCCAAGCGCCAGCAGGGGGCGGCGGCGGCGGCGGTGGCGGCGGTGGGAGGCGCGCGCAGCCCGGCGACGTCGGCTGCCGCGTCGCGCGCCGCCTCGCCCGACGCCTCGCCCACCGCCGCCTCGCCCATCGCCCCCGCCCCCGCTCCCGCCCCCGCCGACGCGCTGGCCTCCGCGGCGGCGGCGGCCGTGGTGGCGGTGGCGGTGGTGGCGGCGCCGCCGGCCGACGCGGACGCCCCCGCTCCCGACGCGCCGCCCGGGAGCCCCGGCGCCGGCCCCGGCCCCGCCCTGCGCGGCGACTGGTGAGTGGCCCACCTGCAAGGCGGAAAGCGCAGTTTCTCTTTGCGTCCATCCTCCCTGGATTTTCTTATTTCTGAGGTTCAGTTATTTTGGAAATTATGTATGATTAGCGAGTTATTCGCCAAATTAACATTATTTTTTTACATAATTTTTGTTTTTTTTGCTCGCGAATAGGCCATCTTGGACCACGCAGGACATGCACCGCAAGGGCACATTATCATTTTATCACGTTCCAAGTCTTGCATGTAACTAATCAGGGGGATCAGCATTAGGCTGAATCCAATTTTTATACCCCAGAGTTGTTAGTCCTGGGGGACTGGCAGATGGAATGATGATGATAATGAAGGTTGAATGGACGGCACACACAAACACACCCATGCCCGAGGAAGGACTCGAACTCGCGATCCATCCGCCCGAGATCGCTATCGCCCGGGCGCTCAGACGGAATATCGGGGTAGGTGCACGTTACTTTTCTGGACAGAATCTGCAATTTAATGCCCAAAATTGTCTGAGGTTCCAGATATCCAGTTATTCACATATACAATGCTCTTAATTTCAGTGATATGTGGATATCTACCTGGGGTCTGTACCACCTCATTTAAGACACAGTTCGCCGTCTATATCACTCTCTTAGCTTGACCATTTTCGTATATTCTCTTCAACGGCGCACGAGATTGGAATGGAAGTAGAAGAACTCGTTTTTTTCGCATCCTGTCCTTCAGAGCCAGATGAATTTTCACCATTGACGGATGTTTCATTGGGAAGATGTAAATTTTCAAGGGGACCGTCGTTTTCAGGGATATTACATGGTTTTAAATGTTCATGTGGATAGTTTGATCAAATAACATACTCCGCATTTCCCTGAATGTCAGAAAGTTGTTCAGCTGTGAATTGTGCACTGCTGAGTATGAATCGTCATTGACTGGCAAGCTACTTTGAATCTAAGGTAGGTCTCATATCTGGGTTCCTCTCTCTCCATATCTTGAAAACTTCTATTTCTGAGACCTCTTTTCTGTTTTGCATAGTAAAAGCATCACATCATCTCCTTTAATTCATCTTGGGTCCAACTCTGACGATGGCTTTGAGCTACTGCCGACTCTGGGTCCGTGGGAATAACATCCATGGATTGGCCAGACGTCGATAAGGTGACATTAGTTCGGTTTGTGAGCAGGTATGGTATATTGGTAGAACAGGGCACGTTAGGATTCATTACATTTCTTATTCTATCCATTTTGATAATTGTTTTTAAGTGAATTTTCGGAGGAAGCAAGTTCGAGTTCACAGATCACACTTAAGCCAATGGTTATTTCTTGTCATCCGTTACTGCGAACCACAGTGGCCTCGAGACATGACACCACACGACCCTGTAAGCGTCCGTCCGATCGCAAGTCGGCATTACTAAATCTTAAGGGATTTTCACTGACTGCTGAAGGCGGCAGCCTTCGCTGGCTAAGGCAAGGTTCGAACCTCCACTCTAATCAGTGGCCTGATGTTAGTCAGGCAAAGACCAGTGACAAAGTTACACTCCATGGGCTGATAGTAGGAAGTACAAAGGTTCATGACCCTTTGCTCGCTACTTATTTTCCACTGCAGATGCAGACGCTCTTGAAATGGAGACAGACGCTGTACGTAACCTGTCGCTGCGGATCGGATGCTGCTGTTGTGTTCGAAGTGCCTCTTGAGCGATCTTCATCAATCCTCTTTTCTTCTTCTGCTTCTGCTTCTTCTTCCTCGTCTTCGATGATGCCGTTGAGGCTCTCCTCTGACGTACTTCAACTGACCCTCACCTTCTACCTGTTCAGCATGGGAGGCCTTACCACTAGATTAGGTTACCGCCGACATAGCTCTCGGGCTCATGGGGGTTCTCAAGCTTCACTACAAGATCGTGAACTCCCTCGGTGGAGTTGTTGTTATTGCTGCTATTATTATTATTATTATTATTATTATTATTATTATTATTATTATTATTATTACTATCACTATCTGAAATACACCGCATTACCCGCGCATTTATCAAAGTAATTTTTTAGACAGGAAGAGGAATTCCATCTTCTCCGCCCGTGCGGCGGACCGTCCGATCTATTGCGCGATCCGCCCTGCCCCACCACTCTGTCTTGCACCCATCAGGAGACACTGGTCTTTCTCACCCACTTTCTCTTGAAAAATTATATTTTCTTATTAGGCTAAACTTCGCTCACTTTATAACTAAAAATAATAAGTAAATATAAACTAAAAAAACATGTACTGAATCAATTGCCACATTGTAATACTTGCTCTCTATCGTATTTTTTCTTCTCACGCATTTATAAAATAGTTTGAAATCGATCTGTAACTCACATCCAGGCAATTGACATTTAAATATAATTAGTGTTTTTATTGACTGGGAGTACGCTTTTTAGTCTTCGATAAGAAGTGGCTCACGGAAAGGTGCCATTAACCCCTTAGACAATTATAATAATGCAAAAAATCCGAGATCAAAGATGATCCCGGCTTGACAAAAAATTCGATCTAAATTAACCTCTTTTGTTCTTCTTTCAACAACCTTGATAAACAGCGTTGACACACGTCCAATTCCACCAAATACCTACTTACCGTTACTCTTTTACTTCAATTATACTTCTTGCAGAACTTCCTCTGATCAAGTTTAATTACCATTCCTTCACTACTCAGAGATGTGCGTTCACTCACCACTCTCATAAAACACTTCCCTTCAAAAATTCATCCATCTGTCACAGTTTCAGCATAACTCGAAAATCATTCATAATATGTTTCACTATCGCTCGTCAGCTAGCTTGCAAATACGTCATAATGGTGCCTACTTTACTGCAGCTAAACCAATTTTTCATGTAGAACACATGCGTGCATTCCTACCTTTTTACGACAATCTGAAGCACATCCATAAGCAAAACTACTTTTTCCAATATTGCATCTCTCTTGTACACTTAGTACATTTACATACGAAGTAGGGTCAAAAAGTACCCGGAATTGGTTATTAAAAATTTATTAAAAATATTTATAACATTCTTACATTATTTCCCTTCAAAATACTCTCCTGCATCTACACATTTATTCCACCGTTCATATAATTGTTGGAAACACTCTTGAAAGCCGTTTTTTGAAAGTTCCTTCCTTCCTTTTTGATTTTCACTCCAATGCAATAAACGCATGTTGTCTCCTAGAATGAAGCTCATCCAGTTGCTATTATGAACGGAGCAATCTTTTCTATTTTTTAAGCAACAATAAATTCACTATTGTAAAAAATAGCATGATGCTGACAACTGAATGTAATTCAGAGACCTTTCCTCATGTTGTCTTAACCTCATTCTGATTTATTTAAGCTGGCAGTGGTGACAAATCTTCACTAAAGAGAATAATCCAAATTGTAGACGTGTGGGAAGTAGAGCTCTGCATTGTATGAAAAAAATAACAGGCTGAGGCCGAACCACCTTGGGTGATTCAGGCCATCAATTGATATCATTGCAGTGTCCGTGACTGGGAGTTTAGGTCCTAGGGTCGAATCTCGAGGGTGGCACGATGTTCGACACTAGGTCGAATTCAACCGCTAGTTAGCTACAACCGCTAGCTTCAACCGCTAGTTAGGAGGAGAAAATCTAGCGGCCGGCTGCTCCGATCAACAACAGGTGAATGTCGGAGTAGTTCCCTCAAACGGACCACAGACCGAGCGTGATCATTCCTTCCTCTATTTTGTCCTATCCTAATCACTTACATACACTTACATTACACATGCACTATCCTACCACATACTTCTGGAGACCAGTCGGGAACTTAAGAGCTTGTCCCGTCTGAGGCGGTGCACCGGTGTGGGGATAGCTGTTTAGGGAAACCCCACAAGCCGACGTGTAGATCGGCGTCGGATCTCACCATTCATCGGGGGAAGATCATCATTACCGCCAACGATAAATGTGTACATTAGACATACGAGACTAATGGCCTTAGCAGTTGATCCACCCGGAAACAATCAACCGAAACCCGCGACCCACCGGCTCTCTGCTGCCTGGCAGTGGGCTCGCGAGGGCTTTCTGCAGCCGGTTGCCTCCGGTCGAGTGCTGGCGTCCGGTCGCGCTTGATCACTTCATTGGGCGCGTCACTGCCATCGCAATCCCTCACATGGAGCAACTTTCTCTTGTTTGAATGCACGCGTCTGCCGAGACTTTTACAAATTCTGTTATTCATGACTTGCTGTGTTTATTATATAAAACATACTGAAAATATTTTCTACTCGGTGAATTCCTACGGCTATCTTTCAGTGAATCCACTAGGATGATTATAAGCACAACAGTATTGAATTAGAATGTAATATAATTTCCTCATTCATTATTTTAGTTCCTTTATTCAAATATTGTTTTAAATCAAAGTAATTACGTGAACTTATTTAAAATCAAAGTAATTAAAGTCACTTATTTTCTTAAAAAAATGCCTGTTTTTGTAATTATTATTATTATTATTATTATTATTATTATTATTATTATTATTATTATTATTCTGCATACGTAGTTTTACCATTTTAATCATTGCATGTAAATATAAAAATTAGGGTTCATATTTGTATGTACAATTTAGTCAACCACTACCGTTCAGAATTCCCATTTTTTGTATTACTGATTTTAGATTCTGTTCCTATTGTAATGTTTTTTATATGTGTGTATTGTGTGTTTTTATTTCAGCAGTTTTTTGTGCAATCACTGATCAAGTAAATTCTGAAGGTTTGTGAATTTGAATTAAAAATTTAATTTGAGACAACGTTTTTAGAATAATACATGCCTGAATCTTACCTAAATTGGCAATAAACTATTGCTTTAATTTTTCCTATTTGACAGACGAACCCTCTGACTCCGGTTTAGCGTCTGTAGATATGTACGCATAGTTTATGCAAATATTGGACTGTGAATATCCGGCAATCGCTTGGATGGCACATATCAAGCATTTATGCTTGACTTGTGCCTTCGGGACCAGGAATATTTCTCTAGTAATTAAAAATCTGAGAGATAACAGTAGAAATAGTATTTCTGGGTGTCCACAATCATAGTAACTGAAATATCCCTGGATCTGGTTTGGTGCACAATTACTGGTGAATGATGTCTGAGATAAAAAAATATTAAAAGAATGAAGGATGTAATATTTTGTTTTCATTTATGTAAACTGCGTTTCGTAGGTCGCTTTCCACATTTCGCAGTGTTCTGCACCTGTCGTTCTTTTTATGTTGTTGAGGGGCTAATTTCCGACGTGATATGCATGCGATGGCCGCGGAGCTACTCGCCTTACGCGGAGGCTACGGACGCGCTAATTGCGGCGTGTCCGTCGCACCCAACGCCTCTCCGCCCCGCCCCCCGCCACACCACCACCCCTGCTCGCCCCCCGTCGTGTCGACTCGTTCGCCATTCCGCCACACTCTGCCCCGCCCCGCCCCTCCCGTGCCACCCGCTTGCTTGCAAGACCCGTCTGCGATCACCTTGCGGCGCGGGGCGGCTGGGGAGTGTCCGCGATGAAGTCACCGCCCACTCGGGACCCGTTCGCCCCGCGACCGGTCTGCGTCGCGTCGCGTCGCGCCGCTCCGTCGAGGACGGCCTGACGAGCCCTGGGGCGTGCACTGCGCGGAGGCGACGCAGAGGGCCTTCGCCTCCACTGCGCCAGCGGTACGGTCTAGCTTTCCACCTTAGGAAGACGAAGCGGTGTCTATTCCAGCCGCGAAAGTTTAAGCTCCTGATTGGTCTCCTGATATATGAAGTAGTGATGTGAAAATAAGAATGTGTATGTGTGTCTGTTTAAGGGGAGAGATGGGAGGGATTAAGATGAGAAAGGGAAAATTGGGCACGGTCCGTGGTCCGTTCTTTAACCTACTGCGGCAGCGATCGCCTGGTATTAATCGATAAAAAAAAATCAGCAGACAGAAAAATACTGATTAGAGTAGCCAGTCACTAGAATTCCCCTCCAGACTGTCTGACGATCACTAAATTATGAAGTCTCGTACGCGAAACCCTAAAACCTTCCGGTCAGCGACGCAGTAAAAGCAGCGGCAACCTTTCTAACGCCGTGGCGTTAGGATGCCATTTGTGTTGTGATGCGTTGTGTGAGCGTGGCGGGGGCTTTGTGCGCGCAGGGCGGGGCCGTCGGGGACGACGTGCCCGCTGTGCGGCCGCCTGCTGGCCGACCCGCGCGTGCTGCCGTGCCTGCACTCCTTCTGCGCCGCCTGCCTCGAGCAGCTCGTCTCCCTCGACGCCCACGCGCCGCGCGCCGACGGTGAGTGCAGGGCGCCCCACGCACGCTCAGGCGTTTGTGCGTGCACCAAGGGCGTTATAGTTGACGCCCGTGGTACATGCAATTTATTGCGTGGTGCATGCAATTTATTGCGTGGTGCATGCAATTTATTGCTTGGTACATGCAATTTATTATTTTTTTGCCTAATTTTAATGATTCTGATACACTTATTTACTAATTAAATAGATGTTAACTTGATACGGCTTGACTTTTCATATTTCACTCCGATAATTCCCTTTCATAATTCCCTCTATAAGATAACATGTAGCGTCATTCTAATGTTTCCATACTTCCCTCGCGACCATGTTCCTCTTGATCCAGGTAAGTTTTGCAGCGTTTATTTAGCTCCGTATCGGAGGCAATAATAAGCAATAACGTATCAGTAAACAATGAAGACATTTGTTTTTAATAAAATAGGTAAGTAAAACGGAATTTATTTTCATTACAATAGCTAACCAAAAAAGGCATTTATTATTCCCAAAATGGGCTGTCAAAAAGGATTTTATTTTGACCAAAAGACGGCTAAAGAACATTTATTTTTATCAAAATAAGGAAACAATAATGCATTTATTTTAACTGAAATTGATAGGCAAAACAATATTTATTTTCACTAAAATAAGTATCCAAAAGCCATTTCTTCTGAGAAAAGCACCTAAAATATGACTCCAATAAAAAGGATATGTAGTAAGTATTCATGGAAATTAGAATTATTTAATTAAAAAAAGTAATTTAATGAGGACTTACATAAAAGGAAACTTGGTATTTGTAGCATTTTTTACAATCAACCACCAGGTTTTGTTTCAACCTCCGTCTCTCCGAAATAATAATTTTCTATTTCACTATTGAAAATTATTCTTAGTGGCACACTACATTTCGGCACGATGATTACAAATTTGTTTCACTTGCGATTGTGTCTCGTGTGACGTGGTCAATTCGATTGTTTTCGTTCTTCGAACTTTTGTGATTGCCAGCATTGAGCAGAGACGTATCCTATATGATGTTCACAAAGCTCTGTAATCGAAAGGGATTGGAGGTCAAGAGCAGGAAGGGATTTCTTGTGACCGAAGAAAGTCTGTACCAATGTAAGAAATGAACGTATCTTGACTAACATCAAGTTCCTTTCTGTTAACACTTCCTGATTCTGGAGCTCGCGTTTAACACTTGTCTGATATCGTGCCTCCGCTATGTTTGTAAAGGTCTGACACTATAAAAGAACACAAAGAAAACTAGCTCATAATTGTAGGCTAATTAAATGCTGTTTACCCAAATTTTAGGCTCTTGCAATTTTCTCAAAACTCAATGTTCAGCTTTACAATACAGCCAGCTGACATAAAATCAAACATAAAAGTTACAACAGAATTACTTATATAGGGATTGGAGGATAATTATAGGCACACAAAAATGTCTAATATTTATTATTGCAAAAATTTACCATTTTCCAACTCTCAAATCCTAGAGTAAGGGAAGACAACTGATTAATTGCGAAGAGTTCAGAAAACAAGATACAGTTGACGCTATATATTTATATAAGAGTGCAGTATCGAATATTGTAAACTAAGGAGCAGGACAGTTCCTTTTTAACATATTAGGCATATGATTATGTACTGTTTGTTGATATATCCCTTGAATTGATAAATTGAATAAAGTTGATGAATCCCTCGCCAAGTTTAGCAACAAATGTCACAATAATACTACACAACAGCTCGAGTATGCACTGCAGAAGACTTAAACATATATCAATTTTTAAAATTTGAAGCGAATTTAGTATACAAGTGTAGTAAGGCGGTAATAAATTAACTTAATATTACAAATCGTGGAACATTAGAAATTTGATTAGTTTATCAGCATTAAATTTGGTTATTTATTAACTGTATAATGTACTATGAATAACCCATAAAAAAGTTAAAATCTGAATACAGATGAATAAGAAATCATTCGCCAACCGTAAATATCAAACGAATTGTACAGTTTCACTACGCTGCACTGGCAACAATGCGTTGCTAGCTTCTGTTTAATTTGCTGCAAATTAAGTTAAACAGTTAATTTATTCCTGTTTGTTTCTTTTGTAAAAGTAAGAAATGATTGCTGCTTTTGACTATCGAAATGAATGCAGATATGCAACAGAGGCACTGTGATTGAATTGAACGGTTTCAAGTAGTAGTTGAGTTAGTTGCGCAGAAATTGCAATATTTCAATATTACGTACCTATTTCCAATAATGCGAGAAAGAGTGTGCTGTTGCACCACTAGTTAGTTACCAGGGCCCGGCAATGAGAGTTTTTCTGCAGAAAATTATTGAGGGTTTGTTTTCGATGTTTTTTTTCAGATTGATATATTTTCCAGAAAAATGGATGTTGTCAAAAAAAATTGATATAAATAAAATTTCTTGTATCTAACTTTTATGTATTTTTTGTCTCTGTAGGAGAGGAAGAGATTTCTTTATTGGTATCTTTGGGGGTTTGTTTAGGATCTCACTTTCTTATAAATTTAAACAAATATCTTAATGTTTCATGCGAGAAGTAAACGATTGACGAAACTGAACAAACTGGTTCAGAATAAGCTCTTAAGATTTATAGGGATAAAGACGAAACTAATTATTTAAAACTAACAATGTGGCGTCGCCGGACGCCTTAACTGTTTTAAAAATATTTTCATGGTTTGAAAATGTCTTTCATTCTTCATTTACTTCATGTATAGCTTTGTTCAAATATGTTCTTACGTAACTGGCATTGGACTTAACCAAGAATCGTAGATGCTGATAATGTTATTCTCCCCATCAAAAATTCCCAACATCTTATGGTCTTGTATGTTACCTCCATACGGGATATGAACTGGTAATATCGCAATTTCAAAATTATAATCACCTTAAAAAATACTTGGAAGGCTTTGATATTGTGAATAGAGTTTAGTACAGCTACAGTTTTTACGAATTTTGCTAATGTGCTTAATAATGCACAAAGATGACCTCTAAGCTGTTCTTCTGGGTTATTCTCTAAACCTAATATAAGATCATCTCAATTACTTCCGAGAATTCAGTCGCAAAATCTTCTACAACTACATTTGATTTGCTTCACACTTTCATATTTTTCTTCCATAATTTTTGAAGAGATTAAAACTCCACAAACTCAGTATAATTTGTATTTACTTCCACTTCTGAAATTACACTTTTAATCGTTTCGTATCCGAATCTACATAAGCATTAAAAACCGACTGTTTTGTATGTTTATGTGAATAAAGTGTTAATTAAGTTTAATAAGAATAAGTTGGGGCCACATTCATTTGAAACTCAGTATTTGTACACTGAGGAACGTAAAAGTGAGAATCGAACGTTCATTCACCCACTAACATTACTCACAGTTTTGTTTTCTCCATTTTCACTTGAAATTCTTCCAATTTAATAAGTTCCAAGGCAATACTGTTCGTATGATTTGCAACTTTATTTAAAATATATGGTATTAGATCTACGAATAGAACTTAAAATGAAATATGCCACGCGTTTACTTGTAAAAATTAACTTCACTTGTTCACTTAAAGATGTCAACATCAGTGTTGCCAACATCGTGATAGAAAACTATGGCGTATTGAGTGAAAAATGCCTTGTGGGTGCTGGAGTTTAATCAACGCCACCTGTTTTGATCTATTTAGGTGGCATTGTTTGAATTTCCGGCGCACTCGTTAAGATCGCAGCACCAAAACACGTTTTTGGAAATTTTGAATTTTCTGATCGGATCCGAAAATATTTTATCAGATCCCCATTAAGAGACAGACGCGTCGAATGACACCTCGTATGTCTCGATTGGTGCATGGAAAATGGTCTAGCCGCGAGTGACGGAATTGCACATACATCTGTATCTCAGTTACTCAAATACTATGTAGGGATAAAATTTTATTAACAACGAACGTCTGACCCAACGAAAAACACTTGCATTTGTAAATCAAAAACTATATTTTTTATTCGTATAAAATTATTATGGGGTTGCCAAATGTTCACCAAATGAACCGTTCACTGTTTAGAATTACTTATAATTATTCCCACTCCGCCTAGGGAGTACAGGACCTTGTTGGTGGCGGAGCTTGAGTACCCTCATGACCCCGAGAGCTATGCCGGCGGTAGCGTAGCTACTGGTAGGGCCTCCCTTGCCGGACAGGTCAAAGGATAGGGGTGAGACGAAGAAGTACTTCAGAAGAGGACCTAAACGCCAAGAAGAGGACTTCAAGAAGAAATCTCTAGAAGAATCATGCAAAAACATCGTTAGCGTGAAAAGATGGCGAAGATGTCCTGGGTAGATGCAACTCAAAGCCGTAGTGAAGGCGATGCACCTAGGGTGAGCAACCCGAAAAATTGCCCTGCAAGTTTGGAGGCAGTGAGATGGCATACCCATCACCAAACTAACCTGCATATGGGCTAGAAACCCTATCAGGCAAAAATTAAAATTTCTCACAGATCGCAACAAGTACAACCGGACGCCCCATATACGACAAGGCAACGAAAAAGAATAATGACTTGAGTACTTAATTCTGCTGTGGTCCTCGGGTCCATTTCGGCCTAAATGAAATTTTAATTTCTTATAAAGCTTAAGTATGTGAATTATGCGTTTATTCTATTACTCCCCGACTATTATTGTTTGTCTGTTATCTCTCTATGTATAAAATGTTATTTATTTTCAACACGAAAGGAATTATGATATTTTTCTCACAAGTTCTTCGGATCCACTTAGACCCGTCACATTTCTCATGTTGAACTGTCGTTGGACATTTGATATAATAATTCGGCGAATTCGTAGTAATCAGCTACGGAAGAATTGTATTGCCATCGAAGAATTTATCTTCAGATAAGGTGTATGATAATTGTTTCATTTTTTAAATTTATTGCTACTTGCTCGACATTGCTGCCTTTCAAGATTGTTGATACCCGAGTACTTCACTTAGGGATAATCGCCCTCATGGCTACACCAAAGGGACAGACCATAGTGTTATTTCCACCATGGTCTGTCCTAGTTGGTGTATTTTGGTGACAGGTGCGTACGGGTAGGGTTCCATAGAGGCTTTTGGAAGATTTTAATATGTAGTGGTGGAGGAGTTTGATTTTTCTCTGTGTAATTGTTGTTTACTAAAAAACTTTATTAATTTTCTTAAGACATTTATTTTGGATTATTTGTTATCTGTTAATATGGCAGTGAGCTGCTTTTGCCCATACGGGGCATACGTAATTTCGTGATAGTCTTATTACTGATTTGTACACGGTTTTCCCATATTCTATGCTAAGAGATGACTTGTGATTTAATAGTTAAGAGTAGAGTTTAAATATTTTTGCTTGTGACAATATTTAATTGGTGTTTGGTTTGGAAGGCATTGAATGGATATATTTTGGATGAGTAGTGGGGGTAGTGGTTTAGCTTTCCAATGGGTGAACATTTTGGCTTGTGATTTGGCGACATTGATCTTGATTCTCCATATGGGTAAGGTATCCATATGGGTAAGGTATATGGGTATATGTCCATTGGGTAAGGTTTGCAAGATCGTTTTGTAAGTTGTCGAGAGCTCGTAGTATATCGTTATGTGAAGTGAAGAGAGCTGTGTCATCTGCAAAAAGAGCTATGTTGAACGTGATTAGCAAAGAAATATCAGATAAGAAAATGTTAAAGAGGAGGGGGAAAAGCATGAGCCTTTGGGAACTCGTGCATCTATTGTGTGTTGTTTGGAGAATGTGCTGTTTACTTTGACTTTAAAGTTCCTGATAGATAAGAAGCTGTGTATAATGTTGTATAAGTATTCTGGAGTTCCTAGTTGAAGTTTAAAAAGTAAGTCGGTGTGTCAGACAGTGTCGAAGACCTTTTCAAGGAATATTGCTAATGTGTGTTGTTAATGATGAAATGCAGTGGCGATGGATTCGGTTAGTCGGAGTTATCGGTGTGTGATAGGGTATTTACATCTGAAGGCGAATTGGAAGCCTGGTATTGCTTTACTATTTTTAAAGTATTTAATTAATCTGAATAAAATTAGATTTTAAAATATATTCGCTGCAGTTAGGAGGAGACTAATCGGCCTGTAGTTTTGATGGGTTTCGTGAGTATTTACCTGGGTTTACAGAAGGTTAGTGTTATGGCAGTTTTCCAGCTTCGGGAAAAGTATTGTATTCTTAGAACTGAAGTGAGAGCTTACTATTAATATCTGGTTCAATTGTTCAGTACTTTGTTGGTGATGTTATGATAGTCTGTTATTTCCTTAGTTTTAGTTTGTTTAATATTTTTTGAAACTTCTAGTGGAGAAATGAATGCTATTGCTGAAGGGGCCGTGTAATAGTTTGTTGATGTTGGTTTATAATTTGGTTGAATAAGCGTGAGCTGGTTATTGCATTTGGTAATAAGGTGAGAAGGTAAGCGTAAGATAATATATTTACTGTTGAAACCGAGAACTCCTGTTCGTACTTTTCTGAACAATATCTAAAGTTATTAGTTATTCAAATTATCGTTTCCATTTTGTCGCGGCAGGAAGTATTATTCCTTGACGAAGGACTTCATGGATAAGAGCCCAAAATTTATTGCTTATTTATTTTTGAAAATAGATTTTATTACATGGGAGCTCTTTTTTCATTCAAAATTCAAGTAGTATATGACTCAGTGTAGGGATCACAGAATTTTAAAAATGTGCACAGAATTCACTTCTCCCCATAGCAGGTCATGCGCAGATTTGAACTGTTTTTTTGACGTAAAATAAATAAATAAATAAATAAATGTTTAAAGCAGATCCAGATCTATTGCAGGAGATACCTGTAATTCCTGGGAAAATTGGAACTCAGTTTATGGAGAAAGTTGCAAAGGTATGACTGATATTTCAGAGATTGGCATTGTTTCATAAAATCTAGTGGCCGATGTCGTAAATAATACCCCCACTCTACGTGCATTTCTCCGTCATCGTTAAAAAAAGTAGCGCGACAAATAGGCCTACACATACATTATTTATTGGTAACGTTATTAAATGCAAAACTCCCGTTCAAAAAGGGTCGAGAGGAAAATGAGCGATGTAGAGGCGCAATGAGGAGCGAAACATGGAGTAGCCGAGATTTAAGATTTCAAAATATCTTGTAAATAATAATTTTCATAATGTCATTTCATAAAAATAATATATTTTGATAATTATGAAACGCTTCATAGTAGTGTATTTATCAATAAATACGTTTTTTCCTTCTTAGATTAGAGACAGTCATGTTCCACGTGAACATTCTAAAAGTAATAAAATTATTATTATTATAAAAAGAAGAAAGTCACTTTATTGAAATACTTTTATGTAAGTAAATCGTGTTAGTTGCCAAAACGTATATGCTTACGACCACCCTTACCATAAATTTCAAACGCGAGTTTAACCTCAGTAAGTATTAATACATTAGTATTTAATCGCTTTTTATTTATAATGACTTTAGGAATTCAAAAATACTACATTAGTCCTGTGGTGGCAACTTCAGAATAAAATGGAAAATTTGGTGAAATTTTAAAATGTAGTAGCTCTGTTACTATTTGCTTGGAAAATAATTTATTCAGCAAATTTGTAGAGAATTTTATGATCTTTAAAATTGTACAAAACGATTTTTGCGCTAAAATCAACCATTAAAAAGTTACGACCAAAATATTGTATTGGCAAAAAAAAAAAAATCGAATTTTTTTTTTTTTTTTCGCTGCCAAAAATTTTCCCGAAGCATTTCGAGGTGGAAAACTTGGGTCTTTCATACTACGAATAAGAAAAACAAAATAAAAGACAAAATCTTCTACCTCACCTTTTGTGACCTATTTCGGTCCCCATCGACTGCACTAATACTACGGCAAGACAGTTCTTTCGAATCTTGAACGTAGTATGTAGATGTGTTCTTCCTCTTCCTATAGAATCTTGGATTCTATGTAACAATCGATGAATAATTAGTCGTTTTTTTCAGGCAATTGCCCATTTCGGCAGTGCATTCTCAAGACCTCTCAAATAAGGAGGGTTCTTTATGACAATGAAACAAGTTTCGTATTGAATGTTCAACTACACACTGGCAATAAAGAAGGGCAAAGTATAGAACAAAATCTGGGAATGAAAGTTGTGCATCAATTATCTTCATGCCTGAAGAGTCACAACATAACTTGTGACAATTTTATTTTACATTACAATTGGGTCAGATTATTCTGAAACGAGTCATTCCTTTCTTTGGAACTTTACGCAAAAACAAATCTTCTATACCGCCAAAACGTCTCCAGAGAAAGGGCATAGCAAACTACTGTTCTTTTGCTTTTGCGAATGACCCGACATTGGTGTCGTATGCGCCACGAGAGAACAAGTATGTTGTTCTTCAAAGCATACTTCACAATGATGCAAGAGGTTGTGAGCCTGAAGTAAATTAACCAGAAATAATAACAAGGTAGAATTCTGCTAAGGGAGCTGGGATATTAGAATGATCAATTCTTATTCATCGAAAAGAAAAAACGTGACCTATTGTTGTTTTATCTAACAAAATAAACATGTCCTGTATTAATTCATATGTTTTGTTCACAAAAGTAAATGCAGATTGCAACGAAAAATGTTATCACAAAATAAGAAGACAATTTTGAAAATTTAGGGGAATCTTTTGAAAAGCCGTTATTGAGCGTAGAACACATCTGCCACGAACTTCGTCATCAAGAGAACGCGTGTTGAAAACTAGAATTCTGATGCATAATTCACCACTTCAAAATTAAATTTTGTTAGATTTGAGTCAAAAAATGGAAAGATTGCATTTGTCTTGCAAAACAGACAACAAAATTGCTTAGCACTGCTCCAAATAAAAACTTTCATGTGTAAAAATCATGTCAATCACATTTGTGCATAATACACATTTGCATATAATCAAAATTTCGGTGTGTAATTTTAATTTCATATTATATACACTCAGTGCTTGATTTCTAAACTTTTAGGTTCCGGAACGCGGCCCAAATTAACTATTAATTTAATAGAAATAGTTATGTATTTACAATATAATTTAATAATTATTCCCGAGGTACCGGAACGCCGTTCCGTCGCGTTCCGACAGAAGTCAAGCCCTGTGAAAACTACTTTTAGTCCGATTTACAACTTTTTGCTGACAAATGTTTGTCTTTATGTGCAAAGTATTTATATTTTCGAAATAAAATCATGGAAACCCTTTTGTTTCTAGATTTATGTATTGTTTCTAATATACAAATCAAATACTGAGTACAAATATACAAATCAAATATGTAAATCAAATTACTGAGTTGTAGATTTATTAATTGTTGACAATTAGACAATCTTAGGCAATTAATAAATGTCACTGTCATTTTCAATTACTGGGATCACGCGTATCTTTATGTATAAACAGTGTACTCAAAATTTCTGACGGTTTAACAATTTTCGTAAAGTAACGAGCGTGTGCCAAATAATAAATGATCCCAGCTATGTAGGAGCAGCATCCCAGGCTGCGACTTCCGTTCGCACGTTCATGATAATATCGTTTCACCGATATTCCAATGGTGGAAAAAGATAAGTGGACTCCTCTAATGCACTCATTTTTGCTCGTTCTGCGAAGCGCCAGTTTGTGTCACGAACCACGTGACCACAACACGGTTGAAAAGAATGATGCACGTGACGCACTTCGGTTGAAAAGTGAGACCAGACGTTAGCTGCAATGTTACATGGAGCAACAAGTGTTGAGAACTATTTTGAAAGTGAAGTATAGTGAGAATTATCGAGGGTGACCAAACAAAAATTACAGGATGCAGGTGTAATTGAAATAAAAGATGCAATATTTGAAAAAAACGAAAAAAGTGCTTATCTGTTCCTGTTTCAATGACTTACAACTGTGATAATTTTGGCATTTAAAATTCACGCTAATATTATGATGCAAACTGGTGCATGCAGCTCATTGGCTGAAGTTGGATCCGCAAGAACCCACCCATCTCTTTCCACCATGAACAGTCCGATTGAGTTTGGTTCATAAATGATGTAACACATAAGATTTTGAGTTATATGTTGTGATTGTTGAAATATTGGTAAAATCGTTTTTCCCCATCACATTTTGGCGCGTATTTCAAATTTTTGAACTGATAAAATTGGTGTTTATTTTTTTTCACTATCGTCCACATTGTTTAAAAATCTGAAAAAAATATATGTTGTAGAATGTTATAAGACACATTTTAAGGGGGAAAACAGACTACTTCAACTTTATCACGTCGAAAAAGCATTAATTTTTTTAATATTTGAATTTGGTGTCAGAATCAGATGCCAAAACTATCTTAAAATTTAACTACTTTTCCCCGTATCTCCTTTTTTTCAGCCTGATACACGCAATAGAAGCTGAGAAAAAATAAAACATGAAAAACGTGTTTCTCGTTATATCTCTGCAACAGATTGCCTTAGGAGGCTGATTTTTTGTGAATCCACAACATTTTTTATTCTCTTTCGTATGAGCATCGCTATTATCGATTTGGTTTGGGGACACTTTTCACCCCCTTATTCAGCTATACCCTTTACTCCCTCTAAATGTGAAACCGATAAAATCGGTTTTAATTATTTTTCACTATCGCCCACATTGTTTAAAAATCTGAAAATATATATTATAGAATGTTATAAGACATATTTTAGGGGGGACACTGAGACAGTATTTTAACGTTAACACGTCGAAAATCCGTTTCAAAGTATTTTTTTGTATTTGAATTTGGTGTTAGAATTGGTTGTCAAAAATACTTTAAAATTCAACTACTTTTCCTCGTCTGTCCATGTTTTTTAGCCTGATATATGCAATAGAAGCTGAGAAAAAATATAAATCATGAACACCGTTTCTCGTTGTATCTCTGCAACAGATTGCCCAAGGAGACTGATTTTTTGTAAATATGTCCTTTTTTATTCTCTTTCGTATGAGCATCGCGATTATCGATTTGGTTTGGGGGCACTTTTCACCCCTTTATTCGGATATACCCTTTGCGGCCCGTATCCGGGTTAAAAATGAAAACAGAGTATGTAAATATATGAATAATAAATTATAATTATTAGATACTTATTAATACTACTAAATAATAACAAAATAATAAATAAAATATAAACATACAATCAATTAATATTGATAAATAATTATTTTATAAGAGGAAATAATTCTGGGATTTATTAGGGCTAGTTTTTAGTCACGATTAGAGCAATCATTAATTAGATTGACATTAGAACAGCCAGAAATCGTCTCAAAATCTTCTAAAATTATTTCAAATATGTGTTCTTTTAACATCGTGAAAAGTTTTTGTATTGATGAACTGACATGGAGATTGAGTCGGTTTGAAGCGAACGCATATTTTTTTAAATATTCAGTACAGGTGTACGTATGTACACAATTCTTTAGAATTAAGTCAAAAAATATTCTTGTCAAAAACAATCTTCCAACGTATACTTTTTATTATGTTTTGCGTTTTTTTAAAAATAATTATGTCTATACTATACTTTTCGATGATTTTGTACGTGGCAAGATCGTTAAACTGCATTTTGAATTTTGTGTATATAATGTTGATTAGAAAATTAAAATTACAGTGTGCTTTAATACATAATATACTATAAAAGAATATTTGCGTATTATATATGGCATTAGATCGAGACGTTTTACTTTGTAGATTTATGAATGAATGGGAATAAATGGAGTAACAGCAAAACACGATGGCCTCTATTTTTTATTTCCTTCTTTACATTTGATAAACATTATTATTAACATACTACGGGTACGTGACCAACGAATAAAATATATTACATTTAAGTACTCTAATTATAGAACGATTTTCCTGAGGTTGAGCCAAAGTGACAGCTAGTGCTGGCAACATAACTGAAGGATCTGTGGTTGTTGTGCCCACGAGCCCATTAGACTCCCTTTGTGCATTCGTTCGTTTGCAGTTGGCTAACTTGTGAATGGCTTCGACGCTTCCTTTTGTGTCCTTGGCCGACAAAAATATAGTGCGCCGCGAGAAATAATTGAAATTAGGAAGTGCAGTGTTATGTGCTCTTCTGTAAAAATTCTCTTTTTCTATAAACATTACATTAAATTTACTTTTTGTGTGATAAACATTTTATATATATTTATTTTAAAACCGAGACTTGAATGCGAGATGTGTACCGGTGCACATGTTTCCGGCTTAAAATCATTTTTATTCCTCTTTACATTCCTGGCAATTTTCTTTTACTGATTGTGAGAGCATGTTAAGAGATTTTTCACATACGTAATTAAATTTAAATATATCCCGGACTCGCGTACTTGCATATACCTCAGCGATACTCTTAAGACTTCTGTATAGGGATGTTTTCACAGGAGCCATTAGCATTTTACGAAGAGGCGTGGCTGAACAGCTGTCGCTGCGGAGGGATACTTCTCTGAATTACATGTGATGTTCACTTGTTACGCGAACTGTCACTTTGGCTCATCCTTAGGAAAATCCTTCAATAATAATGGAAACAGGACGGGAAAATACCATATGTTTAATCATATTTAAAAATCGATATTTTAAACATCGATGTGTTTTGTCGATGTTTTCATCGACATGGAAAACCTTAGTGTTGTGTTGAAATATCGATCTTTAGATCAATTTTGCGATCTCTAGCCGAGGGAGAGAGCGAGAGGTAACGGAGCGATGGCGCGCCGCGGCGCGGCGAGGCGCGTGGAGGTATGGTCGAGAGCGCCGGGCGGCGCTCTGCCGGCCCGCGACTGGACGGCGAGGCCGGTGGCAGGGAGGCAGGCAGCTCGGTGAATCCTGTTACGGCTCTACGGCTTCGGGAGCGCTGTCAGCACGACGCAGGCGGGAACTGAAGCCGGGGATGAAGCACGGAGACGGAGGCGGCGACGGCAAGGGGCGGAATCACGTTTTACACGCGGTTATTTCAGTCCATAAAACTTGCAGCACTTTCCTTTACCTATTAACATTTCGAAACTATTTTCTCCTTTCATATAGGTAAATACACTTCCTTTGACAATTCAAAAGTGATCACTATATAGTACACCACATGTCTCAAGGTACTCGAGATACCTCAATGAAATTTGTTTTACAGATGATTCTTTTCAACTAATTTTATTATCAACATTAATGAAAAAAATTACAATTCGATTGATTACCTCTTAGGTCTCTTAGGTCCTTTCACATATTTATTACTTTATATTGCCATAACGACACTATTTCACATTAATATCTTACAACTTCGTTCAGTTTTTCACAAAAATCAAGCCCTATTTGGAGTTTAAATCATGTGTGTCTCCTACAAAGTATGTTACTATGGTGACCTACGCACTCCAGTCTTTTTGTTTTACGTTAACTTCTTACTATGGCGCCTTGTATACCTCTGTAACGTTACACAATGATATAAATAATTAAACCATTTCAATTAAAACTCTTATTTATTAAACATATTAGTATTGTATTAGTGTTATATTTAAAACAACCTATTGTATGACAGGTGTTTTTTATACAGCCACTAGTAAAAGCTGTTATTTTAAGGAATGGATAGCGTGCTAAAAGTTCAATTTTTACTTTCTCGCACTTACTAACGTAAGAAGAGAAAGTATTGTAATCGTGCGCTCAATAACAGCGAAGTTTCGACACAAAAGCTCTTATTGTCGGGCCCTGGAAACGAAACAAGTGGATAAATCCATAAGTTAAATGTAGAAAAACACTGTCTTAAACGTGGTATAGCCAGAATCCATGTTTTGTGCGTCCTTCATACCGAAAAATTGGTTCACCGCAAAACGTCTTGTCTGTCTGTCCGTCTGTGCACAATGCTAGCGCGTGAACGTTCAGCCGATTTTCTCCAAAATTAACATTTCCCAATCGATCTCGATGTCGCGGCCCTTGCGATTTGAAACCCACTTTTTAATTTTGGGAGGGGGTACTTTACATGACGCCCCTCCGACAATTTCAAAATTTTCAAAAAATAGCCCAAAATTTTTTGATTAAATTTTGTTATTGAATAGTGCAAAGAACGTTTCGGAGAATGGTTCATGTTTCATTTCCGTTGAAATACCCGATTTTGGGAAAATGGAAAACAATTAAACTAGAAAATTAAGGATTTTAGTCTCAGACAAAGTGTTGTAAATTATTGTTGCGCTTAAAATGTACGATTTTTTTCTTTAAAAACCGCTCCAATTTCTTAATTTTTTTTTTCACTTAATTAGAGGCAGTGATAATATAGTGCTTCTCCCATTTTCGGGTATCGCTCGGTTTTTCGCCTTAGACAGTCCGTTGTACAAAATTGGGTCTTTAAAGAAGGTCAAGCACAATTGGAAAAATGAATAGTTTTTGCATAATTTCAGCTTGAAATTAGGCAAGTGTTAGTACGGCAGAAAATACAATATTGCAATATTACCTAGGTGTTTCTAATAACGCGAGAAAGTATGTGCTGTTGTAGCACTAGTTAGCATAGTCTTAAAAATGAGGCGATGCTCCAATATTCAGATAAATCTCTGGATGCAGAAAAAAAACACTTTCGTCTGACCGCATGTGCTACTGATGATCTAAATATAACATAGTCCACAATTAGTGACTTGTGTACTTGAATTAAAATAAAATGAACGTCAGTAAGGCTGTCTAAAAAATACACAGGTGGTAAAATATGCTAAATCGTAGGACTGCGCCTCTTGGTCTATCGACCGCATGTCACTACTTTTCGAATCGCAAAATAAAATCACGTTTACCACTCGTATCATAAACAACTACATTTAAACCTAAACAATTACCATTTCTGTAACGTGACTGCAGGATGCGAGGCCGAGGCAGAAGCGGAAGCGAGACCGGATGGGACCGGTGTAGAGGCATGGCGTAAGTGAGAGGGCGGAGACACGTGCGGAGTTGCTATGGGGCCGGATGTCACAATGTGTAGAAGAGGTAGGGAGAAGACATGGAGAGGCTTCTGGGAACGCCAGTCTTCAGCACATCGAAATGTCATTTGTTCCGTTCCGGTTTTCGTTGCGCCTCACGCTGTGTAATTCCCGCCTTGGTTTCCAAGTTTACTTCCGTTGTAGGAACGGTGAATATCGATTTTGGTTCCCACTGGGAAGTCGTATGAAACATTGTACAGAAGCGAATCCTCTTATCTAATAGAAAAATCAGTAATGAAGCATGGGTCAGCATGGTTATGGAAGATACACTATGAAGGTATTCTTAGCAACTAGGGGGCGGACTTTGACCTAAAACATCGCCAAAAATGATCAATAAAATGCTTTAAAAATGCCCCAAAATCAGAGAAAAATTACGTAAAAAAATATTATCAAAACCAGTTCGGATAAACAACTCAAGCTGGTGGATACGTTACTGATGTAATCGAAACTTCTTCCATTCGTTCCAGTGAACTCACCTTGCAAACATTTGGTTTGGACAGTTCTTTACCGGGAAATCTCTGCCTTTATTGCGAAATCGGTCGAATAGGCAATGGCGTTGATACAAGTCACAAGAATTACATATAACGGCTGTCAAAACAATTTTTGAGCGAACAAATGGAGTAGGCTACTGAGTAATTCTGTGAAGAACATTTATTACGTCTCGTAAATATTATTTGAAGCAAGTACCATTAAAATGACATTAAAATCGATGAAATCTGCAAAAAATGCATTGAAAATGGCGAAAAAAGTAGAAAATGGCCTATTATTCGAAATCCAAAAAATACAAAATAATGACCTAAAAAATGGATCATTTCTTTTTGTCATAACATAAAATGAATTTCTATACTAAACGAAATTGTTCTAAAGTGAAAACAAAACTAGAGGTGCTACAAAATGGCACAGACAACCGCTTAGTAAAGTTTTTTAATTTCCATCGTGTGGACTGGTACTGCAGTCTTCTCCCTCCTTGCTTGCTTCCATCTATTGCAACCCAAAGATTTTTTTTTTTTTTTTGAAATTTTCGCCCCTCTTTGGTTTCCAGATAGTAGAACCAAAATTATATTTTAAGAATATTAAAGGAGACTATAACGTCGTCCTAAATAGCAATTTTCATTGAAAAATTTGAAGCCGTTTTTAATAAAATGGCGTTTTTGTGAGATAGCTTTTCAAATGTTCTAAAAATGTTTTCTTCGCTTTTTTTTCTTCTTTAGCAACCGAAAATAATTGTTTCGTTAGCAGGGTCCCCGTCGGCCGGCGGAGACCGTCGCGGCGTGCACAGCCGCTCCAACTCTGGCTCGGGCTACGACAGCGGCGGCGGCGGCGGCGGCGGCGGCGGCGAGGGCGGCGCAGGGGCGGGGGCGGGGGCGACGGCGGGCGGCGGCCGCCTGCTGCTGCAGTGCCCCGCGTGCGGCCACGTGTCGCGCCTGCCGGCCGGGGGCGTGGCCGCGCTGCCGCCCAACTACCTGGCGCAGCACCGCATCGTGCTCGCCTCCCTCAACAGGGAGTCCACGCGCCTCCTCTGCGACGTCTGCCCCGGCGACCAGCCGGTGAGCGCCACCGGGGGTTTCGCCTGCTCGCGGGGGGTGGAAGTGGGCAGAATGGAGTTAAAATGCGTACAAGCGGCATGCATTAAATAGGTCGTTTGATAAGTATGGTAAACATCTAGGAAAAAGCAAGAATTGTTGTTAAACATTGGCATTGTTAAAAAGCATGATTTTTGTTAGGCACTTGTTTGAATTTTCAAACAAATATGACTCGTAGTTATTAGTTGTTAACCAGATGAATGTATGAGTTGTCGTGCGGCGTAGAACATAGAGAAAAACGAGTTTCGTGCGAACTACTAATTTTCTTTACTAGTTCCGTAAATAACTATTCTCATTCGAATACCCAATACTTATAGCACTGATTCCTGATTTGGTTGAATTGAGTAATTTTACATACTGAAATGAGCAGTTTTTTATATAGGTTCTGAAAATAATATCATAACACAAAAATACAAATTAAATAAAACAAACATACAACTAGTGGTGCTTCAGAATGGCACAGACTTTCTCGTAGTAAAGTTTTCTAATTTCCTTGGTGTGGACTGCCTTTACGGTCTTGCCCCATCCTCTGACCAGCATGCCCAAAGTATATTATTTAGAAATGTTCGCATTTTTTCGGTTTTCTAATACTAGAACCCAAATATTATTTTAATAATATTAAAGAAGAATAAAACCTCGTCATAAATGGCAATTTTCATTGAGAAATTTAGAGCCGTTTCTAAGAAAATAGGCTTGCAGCGTCACTGTAAATGCGAAAATTGAAGCTTTTTTTTCACCAGAATCTATTGAGTTTTCGACAAACTTAATTTGAAGTCATTGAAATCACTTTCACTCACAAATGTAATAATGTATACAAATTGCTGGATATATGCATATTAACGACGTGAGAGATATGTTAAAAAAATACGTTTTTAAAATTTTTGAAAAAACAAACGAATGCGCCAAAATTAACTTTACGTCATATTATACAGTGTAATTAGCACTATCCATTGGAAAAATTTGAAGAAAAAATTTGGAGCCATTTTTGAGAAAATGGCGTTTGAGTGTTTCTGAAAATGCGCGAATTTGAGCTCATTTTACCAGAAAACAGTTGAATTTTCGAGAAACTTTTAAAACATTATTTAAAGCACATGCATTAATAAATATATTAAAGTGAAGAAATGGCATCTAATGTAAACATTACTAACGTGAGAGACACGTAAAAAAATACATTTTATTTTTATTTTTGAAGAAACAAAAGACTAGAGCAATATGAGCAATATGGCGTTTATGTCATCGTTTAGGGTACATTTGGCACTACCATTACCAAAAATTTAAACAAAAAACTTTTAGCCGTTCTTGAAAAAATCTTGTTTTTGTTATTTTTTAAAATTGCAAACATTGCAAGCACAATTGCAGGAAAACTACTAAAAGTTTCAAAAAAAATATACATGGCCTTAATGAAAGAAATATTTATGGCCAACAAATTTCATATGAAGGAAAAATCTCTGACTTCAATTTTATAGTTGTAGAAAAACATTGCTTTCAATTGTTTTTTCGGCATCAAGGACCCATAAATCATGGATTCTGGTTACTCCACGTGTTAAGGGATTTTTTCTTAATTTACCAACTGGACGCCGAAAGAAATTCAAACTTTTTCAATTTTCGAAAATTGAGAGTTAACGGTATAAATCGGACCTCTGCCACCTTTATAAGTGTATTTTACTCCAATCATACAAGAAATTTAAAGAAAAATTTTGGAGCCATTTTTGAGAAAATGTCAGCGGGGCTTCATGTAAAGTACCCCCAAATTTTAATGAATGTTTTTTCAAAATTTCAAAGATTTAACTACTGCCAGATGGGTAAAGGTTTCTTCAATTTGGAAAAAATCCTTTGCATAGTTTAGGCGCTAGTAGAGTTCACTCACAGATGGACGGACGGACGGAGGAACGTTTTGCATGCAATTGGTTTTTCGGTATCAAAAACTCATAAATCATGGATTCTGGCTACTCCACGTGTTATGGGGATTTTTTCTTAATTTACCCACTGGATTTATCTACATTTTCGTTGTCTGGGCCCGGTAATTAATTTTTTTGTGCCGAAAATCCGCCGTTTTTTCGCGCAGAATTACATAACTTTCTCTATACTACGTATATTACTCTGTATTTACGTACGTATACAAGAAAGTAAAAATACAAATATATGTCATACAAACTAGTTACATCAAACTATTTAATATTTATTCTGTCGGACATAACCTCATGTTGTTCAGGCATTAATTTATGTCACAATCGTCTATTAGGAAAAGAGAAGAATTATATCTCTAGCATAAAATGGAAGTAATTTTATTTCCAAGTGAGAAGTAATTTTATTTCCAGGTGACGATTGTATTGGGGATTGCATGGGGAAAGTCATGATTTCTTCTTCTGTTCTTCTTCTCTTGTTGTTGTTGTTGTTGTTGTTGTTGTTCCGGTGATTGATTCGAGGCATTAGACTCGGCAAACACGTTCGCTTTATCTTCTTGTGATACAGCCCACTTTTTGTCTGGTGTTAGGATTGGAGGGTTGTACTCGTTTGGTTGTATTGGTTGGCATTGGTTGTTCTGGTTTCTGTATTCTCATTAACGTCTTGTATAGGGAGTAATCATTTGCTTTTGTTGGCGCGAGTTCTTGTAGAAAATATTTAATTCCTGCGCCTTTTAGTTCTTGAAGTTTTCTTCAAAGGTTTTTGTTGTCTCGATTTAAATTTTTTTATCGTTAGGATGTGTTCTTTGCCCTCCTTTTTAAGGTAGCGCTTCTTTTTTAATAGCTCCATGATCAATTTTGGGTACCTTCCACGTGTATCTTTCACGTGTATCTGCCCTCTGAACGTATTTCACTGGCCCCAAGGGAGTAAACCTTTCATTGCTATTAGTGAAACCGGTCTCTATAAAATTCTGTGCATATGAACTTCGTGTATGCCAGGTTACCTATTCGAAAAGTAATTTAAAAAAGTTAAGTTCTCTTAGACAAAATAGTTACCAGGATAACAAAAATCGATAACCAGGTAATTTTACTTACACTGTTATGAGAACTGTTTACTTACGTAGGTAATTATCGTATATAATGAGTGTGTGTGTGTATATATACATAGGGGTCCATAAAGATGTTACCAAGTGCTTATATGTGATTCACTGTTATTTTAATAACATAATAATACACACTACGTACACAAGTCGAAATGAAGCCCAATGAAGGACTCATCATTGCATCTTGAACATTTATGTTATCTTCCTGTCCAATACTATTTGGACGTCCATTGTTTCCTTTACAGTTATTGGTGGTAGACCAGGTACGCACAAATTTCTCGTGCAGTCGCGGGACAATTAAACGACTTGGAGGAACCTTACGAAACTATTGCTAAAATTTGTTTCTTACTATTGTGGGTGTCCTAAACAAAATTCAAGCTACTAATTTCCTTCTCTCTTTCAAAGTAAGTTGGGTGCTTATGTCTACTTTGTAACAAATAAAAATTAAAAACTAGTATCACATAAGTGGTAACATATGTTTGGACACCCATGTATATATGTATATAACTTACATACATACACACACAAGATGTCCCACCCCCATGACTTCTAAACGGTTGACCGTCTCAAAGTCCAGTTTTCACTTAACAATGCGAAATCGTATGTAATCCTAAATTTTTATTTAAATACTAATTCAATTATCTCTGCAAATACTCGTACATCAAATCAGTAGTGGTTTGCAATGTGCTCACGTATCCATAATTTTAACTTTAAATCATGTTAACGTTACAATCTTCAACAATAATACAACGAACACGGTTGGCGAAGGCTTCTTGTTTTCAGTTAGATAGTGAGATTCTCTGCGTTATCGTTTTATTGTAGCCCTTCTTCTGCTAGGTTTTGTTTGGCGGCGTGGGGAGAACGAATTTGTAAAATTAAACCAGATTGTCTCCTTCGATTCACTCATCATTACCAAATATTGAATTGTTATATATAGTTCACAAATTGATTCTGTGAAGAAGCTTATCATTAAAATAACTTCACCAAAAACTATATTTTTTAAAGTAAAAAAACAAGTTCAGAAGCAAGTGCAGAAATCTTAAATAGAATTTAAAATTTAAATACAATTTTCCAAACTGATATAAACATGCTATTTTCGAAATTGTTTAAGTATGTTCGGGTTTGTTGAAAAGTCGGCCTCACGTTTTATCTCATTGGTCAGCGTGCTCGCTTTCCATGACGCGACCCCGGATTAGATTACAGATAGGGGCAAGATTATAATGTCCGTTTTCTTTGCAATGTCCCAGTACATGTTGCTGTGTGACGATGAGAAACCTCACTTCTCAGGTTGAGACCAGAATACGGCGTGGGGAAGTCTTCGTGCTAGCCACACGTGCTAAACCATGGCTGCGAGGCTGGGGCGCTGCTGGTAGGCCATGGCCCGTACGCGGGCTGTCGTGCCCAGTACAGACATGTTGAGAAGTCAAAGGAAGCATGTTTCTGTTGACTTTTCCATGCCATGTGGGGCAAAATAATTTTAGTTGTAGACACTAATGTGCTTATTGTGTTGTTAAACAATTCAGCAACACTAGCGATTCATAGTAATCAACGATAAGATCAGGAGGTACATGAAATATTATTTTATCTTTATTGGTACTCGTCTGACAATCTTTTATCTCCTCGCGCCATTGACACTCATTGATAAGCGGATGTACTTGTGGGAGAACTCGGTTATCGTGATATCCTTTGTGCATATGTAATCGAGGGGAGCTTATAGCTCTGGTAATAACATTGACTCGACGGATTTTCCGAAACAATTCCGTTTGCTATAAAGAAACACTAATATGAAAAGACTAATTTTGGATTAAGTAGAAAGCTAACAGTTAAAGCTTCGGAATGTTTATGATTCATTGTACCTGATGGCCAATTTACTTTAGTGAAAATGATTTCATAATATCATAACCTTGAGAAAACCCCGTTTACTTGTACTTCGAATTGGGATATTGTCACTGGCACGCGCTGCTATAGAGGTCGAATATTTTGTTAAGTGATAGTGACGAATTCAGGTCAATGCTATTACGAAATCCTAGTATAGTTGCAAAGAATCTCACTGATCATTCGTCAACATTCTCGCATGTCATCTTCATAAACAAATATTGAAAATTGTTTGAACGATAAAATAATTGTGAATCTTTCTTCCGCTTTTTCAGGGAATACAATTTTGAATCTAGGCAATTCATTTACATATACGTATATGAATGCAATGGTTAAACTTTTTAACACGTAAGTCACCTAATTCGCTCTACACTTTCTGAACATATTATATATTTACATATTTCTGAACACGGCGTATTTTTATATGATACCTTCTTATCGTGGTTGCCACCATAGACATATAGTACTATATATGTCTGTAGTTCTATATGTCTATGGTTGCCACAGACACACAGTAATTCGAGATAACGAAGACTAGAGAACAGAGCCATCTATTGATAATGTATTGTGTCTGTTCACTTACGTCGCAATGTAGTAGTTCAGGTGTTCATCAAACGCAGCGCGAAGTACAATTATTATTTTGCATACTTTTGCAAATTGTGATCTTGCAATTACTATTTTACTATTACTAATTATTTTGTTATACTTTACCAATATTCCCCGACCTAGACTTATTTTGATACCACGATTCTCCATAAATGTAGCGGCTAGAGATACACAAAATGTTTCATTTGTAAAAATAGCATTAGTAGGTTTCTCTTAATACATTTATAATAAAAATTGTTTTCTTTAAAGAGACACGAAAACTTTTAGAACGTGTTTTGCGTGATTTTTTACTTTCTCGTATACGTACGTATATACGGAGTAATATACGTAGTATAGAGAAAGTTATGTAATGCTGCGCGAAGAAACGGCGGATTTTCGACGGAAAAAATTCATTGCCAGGTTCTGGTGGCGAAAAAGTGCATAAAAGGAGTTGATACATTAAGAGAGGAAAATCCTTTAACATGCGGTGTAGCTAGAATACCTATTTTGTGGGTTTTTGATGCCGAAAAACCAATTGGAAGCAAAACGTCTATCCGTCCGTCCGTGAACACTCCTAGCGCCTAAACCATTCGTAAGATCTTCTCCAAATTGAAGAATCCAGTCTACCTTGCTCTAGTTGAAGCTTTGAAATTTTGAAAAACATTCTTTAAAATTTGGGGGTACGTTACATGAAGCCCCTCGAACATTTTCAAAATTTTCTCTAAAACTGCTCCAAATTTTTTCTTGCAATTTCTTGTAAGAATAGAGTAAAATACACTTCTAAAGGTGACATATGTCCGATTTTCACGGTTAACCCTGAATTTGCGAAAATTGCCAAAATTTGAATTTTTTCTGTCTTCCTACAACTACAAACTTTAAGACAGATTTTCCCTTCAAATGAAATTTGTTGTCCATAAATAGTTCTTTCAATAAGGTCATGTAGATTTTTTGGAAATTGGAGGTGTCTTCGCACAATACTGCGTGCAATATTTGCAATTTTAAAAAATTACAAAAACAAGATTTTCCCCAAAACGGCTCCATTTTTTTGATAGTATTAGTGCCAAATGAACCCTATACCATGACATGAACTCCATATTGCTCTATTCTTTTGTTTTTCCCAAAATTACAAAATAGTAATTTTTTTGACGTATCTCACGTCGGAAATATTTACACTAGAAGCAATTTCTTCGCTTTATTATATTTATGAGTATATGGGCTTTAAATAATGTCAAATAAAATTTCTCGAAAACTCAACAATTTTCTGTGAATGAGCTCTAAATTCCGCATTTTCAGAAATGCTCAAACGCCATTTTTTCTCAAAAATTGCTCCAAATTTTTTCTTCAAAGTTTTCCAATGAATGGTGTTAATTGCACTGTTTATTATGACGTAAATTTCATTTTGATGTATTCTTTTGTTTTTTCAAAAATTACACAAATGCAATTTTTAAAAAATGTGTCACATCGTTAATATGCACATTTTAATCAATTTGTATTATATATTATTGCATTAGTGAGTGAAGTGCTTTAAATGACTTTAAATGAAGTTTTTCGAAAACTCAATGGATTCTTGTAAAAAAGAGCATCAAATTTCGCATTTACAGTAACGCTTAACGCCATTTAGTTAAAAACAGCTCCAAATTTTTCAATGAAAATGCTATTTAGGATGAAGTTTTAGCATTCTTTAATATTCTTAAATTAATATTTGGTTTTCTTGTACTTGGAAACCGAAAAGTTGACAAACTTTCAAAAAAATGTAATTTGTACGGCGATGAAGGGCAATAGGCAAGAAGGAGGGGCAAGACTACAGTACCAGTCCACAAAAAGGAAATTAGAAAACTTTACTACGAGAAAGTCTGTGTCATTCTGTAGCACCTCTAGTTTAATTCTGCCGCACTACCACCTAATTAGAACACTGCTTAAGAATAAAAAACTTTACAAGACGCAAATGCTTTTTTAATCCAGACGGTAAGTACATTTTAGCTATAAAAGGTCAGAAAAATGTTTTCTTGGAATATGTTATATGTACTCATGCACTAGTTAAAACCCCAAGTTGTCGACCTCCTAGACCCTGTGCTAACTCCGAGAGGTCCGAAAAAACGGTATTTTTCTTAATTTTTTAGTTTTTTTTTCTCTAAAACTCGTTAATATTAAGTCCTGTAGAAAAATGATTCCCTTCAAATTTAAAGAGAATAACATTTTCGACAACTTTTGTATGAAACATTTTGTTCGAAACAAACTGCCAAGAGAGCTACAGCTTTTAAAAAATCTGTCTTTTTAAATTTCTCAAAAATGTCTGAAAAATGCACATGTTTTTGATATTGTAATCAATCTATAATAAATATAATTATTATAATTACATGTAATACATAATTACACATAATTACGTTGATCTCACCGGTGTAAACATTGCCTCATAAATGTACCCATTGCGAAAATTAATATACAAAAAATGATGGATGTATATGTGTGTGTGTGGGGTGGCGCATGCGTGATCCACATTAATTATTCAACGCGGAATCAATGCCATTTCAGCAAACCTTGATATACATTATTATAGATAAGTCACAATACAACAACCCTCAGATAGACCCTTTGAGCAAACATGAAATGGAATATGCACTGTCAAGCATGAAAAATAGAAAAGCTCCTGGGGTAGATGGTATCAATGCAGAACTCCTAAAATATGGAGGTGAAGAACTGAAGAACAGACTTCTTGAACTATTTAATAATTGTTGGAGAAAATGCCGAATACCTGATGCATGGAAGAAAGCAAAAGTCATCTCTCTTTTTAAAAAAGGAAATAGAAGCCAGCCACAGAATTACAGAGGAATAAGCTTGTTGATCAACGCTTATAAAGTTTACACAAAAATAATAAATAAACGGCTCACAACAATCTCAGATTCACTCTTATTGGAAGAACAAAGTGGTTTCAGGCAAGGAAGATCATGTACAGACAATGTGTTTACCATAAACCAAATAATAGAAAAGAGACGAGAGTTCAATTTAGAGACCCACATAGCTTTTATAGATTATGAAAAAGCGTTTGATAGAGTTAATCGTGAACTTCTCTGGCAGATTCTTCGAAAAAGGGGCTATCCTTTCCACTTGATAGAAGTTATTAAATCCCTCTATCACAAAACAAGTATTAATTTACAAGTTCAGAACAAAATGTTAGAAGAGTTAGAAGTAAACAGAGGTGTAAGACAAGGGTGTAGCTTGTCCCCCACATTGTTTAATATTTATATTGACAACATTCTAAGAGAATGGAAAAGTTTAAATAAACCAAGTATTTGGATAAATCCAAATACACCTCTACAATCACTTCTGTATGCTGATGATCATATAATTATAGAAGAGAACGAAATAAGTCTGCAAAAGTCCTTGTACCAGCTAAATAGAATATGCAAACCATATTGTCTCTCAATATCTGTCTCTAAAACTAAAGTGATGGCATTCAGAGGCAAGTATCCTATCAGAACTAAAATAATAATAGAAGACAAAGTAATAGAGCAAGTGAAACATTTTAATTATTTGGGCTGTGATATTATTTGGGCTATAAAAAGTAAATGAATACAGATTACGGTGAGTACAGCACTTAGGAAGAATGTCTCACGAAAGGATCCCCCGACATGCCTTTCTGTACAGACCACGGGGAAGAAGGAAAATTGCCGTCCACGACAGAGATAGTGTAATGAAGCCGAAACAGGGAATTTCCCTAATCCGTGAAGTGGAGAAGGAGAAGATTATTATTATTAAAATACTGTGAAAATATGGAGCCTCGCGTGGGGCGGGAGGGAGAGGAGTGGTCTCTCTAAAAAAAATCATTATGCACGTAGTCCTTGTTACGGGCTGTGAGCGAGCGCCGTGGGTGAGAGGGGCGAGGCTGATTAACAGATGATTGCGGTAAATAATTACTCGAACAAAGCTGGATATTCACCGGGTAAAATATAAATGGAGACTATGTACTTTGCTTACGCAGTGCGATGGAAACAGTGTGATTATCGATTGTTCCAGAATTAGCCGGTTAATGTTTTGTTATCAAGATTGGTAGATAAAGTACGTTTTAGGAAACGTTTCGATCCATACATCAGTCTTAAGGCCAGATGAAGTTTACATTATCCAATGCGAAGTGGCTGGGGTTTGTGAAGTACGTTATGGTGACGAGAAATAATAGATACGCTGTAAACAGGAATCAGAATGCTGATGAGAAGTCTATAAAACTAGTGAGAGACAAGATGTGTACTTTTGAGCATTTTGTTTCAAACAGCCAGGCAATGTAAAAGTTGATTGCAATTTATTCTTAGTTCTATTGAACTCTGGTTGAACTACACAAAATAAATGCTCAGTGATGTAGTTTACGATCTATTTTTTCACCATTAATTTTTTGATTGATAAGAAATTGTAAGTAGGTAGAGAGGGATTTAATAGAGAAGGAAATGAAAGTAGTACATAATTGAAATGAATTGTAATGTACGAACCAGAAGATGAAATAACCTACATTCAGAAAAAAATTACCCTGATCTTTTTTATTGAAATGCCGCATTAAATTAATTACTTTCTTCGAAATAATAAGAGAGATTTTGACGGCGCTCTCTTCAGCAAAATTTTAATCGATGAATGAAATGAGATTCCCAGTCTCGTCAGTTTCAGGAGTTTTGTTACATTCAAGCTCACAATTATGTTTGCCTACAGAAGAGCACTTCAGTCCAGCTTTGCTGTAGCTACTTGCATCAGCACACCATTTGATTTAATGAAGTAAGGGTTCTTAAGGAGAATTTCGTATTATTTTAATCGGGCACATGCGTGCTATCCTCCAGCCCCAGTCTTTATGAATATTTTGTCTTCCCAGACTTGACTTGATGGTTGGTGCAACACCCACGTAAGAAGGCTGCACCACATGCAGATGGATTTATGGCAAGACAAAACTTGGGTATAATCACCAACTTTGAAACAATTTGGTAGCGGAGATCGTCTAGTGCTCTCATGCTTATTATATCTTTACCGTTAAAATCAACAAAAATATTTCATCTACTTCTGCAGTACGGCAATTTCTGACTAATTGCACGGAACATTTCAGGCACATCAATGCAGCTCAGTTAGTGTTATATTAAGAAAAAAGAGTAAGAAAATTTCTTTCCTTTAAAATTGGGTGTATTTGTTTATTTATTTATCTATTTATTTATTTATCTATTTATTTATCTATTTATTTATTTATCTATTTATTTATCTATTTATTTATCTATTTATTTATTTATTTATTTATTTATTTATTTATTTATTTGTCACAAACATCAATTAAACAGCATTGTGAGTCATACACGCCAGCTCAGTGTACATACATGCGGTGTACGCATTGCGGGTTGCATTACGATGTTCCCGCGTTGAAGAGTTAAGCTCTAACACGCTCATACATCCATGGCATTCGACTTACCAGTGAATCGTTGTAGCTGTTTTGTTATACAGTCGACTCCGGTGATCGTGAACTCGGATATATTGAACTTAAGTCACTGGTCCCGTTTCACTAACGTTAAAAATAATCATAAGAAAACTCGGTTATAGTGAACCTGAACCTTGGCTATAATGAACCTAGGAAATACAATGTGCTGGAAATTAATTCTTTTCTGGAAATGAGTATATTGCCTCAGTGCCACAAATTCTAATACTAGGCAGCTTGAAAAAATGTCGTTGGCCAAAGGCCATAATAAAAGAAGTATCTCCTAAGGTGAAGATAGGGGACCGGGAACGGTCACCGTACTGATGACCTTATGTCACTCAGTTTCACTGCGGAAACAAAGGTCGTGTCCTGCGTGGGCTACAACTGGCGGCGGCGACAGCAATTGCTTGCTTCAGTTTCAATCATTGTGTTACTGGATATGCCACGGAACAAAGCGCGTTGAGTTCTACTTCCGTGACAGGAAGCACGCAACTGGCACAGACAAGCGATACCCACCGTGCCGTGCGGAAAAGCGATCAGTTTCATTAGCTGCTTGCGTCTTCCTGCTACCGAAAGCACCTCGTATATTATTAGGCGAGAAAAAAGACCAATACTACAACACAGAGGTCAATACAGAATCAATTATAAAAAGATCACGAATTCTAGAGAAGGATGTAGAGAAATTACTAATGAAAAAGTACGAAGCAAATAATTGAAAAGAAATTGACTTTTGATGGACAAATAATTATAACGAAATTTTGAGTTCGTGCTAAAAACACATTAATATGTGTTTTTGCTGTATCTCTATATTAATCGTTATGGAGAAACTACTTAATTTTGACATAATCTGATATAGTGAACTTCGAATATAGTTACCGAAAAATATTAGTCCCCAGAAGTTCACTATAACCGGAGTCGACTGTTCTCTCTTTCACAAATTTCCAAGACCCAATGACCTTGTATGTTACCATCCATCATTTTTTGAACCATTATCATTACATCCATCATCATTATCATCCATCTTGGCCTTGTCTATTACACTTCCATCATTTTTTATATTAATAATTTCGGCAAAGGGTACATTTTTGAGGCAGGGTTTACACAGATAGTGAGATCAATAATAGTATTAATGTAATTATAATTAATTTATTATAGGTTAATTTCAATATCACAAACATTTACCCACATTTTGGAGAAATTAAAAAATACCAGTTTTTGAAAAGCTGCTCTCTTGGTAATTTGCTTCGAAAAAAATGTTTCATACCAAAGTTGTTGGAAATGTTATACTATTTAAAACTGAACTGAATAGTTTTTACTTTCTCGCTACAGACTAGAGAGAAAGATGCCGCGCGAAAAAAATAGCGAATTTTTGGCTGAAAAACTTTTATTACAGAGACCTGGAAACGAAAAAGTGGTTAAATCCAGTCTCTAAATTAAAAATCGTCTATCACGTGATGTTGCCAGAATCCATATTTTGTCTTGATACCGAAAAATCGAATGACGGAAAACGTGTGTCCGTCTGTCCGACCGTCTGTGAACAACGCTAGCGGCTAAACTGTTTAGCCGATTTTCTCCAGAATTGATATTCTCCAGTCGATCTCGCAGATGTCGCGACTGCATGAATTTGAAATCGATGCTTTATTATTGTGGTGTACTTTACATGAAGCCCTAGGATATTTTTAAAATAAAAAAGGTTACTAAAAGGTTTTTAATTAAATTTTGTTGTTGGACCGAGTGAAGGACATTGAAGATCTCATGTACGTTGTCTCATGTACGGATCTCATGTACGGATCTCATGTACGTTGAAAACCATAATTTTTTAAAAATTTCAAAAGTTCAAAATTTTTCAAAACTTCTTACTACTAAAATATTTGTTGATATTTTTTCCTTTAATAAAAATTGCTCCTTAAAGATAGATTTTAAAATAAGTTCATGTACAATTTTTCGAACATTTGAGTACTTTCCCCGTAATTTTGCGTGAAATATGGGCAATTTTTATTTTTGTTGTAGCTCAAGTTCGAAGAGATCGAAAAAGTGGAATTTTAACTAATGCATATTCAAAGAAAAAAATTATGACTTTTCTCCAGGTAACCCATCTTTTTCAGTATCTTTCGACTGGACTTTCTACGCCACGTATACCCTCGGGAAGTAATTTGCAAATCCATTATTTCACATTACAGTACAACGTCCACTGCAAGATAAAACGTCTTTACCACACTACAATTCAATACAGAGCTATCGTTTCTCGCTCTTTTCTGTTTGGGCGTTTTTATTCATCTCCAACCGAACAAAGCAAATGTTATCTTCTATGATATAGAACTCTGTGTACTTATTCGTCCATAAGCGTAAGTTTTGAGACCTAATGGAACAAGAGAATTCGTCGATTAATTTAATATGCGCACTATAAAGAAAGATTCCTCAGTGATCAATGAAAAACGTTCATTACAGTGTGCAGGACACGGTGATGTGTTTTGTTTTCTGTTGTTTTGTTGTGACCCCCGAGATGACTCACTGTGTAAATCGCGTCTGTCTGCCCCACGCGACGCACAGGCGGCGTGGCGCTGCTCGGAGTGCCTGCAGAACCTGTGCGACGGCTGCCGGGTGGCGCATGACGCGGACGGCGCGGTGGCGGCCGGCGGGGGCGGCGGCGGGGGCGCGGGCGCGGGCGGCCGCCACGAGGTGCTCTCACTGGCCGAGGCGCGCCGACGTGGCATCACGCGCGTGCGCAGACAGGTGAGTGCAGCACGTGCGCTTTCAGGCAAATGGTGTCGCGTGGTATATTAGGTAGCAATGGAATAAGAGAAGTTCCACGTCCGGGTCACAAGCATGATTTATTATTCATTAAAAATTACAAATTGCTCTATTGCGATTTTAGATTAGCCAACTGCATATTCACTCAATGTATTACGTATTTTACGATAATACGATTGCAGTTTGTGCAATTTGTTAAACCATATAAGATTAGTGCATCGAAATATTCAATTTAAAACATTAAAAATTTTCAGCTGTTACTTACGTTACATAAAACGAAATTTTCTCTTTTTCCACCAAAAGAATGGTTGATAAATAGATACTCTTTTACGCACTCACAAATTCAGTTAAATCTAACAAAATATAGAAGTAAATACTTGTAGAAGTAGCATTGTGTGACATCAGCTTCATGTTTTTTTTCAGTTTGCAGCAAAAACAAACATCTACTGCCGGCCCGGTGGCCGAGATCGCTAAGGCAGTAGTGTCGTAGTGATCTCGGACCGAAGGGTCGCGGGTTCGAGTCCCGCCTCGGGCATGGTTGTATTTGTGTTCGTCCTTTCACCCCTTATCATCAATCACCATATCGTTTTATCCACATAGTTACCATAGCGTTAACAGCAATAGTGGTCGCTAATGACCTTAGATGTTGATGCGACCTTAAATAAACCAATAAAAAAACAAAAAAAAACAACAACAACATCTACTGCAACTAAAGCACCTAAATGCACAATAATTGTTCGGTTCTTTTTTCACTTCGGACGAACACCAAAACGTACTACAGAAGCCATGCGAAAGCCAAATTATGTACCATGAATCGACTGTTAGTTTCGTTCATCAAATGGATATGCTATAATGACAATCACTTCACCTCGAGCAGCAAGCTTTCCTAGCGGTATAAAGAAATCTGTGTTTTATTGACGATAGCAACTACAGCTGCGTATACTATTCTATTTTTTCGAAGAACCAAGCTAAATAAGCAAAGATAATTCATAAAGGTAAGCATGATCTTCGCGTGTTCCCTCTCTTTATTTCGTAAAACGACCGTAGGTAGAAGTGAAATGCGCTGAGAAACTATACGCACGGAAGATCATGTATTTACTTCAGGTGTCCTTGCGTCTAGATCCCAATGATGTTACAATTAACCTGTGCCATTTGTCTCACTCAAAAATTATCTCTGTTTGAGTATTGTATATGGCACTGTATTACATATCCCAAGAGAGTTCATTCAAATGTGATCAGAATGTATTGCTTTTTACGGCGAGGAAAATTGTAGACTTGAGGGTTAGCAATTATTCCACACGTAAAAAAAGATTTTGGACACGCGCTTTTTCGGTAATATTAAAACCTCCGTTGTGTCTAAAGCACCAATACCAGTTCAATATGTCTCAAAATAGCAGCAGATTGGACTGAATATTTAGTTGCCAATTTGTTCCTCAAATATTGGTGTCCACTGCGCTCCTAGAAAATGCAAAATTCTTTAAAATCCAACTTGCCCAGCAACACCTCGGTGAAGAAAACTGTACCTTCAACTGACAGTGCAAAAGAGGAATTAGGGGAGAGACGGAACTCACATTCTAAAGGAGGGGGAACACTGCTATCTTGCGGTAAACAATACTCACTACACTTCACTGCTCTGATCAGTAATTCCGTAATTTCTTTGTTCAGTACCAGGCGAATGCCGAAGCAGTACCCTAGCAAACGGGCCACGGACCGCGCGCGATCTTTCCTGCCTCTTCCTTGTTCTTTCCTTTTTCCTTTTACTCACTGACACTAACATGCATTACATTACTACCCATGTCGGAAGACCAGTCGAGAGGTACCATGTTGGAGTAAAACCTCACTAGCCGACGTGTAGGTCCAGTGGGGGAAGAATACTACACTACACTATTGGCTAGAATAGTTAACGCGCCCGGAAACGCGCAATAACCAGTCCACTGTAAGCGTCCATTGACGCGCCGCCTGCGCGCGGCGCCGGCAGCTGATGTGCCCGCAGCACCCGCAGCACGAGCTGCGCCTGTTCTGCGGCGCGTGCGCGCGGCTGGCGTGCGCCGAGTGCGTGCAGGGCGCGGGCGGCGCCCACCGCGGACACAGCGTTCAGCCCGTGGCGCGCGCCGCCGCGCCCCGCGCGCGCGCCCTCAAGGACGCCCTGGAGCGCGCGCGCCCCACGGCGGAGCGCGGCGCCGCCGCCCTCGCCGCCCTGCAGCAGGTCGCCGCGCGCGTGCAGGTACGCCTCCGCCACCGCCGCAAGCCTCTGCCCCTGCCGAGGAGACCGGCTGAGTGTGGCTCAGAGCGAGCTTTGCGGCTGACTGCAGCGGCGCTGACCGACAGATCCTGGGGGTTGAGTCCCGACGGTGGTGGATTTTCGATACTAGCAACATAGATCGAATTCAGTCGCTGCCTGGAGGAAATTCTTGCGACCGGCTGCTCTGATCGGTAGTTTTCCGTGGTTTCCCCCGATCAACACCAGGCGAATGCCGGAAGAGTACCCTAACTAGCCAAGGACCGCACGCGATCTTTTCATCATCTTCCTTTCCCTACCGTCCTCCCTTACACTCACACGTACACTTTCAAGCACTTCACTATTGCACATGTCTGGAGACCAGTCGGTAGCGTAGCTTGTCTTAACTGAGACGGTGCCCCGCAACAGATCTGGGTGTCCTCCCCTCAGAAGCCGACGTGTAGTTCGGCGTTGGATCTAATCTTCCAGTCGGAACAAGAATATCGCCACCTTCAAATATAAAACATTCACTACACTAACGGGATTAATGACCATAACAGTTGACGTGCCTGGAAACATCAATTAATGAATGAATCTATCAATGAATATTCGACTTGAGCGTTGTCTTGGGAGCAGTCAAGCAAAAAACTAGAGATGGTACAGAATGGCACAGACTTTCTCGTAGTAAAGGTTTCTAATTTCCTTGGTGTGCACTGGTACTGTACAGTATTGCCCCAAAATACATTTTTTGAAATTTTATCAACTTTTCGGTTTTCTAATTGTAGAACCGAAATATTATTTTAAGAATATTAAAACCTCGTCCCAATAGCAATTTTCATTGAGAACTGTTGAGCCGTTTCTAAGTAAATGGGGTTTATGCGTTACTGTAAATGCAAACTTAGAAGCACTTTTTCACAGGAATCTATTGAGTTTTTCAAAAAACTTAATTTAGTCATTGAAAGCACTTCCACTCACAAATGCAATAATTCATAAAAAGTGATTGATGCTTATTAACAATGTGAGAGATATTTAAAAAAATTACATTTGTGTAATTTTTGAAAAAACAAAAGAATACACCAAAATGAACTTTACGTCATATTAAACAGTGTAATTAGCACTATCCATTGGAAAAGTTGGAAGAAAAAATTTGGAACCATTTTTGAGAGAATGGCGTTTGAGCGTTTATGAGAATGCGGGATTTTGAGCTCATATTCACAGAAAACTGTAAAGTTTTCGAGAAACTTTATTTGACATTATTTAAAGCACATGTACTCATAAATCTAATAATGTGAAGATATTGCATCTAACGTAAATATTCCCAACGTGAGAGACAAGTAAAAAATACATTTTTGTAATTTTTGAAAAAACAACAAAAGAGTATAGAATAATGGCGTTTATGTCATAGTGTCGGTGTTTGGCACTACCCGTAACAAAAATCTAAACAAAAAATTTGGATTCGTTTTTGAGAAAAGCTTGTTTTTGAATTTTTTTTAAATTGCAAATATTGCGCGTACTATTGCAACAAAACTATTAAAATTTTCAAAAAACTGTACTTGACCTTAATGAAATAACTATTTATGGACAACAAATGTAATTTGAATGAAAAATTTGTCTTTAATTTTATTGTTGTAGGAAGGCGCCGAAAAAGATTCAAACTTTTGTAATTTTCGAAAATTCAAAGTTTACGGCGAAAATCTGACCATGCCACCTTTATCAGTGTATTTTACTCTATTTTTAAAAGAAATTTAAAGAAAAAAATTTGGAGCCGTTTTTGAGAAAATTTTGAAAATGTCCGGGGGACTTTATGTAAAGTATCCCCAAATTTTAAAGAATGTTTTTCAAAATTTCAGAGCTTCAACTACAACCAGGTGGACATGGAATTCTTCAATTTTTAAAAGATCGTTCTGATAGTTTAGTCGCTAGTAGTGTTCACAGACGGACAGACGTTTTGAAAAAAACACTTTTTCGGAATTGGGGGACCCTAAAACGTGTATTTATTTGCCTTATATCTCGAAATCTATTTTCCGCAGCATTACATTTCTTTCTAAATACTACGTATATTTTTTGTGGTTAGGCGAAATAGCGGGCCTGATGCCTCGAGCCTCGCCATATCAATAAAGGCATTATTATTATTATTATTATTATTATTATTATTATTATTATTATTATTATTATTATATTACTCCGTATATACGTATGTATACGAGAAATTAAAAATGGATAAATTAAAAATTAAAAGAAACAATTCATACACAAATAGAAGCATATAATATAAGTAAATAAAGTAAACAATTATAAAAATAGGTAAAATGTACTCCTCTGCTCCACATTCATCATTTCATTTCACTGCGTGTCCCTTCAATAATTTGTACTTAAACGGTAGGTAATGTATACACTCCACTTTGCACGTACTTTTATTGGCATTTCCTTAACCTGAAAAACGTCACTTCACCGCAATGCAGTAGTCTCCACACGCTCTTCAGAACCCTCGAATTATAACTTGCTCCTGGGAAGAGTCAATAGTACTTCTGAAGATAAATTGATCCAGTCAACAAAGGTCCTATTTACAAAGATGCATATTCCTATAACCGTTCTTTGTTTTATTTTGTGTGCTTGGTCACCCCCAATTAACGTCACATTTCATGATAGCTTTCCGAGCCATCTTGAGAGAATGGGCAAATACAGTGACGTCTTGAAGTGACGGCACTATAGTTTGCTTTATGTACGTTCTGACCTAATTGAAAATGAACATTAAAACACACACACACACACACACACACACACACACACACAAATCGATTGCCAGTTGAGACCTCAATGTTCGTTTACCTACCACCAGCGCAGGATAAGTTGCCTACCAGTGAGAGGTGTGCTGTGGAGAACGTCCCTTGGATACCTTCGTTATGAGATTTCTTGCTACATGTTCTTTGGTAAAAAGGGAGCATCTTTGATCCATCTTCACATTATGCTACTCTATCAAGGTATTATCTAATTATTTATAACTTTAAATGAGTGGTATTTCATTAATACAGATCCCGAGTAATAGTATGTAAGACTGGAAGCTTTAGTTAATATCTGTCTTTCTGAATTTTATTTTTATTATTATTGTATTGTACAGTAATTGTATTCAACAATTGTATTAACATTTATATTAATTTTCTCTTTACGGTTTAGCTTTCCTTCTGATTTCTCAATTTACTTAATCGCTTAAGGCGAATGCTGGCAAGAGGCTTTCTTTTGAACTTCTAGAAGTAAATGCAAATGTTGTTCCATTCTTTCTGAACATTCAATTTTTAAGTTATGTAATCACTTGGGCAGGTGGAAAAGCAGGTATTTAACCTGAGACTCGCCATCAAAAAACACATCATTATTAACAAAAAAATTTTACTGGCTGTCGATGGCTAGGTATACGGGAGGGTTCAAAACAGAAAAAAGAGCGTGCGAAAACGAGGAAGAATTTCGATAAGTGAATATAGAAGACGTATTGGGATAAATCAAGGGCTCTTTTTCTTTTCCATCACTTGCTTTATTTCTTTCACTTTTACCTTCCTCCTAATTCTCATTTTTCTGCTCTTTGTTGTTGTTCTTCTCTTCCTTTTTCTTCTGGTTCTTTTTATCTACCTTTTCCTTCTCTTCCTACTCGGTTTGCTTTTGCTTTTTTCGTGTTTCCGGGCGCGTCAACGGCTTTGGTAATCAGATCCGTAAGTGTAGTGCATGTTTTTTCTCGCGAGATGGTGATCTTCCCTCGCTCGATAGCGAGATCCCGCGCCGACCTACCGTCGGCTAGCGGGGTTTCCCCCTAACCAGGACTCTCCCTCCAGCGGGGCACCGCCCCAGCCGGGACAAACTAAGCTCCCGACCGGTCTCCCGGAATATGTGGTTGTGCATGCTAGTGTAAGTGTGTGTGTATAAGGGGAGAGGATAGGACAAGGAAGAGGAAGGAAAGATCGCGCGCGGTCCGTGGCCCGTTTGGTAGGGTACTGCTCCGGCTTTCGCTTGGTGTTGATCGGAAAACTACCGATCAGAGCAGCCGGCCGCTAGAATTCTCCTCCAGACGGCGACTGAATTCGACCTAGCTGAAAAGCTAGTGTCGAAAATCCTGCCGCCATCAGTACTGGAACCTAGGACCTCCCAGTCAGAGGCGCTGCAGTGCCATGAGTTGATGCACTGAGCTACCGCTCCCGGTCTCTTCCTCCTCGGCGTCCCTACTCATAATGTCAATGCGTGGAGCGAGTGGCGTACTAAAGCGCGGGCGTGGCGTGGCGTGGCGTGGCGCGCAGGCGCGCTGCTCGCAGGTGCAGGCGGAGGTGGACCGCTTCGCCGACGCGTACGCCGCCGCGCTGGAGCAGCACCGGCGCGCGCTGCGGCGGCAGGCGCGCGACGCGGCCGAGGCCAAGCTGGCGGCGGTGCGGGCGCAGGCGCGGCGCCTGCAGCGCGTGGCCGGCGACGCCACCGCCGCCGTCGCCTTCTCCGACGACCTGCTGCGCGACGCCTCCGACGCCGAGGTGAGACGGCCATTCACCCTCACATTGTATTTCTCTCTTCCTTCCTTCCTTCCTTCGGCTAGAATACAGTTGTCGTTTGGTAAAACAACCAAAACTCACACCGAAGATCTTTTATAAGGTGAGCCCAAATGAAAAGGAGCCTACAGTGATATGGAAAGAAACTTTAATGTCCACCTGCGAATTATATTTCATTTGGAACCGTACACCTATAAATAATCACCATTTACATTGATACACTTATCCGAGCACGTACAAAGTGATTAGATGACTTCCGTGTAAAAACCTCACCCCGAAGATATTCAGAAGTAAAACTCACCCGAAAATCTTTTATAAGAAGTGCCCAAATGAAAAGGAGCCTACAGTGATATGGAAAGAAACTTTAATGTCCACCTGCGAATTATATTTCATTTGGAACCGTACACCTATAAATAATCACCATTTACATTGATACACTTATCCGAGCACGTACAAAGTGATTAGATGACTTCCGTGTAAAAACCTCACCCCGAAGATATTCAGAAGTAAAACTCACCCGAAAATCTTTTATAAGAAGTGCCCAAATGAAAAGGAGCCTACAGTGATATGGAAAGAAACTTTAATGTCAACATGCGAATTATATTTCATTTGGAACCGTACACCTATAAATAATCACCATTTACATTGATACACTTATCCCAGCGCGTACAAAGTGATTGGATGGCTTCCGTGTAAAAACTTCTGGGTTTCTGACGGATCCTCTCTTCTACGGTGGCTTTTCGTCCTCGTCAGATGTGAATCTCTGATCTTTCAAAAATCATTGTAAGGGACCGAAGATATGGGAGTCGCAGTTGGGTATATCGGGGCTATAAGGAGGACATTGCAGGACCTCCCAGCGAAACTTTGCAAGGAGGACGAGGGTCTTCTTGGCCACATGAGACCGAGCGTTCTCCTGGAGCAGCAGAATCCCATTCCCAATAATATAGAGCATGTCCCTACGTATGTTCCTGGTGGTCTCTTTGAGTGTTTAGGTTAACAGATACTTTTTGATTTTACTATTTGCCTTCAGAAAGCACAACAATAGCATGTTGCACAATATCCGTTTAAGTGTAACCCAATTTAACCATCAATTTAACCCAATTTAGATCATCAATGTACTCAAAAAGCCTTAACACAGCCCATTTAGTTGTTCCTGTACACTAAGTTCCTTTACTTGCTAAAGCTGAACTTTTCACTCCTTGATTTTTGTTTCTACATCTTTTGTGTTTGCGCGGGCGAAAAATTTCCGGTCTGTCAGGATACGAGCAGCAACATTCTTGGAATGTTCTCTTTCTTTCAGTGGCGCGCCCAAGGAAGAGGCTCATAGAGCTTCAACCCCTCTCTCCCCGAAGCCAATATTCAAAAATTTTTTTAATTTTCCATACTAACGAAAGTCATTCAATATATCAATAATTGTTAATATTATAACAGACAATTATTGGTGACTATTATTATTTATTATATTATAAGAAAACATTCAACCGAAAGGGCCTATATATGTATCGTCCCCCTTCTCGAGAAAAATCCTAGGTGCGCCTCTTTCTTTCATTGCAAAACATTGCGACATGAAGACGCAATATAATATATTTGACAGATTGGAAATTTTTTTTTCTGTTCAACAGCAGTCTTCCCTTCAAACTACAAAAGAGTTGTTTGAAATGTTTTGTTTTCGAAATGTTACCGTGAAATATACACTGCTAATGTTCTGTATATTTAAATGTTACAAGTCACCTATTTTTTCCTACGTGAGTAACTTACCATTAGCCTAAGGAGTCCAGTCGTTCTTTAAACTCATTGCACGTTACCGGATTACTGCTATCCCATATTACTGTTCTTTTGCTATTTATACGTCGTATATTACACACTTATTGAGCCACTGAGCCATACACCAAACTTATTGAACCAATTTAGTCACTGAAGGTTGTGATGTGTCGCGGAGACCATTACGTGCATTCATTGTGTCATGTATTTTCAAGATTGCGCATGTGTTATATAGAATTACGATTAAAAATATTAATTCGAGAGTACCAAAAACGACACAAATTGAAAACAATCATATTAGCAGCGAAGCTACGTCAAAGTTAAATTTGTAATTGAAGAAAAATTTGAACTTACGATTAATAATAATGATAATAATAATGCACATGTATTTTATGATAATGTAAGAGATACCTCTACTTTAGTTTGGAATTTTAACGGCAGTAAGGAGATCGTAGGAAGTTGGTTCAGTCGTTCGTGGTTCTAAAGATTCTTGGAAGTAGCGTCAGAAATGGCTGTCAGACACAGACGCACTACTGAAGATTGGAATTTATGTCAAGGACGGATCAATTGGCATTTTGTTGTTTCAATTGCTGAGTAAATCATATTAGATGAGATTAATACTACGAGTACGTAACAGTTACGTAAGTGCGCGGAAACTTAATTGACGCATCCTCACACGACGAACGTGGAGGAGAAACCTGGACCAACAAGCTGTCAATTTGATCTCAACAATTATTTCGACGTTGGTGTTAGTCAAATACAGGGTGATTCTACATTGGTTACCTAAAAGTAACATTAAATACGAGAATTGGAGCATAAGGCATGACAACGTTTTTTCATGAGAACATGAGGATGGATGGAAAATGTATAATATAAACATGAAAGGATAAGATATTAGTTAAATGCATGGACATTTAACGACACACCAAAATTGTTTCTCATATTTATTAAGTTATTTGAAATGACAGATCTGGTTGCATGTTTCAAAGCATTTTAACATGCACAAGTTCACAACATTCCAAAGGCATTACAAACTCGTTCTAAAGAACCGATTTGGAAGATTCCCAATTACCGCACTTGCCACTTCTTCGTGTATGAAGAGAGAGAGAAGAAGTGAACAGCTCGTTCGAAACGGGTTACATTCATCTCGCACGGCGGCAGTTAGACAACTGATTTCATATTGCTCTCTGTGTTAATAGACACCTCGCAGAGTTATCTGTTGTGGTAAATACACAGAAGTACAGTATTTCTTTCATGAGACAAATGTTGTGGGATCCGATAACATTTTTAGAAAAAAAGAATTGTTGCCATGACTTTTGCTCAAACTCTCGAAACACAGTAGATGTACCAACTTGAAATAATTTATTATCAGTTCACACATTAGACCGGGAGCCACTAAGAAAAACGACGTATGATAGGCTCAAAGATAACACTTTTTGAGAAGTTAGCCAGTGTTATGAGGAACAGGAAAACGCAAGTATAGCGAACTGTTGGTGTCGGCGTTGCGCTGCATAATTTTTTGAATGTGTAGTTAAAACTATGCCATTGGGGAATGAGTACACAGCTAATTTTTGTTGCAAATTGTTCCTTAGCCAAAGTGGAGGAATTGTATGACATACCGATGTGGCATCTCAAACTGTACGCCATATTGAATTCAAAGTGTTATTTTTTTAATGCCCTCTTGTATTATGAGCTCAAAGCTAATTTTTTGGTCTAATGGCAGAATATTATTTTTCATTGCCGAATGCGACCACGCCATACCGTTTCGGCGTCTCTAAGTAGCCGCCATACTGATTCAGAAATGTCCAACTTGTCACTAGGTCATGTATGATTGGTGCGTACTTGAGAAAAATATTTTTTCATTGATTTTAATGTCTACAAGACGAGTTTGTAAGTGCCATACCGATTGGATGTCTTGAACGTGAGAAATTAACCTCTAAATTTGTAAATATGTTGCAAGTATGATGTAAAACAGGTACATGTGCCACTCTTATGATATATATATATATATATATATATATATATATATATATATATATATATATATATATGCATATGCATATGCATATAAATACACACACACACACACTATCATATCAAAGGCCGAGAATAAACCTGTATATTTGTAAAATATTTTTAAAGTATAGGAAATATAATTAAGTTTTGTAGTCATTCTGACTTTTGAATATGTATTAATATTTAGAAAAGAAAGTTACCGCGGAATTTCTATGACAATCAGTATTTTAACACTATCCTGGAATGTGTGAACGTATATACTTCCTTTTTCTTGCTGGCTCCCGGTCTAGTAGCTGGGGTGACATCTGGCGGAGTAGGATTAAAACTTGAGAATACGACGAGAGTTGTGGAGAGCATCCTAATAAAGAATAGTTTTAAGTTATATCAAGATAAAGTGAGACAATTCCCGTTTTTTTCATGTGTATTGCTTGTATCACCACATTTCGCGGCGCTCTCACGGCTAAACCGTTAATTGAAGAGAAAACATTGTAATGACATTAAATGTAGATCATTTGATCTTCTTTTATTTCATATAGGATTATTTGTTACACAAATGGATGAATTTTGAGGTATTTAATAAAACTGCAAAAAGCGATTTTTTACACTTTTTCTGCTTAAAACCGTGTATCCGGGCAACGTTTTGTTGACAAACCTGATATTCGTGATCGGCGACCCCAAAAATCATTAGGAACCAAATAACAAAACTACACCAAAACTTTCCGCTAATTGACCCTTTTGAGCACTATTTTACTGGGCTATAATACTAGAAATGAAACAATCTGCTTTAGGACTATTATGGAAGTGTAAAGATCTTGTCCGCCACGGATGACCGAGGTTGTTAAACGGCGCGTACAGTTTCAGTCTTTCGAACCGAAAGATCGCCAGATCGAGTTTCGCACGGGGATTTTAATTTAATAAATGTGTTGTTGCAGATAACTGTTGGGAATTCAAGTATGTTTATCGAAAACCATTTAAAGCACTCTTACTCACAATAATAAAATCAATACAGATAAATAAAGCGGACATGTTTGTATGTGCTTTTCCAATTTGCAACTTTTAAACATTTTTCAAGCCTCTCTTATTTGAATTCTAAAACGTAAGTCACGCCCAATCCATTATTGTCTTTCTGTGCATCTGAATGAACCGATTTAAGTAAACTAGTTGTTCGATTTCCCTGTAATTTCCAGCATAAAAACAAAAAACATAATTTTTAAAAATTTGATTAAGGATAATTGCACTTTGACCACTAAATACGAGAATAAGCAACAGTTTGCCACTTAAACACAAAATAGTAATTTATTAGCGAAATAGACGATTAGAAGCACTAAAAAATTTGCATAAAAGATGTTTATGCCTGAAAATGACTAACCTATAATATTGGGTTTATCATTCAAGGGAAAAAATAGGCAAATGGGCAAAAATCCTCCTCTTACTCATAAGCAATTAAAATATTTTCTATTGCACACATGAAATGAGAAGCGATGACATTTTCCGTCATTATTTCTGACAATATTTAATCTGGACACTGAGGTATGGCACTGCGCACAACTTCCACGGCATATAACGTTAGTTTGTCAGTGGCAACTTTTTGAATGTCAATTAAAATATAAGTAATGTCCTCGATAACAATCTGACCATCGATATAAATCGTAAAAAATGTACATATACTGAAGCAGCCCACTTCAATATAAGTAAACTAATGAATCTATCACCATGAAAATTAAATACATTATAAACACTACCCATGGGGCTAACTTAGTTTTCCTTTCACCGTGGTAACCCTAACGGTTCCGGATATTATTACTTTTCGCTCTTATGAAGTTTCTTGCGAAATGGTGTAGGCGTAGTGGGATGGGTGACGGCAAGTTAACTCCGAGGATCTGAGTTCTGGTCTCGGAGCGGAAATAAATTGTTGCTGGTTGAAAACACTTGTGATAGTTTATGTAGTAGTATAATAAAGTGGATCAGATAGAAATAATGCGAAAAAATACGTGAGTTTGTAGCACCACTAGTTGTTATTTGGTTGTTTTGTATTATTCGAATGCCCCCTACAAAAATTTCTCAGCAAACATACAACATTTTCCTTTTCTTTTTGGACTCATTTACACTACCTACACTTGGTACGCGATATTTGAGCATTTCGCCTCATTTTTTCAGACAAATTTTGATTAAGATCCTTTGAAGGCTAGAAGAAGTGTGCATCACACATGAGCATTTAAAATATTTTCTGTTGCACGCATGAAATAAGAGGCAATGCGATTTTCCGTGTTTATTTCTGAGAATATTAATTACAATTCAGGGCATTGGGCTATGGCAATGCGCACAAGTTCCACCGCATATAAAGTTAGTCTGTCAATAGCAAATTTTTGAATGCCAATTATGAGATATGTAATGTCGTCCATGATAATCTGCCCATCAAGATAAATTGCAAATATTGTGCATGTCGTGAAGTCTCCCACTTCAATCATTTTTATCTCCGGTCTCTTGGCCAGCGCGAGGTTCGGCTGGTCGCCGCCGCAGGAGAGCGCGCGCTGCCTCCGCCCCGCTGCTGCCTCCGCCTCCTCCCGGCCCGCGCCCCTCGGAGCGCCGTACACTGCCTCCTCCTTCTCCTCCTCCTCTCCTGCGGAGGACAAGCGCCCGATTGCAAGGATTGCAGCTGCTGCTTGCACTCGTCCTCGCAGCTTCTCGCCCTGCGCACTCACCTTCCTCCGAAGAGGTGAGGGTGCGCCTGCGTGCGCAGTTCAACCCTCTGCACCCGCGCAGCAGCACGGAGCCCCAGCGCCTCAGCCTGCGCAGGATGCGACCCATTCTGTGCTCTGAAGGCGCCGTCGCTACGAAACGAACGGCGTCAAGGGAACAATGGGACTGTGTTGCTCCATTCCATCAAGAGCACGTGTGTATTTGCATTCACTGAAGATTACAAACAGAAGTAAATAACTTTATACGTAACTATGTTCCATTTTAAAAACGTTTAAGCAAAATAAAATCCAAGTGCCGGCATTTTGGAAAGAGAAAACGTCGTAATTTTCTCGCCAATGAAGAGATATTGCACATAAGAAACAGTTATTTCACAACAAATCGAAATATTACTCAAACTCTAATGTACTTTTAAAGCGGTATCAATTAGTATTTTCGATTGAGATAATTTGTGTTTCCTTTTGGTCATTTTTTTTAAAACTGTGAATGCCGTGAATATCAGCTCGTGTTTACGAAACCAAACATCCACTTTTCGTGTACGGCGAAGAAACTGATGAGCTTCAAGATCATATACTTTCTATATTGTACGTAACGGAAATCTTACAGATTTAATTCCTTAATGATATCGACACGACTACAACGTCGCAAGATCGGTGAACGAAAGCAATAAACGAATGGTGGAAAGGAGGAATTCAGACTGATTGATAGATTGATTAGTGATTTCGGGCACGTCTACTAGTAAGTGTTAGTACCGTTAGATTAGACCCGTATTTACCCGTATTACCCCGCATTTGACCCGTATGTGGAGTGCTAGCGATTTATTGCTGGATGTCATTTTCACCCTCAGGCTATCGATATCCAGCACCAACGAACTACGTAGGGTTGCAGAGATTCTCCCCAACCAGGTATCTCCCATCAGCAGATCACCGTCCCATTTATATCGAATGAAAATGATGGAAAGGGAGTTTCCCTATTTCTACTTCAAAAACATCCTTCACTTTGACTTCTTTCGCTTAAATCCTTTTAGAGCGAGGCATAGATACATAGAAGATTATTTTGTTTTGCGTGAAGAGCAATCATCAGTGAATGCAAATACACACGTGCTCTTGATGGAATGGAGCAACACAGTCCCATTGTTCCCTTGAAGCCGTTCGTTTCGTAGCGACGGCGCCTTCAGAGCACAGAATGGGTCGCATCCTGCGCAGGCTGAGGCGCTGGGGCTCCGTGCTGCTGCGCGGGTGCAGAGGGTTGAACTGCGCACGCAGGCGCACCCTCACCTCTTCGGAGGAAGGTGAGTGCGCAGGGCGAGAAGCTGCGAGGGCGAGTGCAAGCAGCAGCTGCAATCCTTGCAATCGGGCGCTTGTCCTCCGCAGGAGAGGAGGAGGAGGAGGCAGTGTACGGCGCTGAGAGGGGCGCGAGCCGGGAGGAGCCGGAGGCAGCCGCGGGGCGGAGGCAGCGCGCGCTCTCCTGCGGCGGCGACCACGCGAACCTCGCGCTGGCCACGAGACCAGAGATGAAAGTGATGGAAGCGGGAGACTTCACGACATGCACAATTTTTGCAATTTATCTTGATGGGCAGATTATCATGGAGGACATTACTTATCTCATAATTGGCATTCAAAAATTTGCTATTGACAGACTAACTTTATATGCGGTGGAACTTGTGCGCATTGCCATAGCCCAATGCCCTGAATTGTAATTAATATTCTCAGAAATAAACACGGAAAATCGCATTGCCTCTTATTTCATGCGTGCAACAGAAAATATTTTAAATGCTCATGTGTGATGCACACTTCATCTAGCCTTCAAAGGATCTTAATCAAAATTTGTCTGAAAAAATGAGGCGAAATGCTCAAATATCGCGTACCAAGTGTAGGTAGTGTAAATGAGTCCAAAAAGAAAAGGAAAATGTTGTATGTTTGCTGAGAAATTTTTGTAGGGGACATTCCAATAATACAAAACAACCAAATAACTAGTGGTGCTACAAACTCACGTATTTTTTCGCATTATTTCTATCTGATCCACTTTATTATACTACTACATAAACTATCAAAAATGTTTTCAACCAGTCACAATTTATTTCCGCTCCGAGACCAGAACTCAGATCCGCAGAGTTAACTTGCCGTCACCCATCCCACTACGCCTACACCATTTCGCAAGAAACTTCATAAGAGAGAAAAGTAATAATATTCGGAACCGTTAGGGATACCATGGTGAAAGGAAAACTAAGTTAGCCCCATGGATAGTGTTTATAATGTATTTAAATTTCCTGGTGATAGATTCATTAGTTTACTTATATTGAAGTGGGCTGCTTCAGTATATGTACATTTTTTACGATTTATATCGATGGTCAGATTGTTATCGAGGACATTACTTATATTTTAATTGGCACTCAAAAAGTTGCCACTGACAAACTAACGTTATATGCCGTGGAAGTTGTGCGCAGTGCCATACCTCAGTGTCCAGATTAAATATTGTCAGAAATAATGACGGAAAATGTCATCGCTTCTCATTTCATGTGTGCAATAGAAAATATTTGAATTGCTTATGAGTAAGAGGAGGATTTTTGTCTATTTGCCTATTTTTTTCTTTGAATGATAAACCCAATATTATAGGTTAGTTAGTCATTTTCAGGCATAAACATCTTTTATGCAAATTTTTTAGTGCTTCTAAACGTCTATTTCGCTAATTAATTACTATTTTGTGTTTAAGTGGCAAACTGTTGCTTATTCTCGTGTTTAGTGGTCAAACTGCAATTATCCTTAATCAAATTTTTAAAAATTATGTTTTTCGTTTTTATGCTGGAAATTACCGGGAAATCGAACAACTATTGATAAATCTATGTTCCGATTCACTGTCACCATAGTGCGAGTATTTCGTATTATGAAACACCTGCAAAATCGTGGTTGGTCATTTTTTACTTCAAATTTTTAATGTTTTTATTAAAAAACGGCTCAACATTTTTTTCAAAATTTTCTCTCTGTATGTATTAAAGTACGGTATAATAATTGGTTCCGGTTCCATTTTTTGTGAACACTGTATTTTCTAAATTTTGCAAAAAGTTAACATTGCAAAAGTACAATATTCGATAGAGAGATTTTAGTTCTAAATGAAATATGTTCTAAACTAGTGGCGCTACCAAAGAACATACTTTCTCTCTTTATTTCTAAATGCTACACAATATGATACTACCACATAAGCCAGCAAAAGTGTTTTCAACCAGCAATTTTTTTTCGCTCCGAAACCCGATCTCATTTCCTCAGAGTTAATTTGCCTACACTCATATCACTTCACCACACAAGCCCCGTATGGATCAAACTCGAGCAGAGGCATAAAAAAGGATTATACCTGATTCGTATAAAAAACATTCAACAATCAAAATATTCCTTAGAAACTCCCAAAGCCTCCAGTCCGTTCCGCTCGAACAAGGAATGTCAATTTTTGGAGAAAATCGGCTGAACGGTTAGACGCTACAGTTGTCTACAGACTGGCAACTATTATGTTGATTGATAGGGATTCCGGGTGCGCCAACTCCAAGTTCATTAGTCCCGTAAGTGTAGTACATATTTTTACTCGGGCGGTAGCGGTGAAAATCCCGCCCTGGTTGGCTAAATCGGTCGCCGACCTAAGTCGGCTAGCGGGATTTTCCCCATCCAAGTGCCTCCCACCAGAGGGGGCAAGTGCCTCCCACCAGAGGTGCCCAGCTGGCGCAAGCTCAAGCCCCTGGAATGTGTGTGTGTATAAGTAAATGGTAGGATAGGACAAGGAATGGGAAGAAAGATCGCACGCGGTCAGGTTGGTAGGGTACGGCCTCGGCATTCGTCTGGTGTTGATTAGAGAAACCACCCTTATCCATGGAATCCAATGGATCCCACATACCGCGCTTGCAATTACCATGTGTTTGCGACCACTGTTGTTTCGGCCTGCAGGAAAACTTTTACTTTCTCGCCATTACTTAATAAGAAGAGAAAGAATTATAAGCGTGCACCGGAAAACGGCGAATTTTCGACAGAAGAAAATTATTGTCAAGCCCTGGTAAAGAAACAGTGAATAAATCATGTTTCTATTTGTAGTAAATTACTTCCTCTAACTCGTGGTTTATGCCAGACCATGTTTTGTGGGTCCTTAACACCGAAAATTGATTGGCGGCAAAACGTGTGTCCTTCCGTTCGTCAGTGGTCAACGCTAATGTCTAAACCTTTCAGCCGATTTTCTCCAAAATTGATGTATTCCGATAGATCTGAACGACCTGAAGGCTGCGGGTTTGAAATTGATATTTTCATTTTTGATGGTACATTACATTAAAACTCAAAAACATTTTCAAAATTTTCTCAAAAATGGATCCAATTTTTTTTATTAAATGTAGTCCCTGGATAACGAAAAGAACCTTTAAGAGAATGCTGCAGGTCTCATGTTCGTTGAAAGCCCTGATTTTTCAAAAATTGCAAAAGTTCGATATTTTCGGAGTCTTCCTACGACTAAAATGTTGAAGATTGAGATTTCTTCCTTAAGTAATTTGTTCTTTAAAGACAGGTTTTGAAAAAGTTCATGCAAAATTTTTCGAAAATTTGAGTCGTTTTCGCGTAATTTTGCGTGAAATATAGGCAATTTTTAATTTTTTAAACAAATTTTTCTCAGAAACGGCTCCAAAATTTTTCTTTATTTTTTTAATGTTGCAAAGAACGGTAAAGAAGGTGGTGCTGGTCCCTTTTTTGTGCTCTATTTTCAAAAAAATCGTAGTAAATTTGAATTTCTCGCGCTTGTTTTGATTATCTGTCAGCTCGCAAAATGGTAACATGACGGTTTCAATTTATATTCGACGGCGTCATATAGTAAAAAACGGCTCCAATTTTCTTCTTTAAATGTTGTCTTCGTATGTATTAAACGACGCTAAAAAGGGGTACTGGTATCATATCCGGTGGACTCTGTATTTCTGGGAGAATTTTAACATTTCAAAATTACAAATTTGAAATTTTTTTGAAGAACGAGTCGCGTTTGCCCAATTTGCTCTTGAAATTAACGCAATTTTTGTTTAAACTCCTCCAAAGATTTTCTTAATTTTTTTCAGAGATAACACAAGGAACGCTAAAAATTTTGCCGCACATGTGATTTCCGTTGAACTCTCTGAATTTTCGAAAATAGAGAATTTAGAAATATTGCGAGGCTTTGATACAGAAAAGGTGGATAAATCTTGTTCCATGATGTAGTAAATTACTTGCTCTATCAGGTTGTTAATTCAGAATCCACGATTTGCGAGGCTTTGATACTCAAACATTGTTTTACGGAAAAACGTTGGTCCGTCAGTTCGGCTGTGTGTCCTCAGCTAACTCCGCCTGTATGTTTGTCTACTAACTCCGTCTGTCTGTCCGTCTGTTAACGCTGTCTGTCTGTCTGTCCGTCCGTCTGGTTAGTGTATCTGTGTGTTCGTCTCCCTAGACTGAATGTGACATAAATGCCAGTTGATTCTTTTTTCTTTTTTTAATTAAAAAATAATAATTTTGATATATCTCTCTCGTGATGTCAATATTCACATAAAGGACATTTCTTGTACACTGCATTTGTTAGTACAATTGCTTAAAATAATTTCTTGTGAAGTTATTCGAAAACTCAAAAGTTTTAAATGAAAATGAGCTTCAAAATGCTCATTTTCAGAAACTCTCAAACATTTTCTCAAAAAGGCTCCAAATCATTTAACGAAAATTTGCATGTAAGACCATATTTTACCATTCTGTAATATTCTTAACGTCATATTTCACTTGTACTATTAGGTACCCGAAAATTTGAGAAAACGTGTAAAAATACTGTTTATGAGCCAGCTGAGAAGAAGCGGCGCAAATCCGAAAAGGTAACCCAGTCTGAAAAAATAGGAAACAGGTACGAGAATGTCGGTGCCATTCTGACCCATCACTAGTTTTTATTAAATTTAATCCATGTCTTTAGATACGTTGGGATTTTCGGCTTAAAATTATAAAACCTCTCCTAATAACTGTTCTGTGTGAAGTGCTTATTGGATATTTGGTATTGGTTTCTAATCGTCTCCGTGATCTTCATTTCTTTTAGATTTTCTTCTTTTTTCACACATTCAAGAATTTGTTGGTCAGTAAATTTTGTTAAAGAGAATGACAATTAGAGAACTTTTGTTATAGAGAACTGGCTGAATGTGGCGTCGCTATAAACTGTTTGAACACTATTTTCGTGTGTTGAAAATTTCTAAACGTCATTCACAGCATTGTTTAAATAATTTATTACAGTATCTGGCTTTGGACTTACCTATGAATCGTAGTAGCTGACACTGTTAAACTCCCGTTCAAAAATTCCCAACACCCAATGGTCTTGCATGTTACCTGCATACAGGATATGAACTGGTAACATTTAAAAATTGCAATCGCCGTAAAGAAAAATACTTAAATAAATACGCCCAATTTTAAAGGGAATAAAATTTCCTACTGTTCTCAATTTTTTCTAACACTAACCGAATTACAGCCCTAAAACAGAACAGGAGAAAAATGCTGTAGATTGGTATGCGGTGGTAAGCCCCTTTCTCATTACCACCCAACTCGACTGATAGGGTTGTTTTAATGCAGGCGAGTTCAACTTGCAAGGCCTCATGGGGTCACAACAAAAATATTTAATATGGTTGCGGGCCTTATTTACATTACATTACTCGAGTGATCCATACCTTACTTCCCCATATTGTTGATCACGGTGGCTCTGAAACCATTCGTGATATCAGGCCGTACATGAAGCGTGATGTCATGCATAACGCAGTGAAACGTATTAGGATGATTTAGAGTTTCTGTTTTTTTTTCTAGAAAAAAAATCTAAACTGAGCCTAATTGTCTATTAAGGGGGTGTTGATCCCGTCAGAGCGCGTGGGTTAGGGGGGCAATGTTCTCAGGCGACATGGATGCAAGGGACTTCCACTTTTCACTGATAATCTTTCGCTGGCCACAACAAACGGCACCGCGAAGCGCCAGTTGGACAACCCTGTTTTAATGTATGGATACTAATGTAAAACAATCAATCTCTCTGAGCTAAAATGTTGGCTCACTGCATCAACTGATGTCACTACAGTGCCTTTGACCGGGAGGTCCTACGTTCGAGTCCCGAAAGTGGCAAGATTTTAGATACTAAATTGTCAGTTAGGTCGAATTCAGTCGCTGTCTGGAGGAGAATTCTAGCGGCTGGCTGCTCTGATCGGTAGTTTTCTGTAGTTTCTTCGATCAACACCAGGCGAATGCCGGAGCAGTACCCTTACAAACAGGCGACGGACCGTGCGCGATCTTTCCTTCCCCTTTCTGGTGTATATCCTCACCCCTTACACACACTTAAACATGCTATACACTATCGCCACATGTCGGGAGGCCCGTCGGGGGCTTAGAGCCTTTCCCGGCTGCGACGGTACCCCGTTGGTGGGAGATACCTGGTTGAGGAAACTTCACTAGCCGACGGTAGGTCGGCACCGGATCTCGTCATTCAGCGGGGGAAGATCACCGCCACCTCCCCAAGGCCAACATGCATTACACTTACGGGACTCGACCTCACTAGATGACGCGCCCGGAATCACTAACAGGCAACCAACCATCAATGTCTTTTTGCTGTGAAAAGATTTTCGTTATAAAGGAGTTCATTATAAAGTGTTTACACTGTTTTCAGGACGCTTGAATAAGGGCGCACCATGTGGTGAATGGGTCGGGCCCGTGTCGTGCTGCAGGTGCTGAGCCTGGCGGCGCCGGTGCTGCGGCGGCTGCAGGGCGTGGCCGCGCCGGCGGACGGCGCCAAGCTGCAGCAGCTGCTGGAGGCGCCGCGCGTGTCGGAGGAGCTGGCCTTCATGCCGGGCGAGAGCGCGGGGCTGGTGGCCGGCTTCCCGCTCGTCGGCGTCGTCTCCACGCAGGCCGCCTGCCCCGCGCGCTGCACGCTGCACGCCGCCGGTACGCCTCAACGCCCCACGGGGCCGTTGCACTCGACCCGATCGTGGGCGAAATTTCGGACGCACGCAACCAAACGAAATAGTCATCGTCCGACAGACATGTTTTCGGACGCCGTCGGAGGATGTTATTCGAGTTCACTACGACCGTTTCCGTTCACCAGCACTTGTTGGAACGAATCCTGCATGTCGGAGGAAAACGTCCGCCGTCGGCCGACCGAAATTCCGGTCTAAATCGGTTCCAATGTCACCGCCAGTTGGGCCCGGGCGGGCGAATTTAAAGGCGGCTCCACACATTCGGTACACGGCGAATAGCGAGCTGAATCGCGAGTAGTGTGGGTGAGTAGTTGGGCTTTTTGTCGAGCGGCAAACACTCGGCTCTCGCCCGATCCGCAGGGTTTTAGTCACATCGAAGAAAGCGAACATACGCCGAGCACCTCGACTACTGGATGTGGGCGAGGACTTGCTCGCTGCACGCCAAATGTGGAATGTGTGGAGCCGCCTTAAATGTGGGATAGGTGAGCTATTACACAGAGGCTCCCATCAAATGTAAAAATTATTAATTTTATTTTTTTATTGGTTCATGTTTTTATACTCGAAGAAAGTTATCAGTAAAACCGGAATATACATGCAGTAAAAAATGTTTAAAAGAAGCTGTTGACGCTGCAAAATAGCTTCAGTAAATTGTTTGGGAGAGCAACAGAATGATGGATTGGGTGGCTACCCACTTCCTAGCTTGCCACAAGGGAAAACGCTGAAAGTCAATTATTCCAGAACTTTTAGTTTATCTCACCGTGATAATTATTGATGGAAGAAATTTGTCAATTTTACCTTGTTGTCAACATTTACTTAGACGAACAGAAGATAGTTTTCTGTTATAATTCGTGCGACATACTTCAGCTCACTATCACCTTTTACGCGCTCAAAACACCCACTGCTACCACTAGTAAAAATTTAATTTCTTCAATGCCACCCAAAAATTTGAATTACCACGGCTTTTTACTGACAAGGCGATCTTTTGTGTAAACACACGGCTGATAGATTCTCCAACAATTACCCCTCGTGGCGTCATACGAATAATTAATATATATATATATATATATATATATATATATATATATATATATATATATACACACACACATTGTCGTATTTCTTCGAAATCTCGACAATGGGAGAGCGTTTGCGAGCCAATACCTCTCAGCTGAGGTCGCAATACCAACCCTACATAATTAAATTGATAGTCGGTAGCATATATACGTGCATCTTAACGATGTTTTACTCGCGCGATGCGAGTCAAGTAACCGCGAAACTGTGTTCAGCCACTTTCTTTTTAAATAATGCTATTTTATCACGCCTTCATTTGGAGAACTTTTAATTCTGGGGATATTGACACTCTACAGTGTCTTTGGTATCTGGCGCGATCTTGCGAGAGTCAATGAAAGCAGTTCGACTCTTCCTTTGTCCTTCCAAAGAGTTTCACACGAAAGATGTTTTTGTCTTTCCCTATGGAAACAAACGCGCCGTTTTTTGGAGAAAAAATATTATAAGTCCGACGAGGAATGTCTAAAATACATGCTCTGTGCTGTTAATTAGCAACAAGGAATTGTTATAATGATAGGTTTTAAAGTACGGCACCTCATCATTTTCATTTCATTGTACGTTTCTTCATATAGTTTATTTTTAAAATGACGTGTTGTGTTGCAAATAGGGTTGCTGGATTGTCGAGTTCACAAGCGGACGGAAGTAGTTCTGCAAACTCGAGATAATGATGGAGAACCCCTTTGCCACGGAGGGGAGAAGATTGCTGCTGAATTGCGTCATCGAGATGCGAGCAGCAGGTAAGTTTTGAAGCTGAGTAATAATTTCCTGAAAAAAAAAAACAAGGTTCCCGCCATTTGAGATTCACAGCTAGCATGTGATAGTATCTCGTTTGAAGTGGTTGGTACTGTTTTACTTTAAAGGTCACTTTAAAGGTCACTTTAAAGGTTGTTCTACTTTAAAGGTCACAGCAGATTTTACTGAATTTTACTGATTCTGCTCTGGGATAGGAAAGTGCCAGTTCATGTCGCAGACCAGAGAGATGGTACCTATCTGCTGACTTTCATGCCAGAAACACCTGGACGCCTTGCCCTCAGTGTGACAATTCACAACACTCCAATTCAGGCAAGCTTCATTTCTGTTATTAATGTTATAATCATATTTTGCGAAGCGTTGCCAAGAAGACTGTCAAATGATTGTATACTGACTACTTTGACTACAGGAAAATCTCCGCAACGATATAAAGTAAAAGAAGAATTCTTTGCAGATCACTATTTCATAAATTATTTTAAAATTTAATGATGAATGGTGATTTAAAACACGTGGTTTTGAATACGCGCCAAAATTCAAACTCGAGGCCTTAAATTAAAAATTTATATACATATTTACTCAATCGCTTTTTTGACAAAACCGATGTTTCAAAAGCAAGACTAGAATAGAAGACTAGCTTCGAGATCGGAGGATTGTATTCCTCCATGTTGCTATGTATGTTACATAATTGTGAATACTTCACATAATTGTGAAGTTTTTTCACACAAAATGCAGTGTCTCGAGTCATCGATAGTTCAGTGTCTTGAGAGTTATAAAAAAGTCTATTAAAATTTCTTGACCATAGTGAAGAATCCTTAAAAGTGTGGATAAAGTTTAGAGATTTCATTGCTGCAAGTGATTGTTTTTGAAAAAGTTGGATCAATGATGCATTTACTTACGTTTCCTAACCTTACTGATGACAACTCTGTCAAGTAGTACGCTTTTATAACCTTGCAGATAAATGCTTTATATACCTAGCAATGTTGGCTTTCACGGTCGGAGTCAATATAAGAGAAATTTTCCGGGCTTTTAGGCCGTGGTCCAGTTGGCATTGAAGGGCCAAAAGTTTGGACCTTCAATGCCGACCTAACGTTTGGCCCTTCAATGGCAACTGAACTACGGCATACCAGCCCGGAAAATTTCTCTTGAAATGCTACATATGTTTATAAAAATAGATGAGATAAACCTAAATGTTTAGAGATTTTATGTACGCACCATGTGCCTTGTAACCAGACAAAATCATAGACCTTTTTAAATTTTCAACAAATGCTTATTAAGTTTCATGCTTTTGAATTTTTTTCTGATTTTTGTTTTGCAAATTGTGATTGACTTGTGATTCACATATTGTACAGGGTAGTCCATTTCCCGTGTTGGTGCGAATTCAAAAGGCTCATCAGGGGCAGTACCATTGCTGCTGCTTTTGTTCCAGTGGAGGAAACAAGGAGACTACCTGTGGATGTGGGGCTACTATGCCAGGTGAGCTAGTATATTCCATTTTGAGTTGGCTGACAAGATTAATTTCATTATGACTAATAGATAATATGTGGTAAAATTGTTTGAAAACCACATCACCTGCAAAATTGCTGCATACATATTCATTCAATTTGTTTTGTATTCATGATTTCGGAAGAAATAATATTTTCAATGTTTTGTCTCTTTCTATTGTAACTTTCAAATCTCTTATGGAATAATTAATCCGTTTAGCGCAATCATATGTAATAATAATATAATATGATTATTGTCTAATATTCTTCACTGATGCCGGCGCAGTAAGGGAAAAGGCCCACACGCAATCCTTCCGTCCCAAATCTCCCGTCCTAAGGGCCTAATGTTGGACTGATTCTCATTTCTTTCATGGCACCTGGTCCATGAAGAATAAAAACTCCGGCAGTACTGCAATGAGTATGTTCAAGGCCCAGCCTCTAGGGCAATCCGAAATAATGTAAAGAATTTTGTTTTTGGAGTTTTTATGTGCTTATCATCTTTTGATAACAAGCTTTTGTTTCTATATTTCGCTATTGGTTATTAATTTCGCAAATAGGTATGTAGTTCTTTCAGGGTTCAGTATATTATATTATTTCTCACAAAAGATACATCATTAACATTCTTCAATTAAATATAATAATTTGTGTAATCGGGATATTCATGAAACTGTTTGAATTTTAGAAAATTGTAAAGTTGAACTTTTTCGAAATTCTACACATTCATTATTGAATATTTTTTCGTAATTCAAACTACTCATTAATATTAACAATTCAAAAGATTCAATAAATAGTTATTTTCAAATTATTACGACAGAAATAGTCAAATTAATAATTCACTTACCACAAATACGAAGCGCTTACAGGAAAATCACCATTAAATCCCAAAATGAACATTTCACCCTGCCTAACGATATCCTTGCCGTAATCAGACTGAAAAGACGAGTACTACTACAAACAGACGGGACGATGACAAGCGACGACTAAAACAACTGCAAAGACAAATGCATACTACTGATACGACACGAACACCAAAGTTTGGTAACCTCGTTGCCGAGAAAGGCAACTCCAACCATCTTCGACTCAAAGCACTCTACCCAAACTCAGAGCACATTCCACAAAAATTTACCACTCCTAACCTAATCTAACAACTTTTCCTTCGACCCCCAAACCATCACCGATACTTTTGCCCCATCTCTGGCTGTGCACTTTCTTCTTAAAAACCTCCCCAACCCCGACACAGTCCTAAAATACCTTAAAACTGCGCTCCCACCACTTAACTCTCTACCTTCCTTCACAACATCCAATTACGAAATCATGCATATCATTCAGATCATTAACAGCAATAAAGCTGTTCATTCATTTTTCAGTTTAACTTCACGACGAAGTTTTCCCTTCCCAAATATGCAATAATCTCCTCGCCAAAATTTGTAATTCTTGCTTTTCCTTATCCTACTTTCCTAAAATCTGGAAAACCTCCCGCATAACCATGCTCCCTAAACCTAGTTAAGACCACCGGCATCCTTCCGTTCTACCAGCCTACTCCCGTCCTAGGCAACATCCTTGAAAAGATCGTCGTCAGACTCATCCCCATCCGAAATTGTTTAGGACCCACTCAGTTTGGGTTCGGGGACGGTCGTTCCACGTTCCTCCAGTCCCTCAACCTTGCCATGTCAATAGCCGCCCCTCCCTACAAACGAGGAATCCCCGCCATTTTCACTCAGCTCTTCCACGTCTATGACATCGTTGCACATAATACCCTACTAATAAAATTCCACCCACATATCTCAACCCACATGTACACCCTATTTTAAAATTAACTTTTCCAACGATCCTTCTACGTCCGCCACCTCTCCAAATCCTCTTCCAACAATCCTATCCACGCCGCTGTCCCAAAGGGCGCCGTGCTCTCTCCTATCCCTTTTCCATGTACGCGAATGATATACTTCCTACGCACGGTGTTGTAGCCTTCCTATACGCAGATGGCTTTGCCTTCCTCTCATCCTTCCGATCCCTGCCCCGCTCCCTCGCCCAACTCCAGAAATGTCTCAACACCCTCCACCTCTGGGCCCGCGAAAACTCCATCACAATGAACCCTGAAAATGCCAAGCCATCCTCTTTTGATTCCGTCATACCTCTCCACTGCCCCATCCCTCCAAATTTCCCAACATCCTATCCCTTGCAAATAATATCCTATTAACCACCAACCCACTATTAAATACCTTGGTATCCACGTCAGACACGAAACACAAGAGTGTTTGGATGACGGCGCTACAGAGTGATGAAGCTTGGCTGAAGTTCAAAAATGAGATAAAACATGTGATTAGTACAGTAGCACATATTTTCTCGCATTTTTTAAAAACTTTTTCAATTTTCGAAAATTCAATCATTTGAATGAAAATGAATCATGCACAATTTTAAGCGTACTTTGCTCAAACCATCAAAAATTAATTTAGAGCCGTTTTAGAGAAAATATTTTTTTATGATTTGCATTAACTTCAGGTAGAGATTACGCAAAAAGTATACGTTTAAAAAATTGAACATACCTTTTTTAAAGATCTCATATTTTAGAACATTTCGTTTTAGACAACAATCTCTGTCTTGAATATTGTACTTTTGCTGTGTTAATTTTTTGGGAATTTTCCAAAATACAGAGTTACCGATGAATTGAATCAGTGCAATTTCTTTACCGATCATCAGTACACATGAAGAAGGAAAAAATTAAAAAATGAAGATGTATTTCAGAAAATAATTGTTTAAAACTAGCCTATAATTCACATAAAATTATGCAAAAACTACACTTATTTTCGACAAATTGTGCATAACCTTATTATATGATCTGTCATTAAAGAATGGATTTCATTTTTTTTAATTTCTTTATTGTAGTTGTAGGAAGACGCCGACATTTTTTTGAACTTTTGCAATTTTCCAGAAATCAAGGACTTCAACCAAAATAAAATCTGCACTATTCTTTTAAGTGTACTTAAAAGTGCGCTCTCCGAGGACAAAGTTTAATCAAAAAAAATAAGCCATTTTTAAGAAAAGTTTGAAAATGCAATTGAAGCTTAGTGTAAAGTACCCTTAAAAATCAAAATATCCGTTTCAGACTCATAGAGCCTCCAGTTATTTTAGATCGATCAGGTAATATCAATTTAGGAGAAAATCGTCTGTACGGTTTAGACGCAAACATTGGTCACTGACTAGCGGACAGACGGACAGACATTGAGTCGTCAATTGATTTTTCGGTATCAAAGTCCCACAAACCATGGATTCTGACTACACAATTTTCTATATGCTACATTAAATAGCATACACGTCCCACTTAAAGTCGTGGTAACTAGGTATATTCCAGGCATTGTCGGATCCCCTGGGTTCCCTGGACTTCCCCACGGGACCAAGAAGTTCATTTTCTGCATTTACTGTCAGTAATGCTAAATTTCTCCATCGTAATTAACAAATTGTGTGCAGAGCTTAATAGACCTTCTGAGAGCAATTAACAAGATAGTAAGTCGTCAGTAAATCCCCAACATCTTGAGGGCACTGACTGTTGACCGAGGCATAACCCCAGAGGTTCCAGCCACCACTGGCAAGATTCTAGCGTTGGGCACTCTATGAAGTTGGGCTGCCAGGGGAATGACTGGTTGGTATTTTACCACTATTTCCTCCCCAGCTTTTAGAAGGTTAGACCCATCCTCGTGGCGAACAGTCACATCGACCACGTGGACCCCCTCCCGGCTTTTTATTACCAAGTCAGGTTTGAGTGTAACCCCTTCGGCAACGGAGAAAGTGACTTCCGTGGACACCACAGTGTCTGATTTTCAGAGCATCTTCCCCTCTGTAAAGTTCTTTATCTCGTCATGACGCTTTATTCTAGCTGGTTTCGTAAAACTGCCCTGACCGAGGATGTGATTCATAGTTTCTACCGCTGTATTGCACTTCCTGCAGTATACATTCTCTCTGGGCCTTACTCTCCTAAGAGTAGTTTTATTGGCAGAGGTATTTGATCTCAATTGGAGTACAGTGATAAAAAGACCAGATTCCAGAAATTTATAGTATTTCAAAAAGGCATTTCCAATCGGATCGTTTATATGCGCCTTAACCGCTCTCCCTTGGTATCCCAGCTTCTCCCAGGCGGCTACCTCGTCATCGGCACATTTCTTCTTATAAGCTCTTAAATCTGGTTCAGTATAGGGCAAAGTTGAGTCTCAATGCTTTGGCGGTTTTAAATATCCGTTGGTAGAAACTTGGACAGGAGCTCAGCCATCTGCAAATGGGATCTGCAGATTTTTCTAGTCGTAACCCTAGGTTCAGCGCTACCGTAGGAACGTGTTGGGCAAGCCGCAGCAATCCCAGTCCTCCATCTCTCTTGGCCAGGTAAAATAAGCCATCTGCCGTTCTCATATGCAGGTGTAGGAATTGTTTGACTGCCACTCTGATTTGACAGTCCGCTTCCCTGATCATCGATAAAACTATTTGGTAAAGGTAATGTGGCATTATGTAGGTGTGGCCAATTTCTGAGTGAGCTTTAAATGCGTCTTCTGTAGCCTCGTCACTGCTTCCATCAAATTCGATATGAATGCTTTACATGTGAAGATAGAGTAGTTCACTCCCAAGTATGTTAGGGTCTGATCATCACTGACCAGAGGAATTCTCTCCCCCAACCTTTCCAGACAAGGGTCTTCAATGAACCAATGAACCAGGATCGTTCAAAGGTTGTAATTTGGAATGATGAACACTTCGCGACGGACGTCATTCCGAGGGCCCTAAGATATTTCACCACAACATCAACCAATTTTTCAGCTCCTGGGGCATCTTTTGCTAACAGCATCAGATCGTCAGCAAATGCTAATACGGACACACTCATTTTCAATAGCGGGTATCCTGACGTGTTATCTAATTTCTCGAGCAAGATGAGGTTAAAAAGGAGTGGGGACAAGGGGTCCCCGTGTTTTACTCCTCTACGAATTCGCACCTCAATGCATTTCGAGGGGTGCTGAATGTCTGTGGAAACGTCAGCGTAAGAGTCCATTACCAAATTGGTAAAGCGTCGGGGATCCCTTTCCTGGACAGAACCCACCGAATCGCCGCGTGAGGAACAATGTCAAATGCTTTGGATATGTCTACCACAGCGCCGACACCACCCTTTGCTTTTTTCATGTCACTGACTGCTTTGTGAAGAATTTGAACGTTGGCGAAACGGCCAGGTTCAGGGATTGAACTTCACCACAGATCGAATGCGTTTGTCCATAATGTCCCAAAAGATTCTGCACAGCAGGGAACTAATTGTGATTGGGCGATAGTTAGTGACAAACTTATTATCCTTGCCCTCTTTTGGTATAAAGATGGTGCGATTTGCTTTCCACGCAGAAGGCACAAAACCAGTGTATAAAATTTGGTTGTACAATAGGGACAATATTTCAACTTTTGCTCCTGAAGATATATTGCTAACTTTTATCTTATCTGGTCCTGGAGCTGTGGCATTTTCATCCCAGCCAAACGACTTTTAATTTCGGCAACTTGCACCGCGTATAGAATTGTGTCTGGGTCCATTTCAGGTGTCGAAAATTTATCATCCTCTCTTAATTCGGAAAGCCGAATTGGGGCGTATTACCCCAAATGGATTTGTACAGGTCATTAACCTCATCCCTGTTAAGGGGCTGTTGGTCGACACTTGAACAGTCAATGCCCGTTCTAATCCACTTTTCCAAAAGCGCTGGATCATTCTTGAAAAGATCCTTCGCCCTAGCATAAGAGTAGCGCGTCCTAGCGCGTTTGCCTCCATGCCTACGGGGCTTTTTAGGCCTGGTGGTTGTGGGTACAGAGGAGCCGCGCAAAATCTCCACTAACCTGGCATAGGTCTCGTTCAATTGGCCCTGGGATTAAATATTTCTTTTGAGTTCATTTCCCACCTCAACGAGTACTTGATCTACATTAGTTTGAGAAACACACCAGGTTCCTATCCAAGTTGAAATGTTTTCCTTCCAGTTAGGTGTGTTTGAGGAAGTAATTTACTACATATAGGGACAAGATTTATCCACATTTTCATTACCAAAGTTCGATAATAAGAGTTTTTCTGCCGAAAATTCCCGTTTTTACGGCGCAAGAGTACAATACTTTATCTTCTTACGAAGTACGCCGAGAAAGTAAAATGTGTTTTCGTTCATACCTTTGGATTTAAAAAGATACATATTCCTTTCTTCTTCGGAGTAATAAGAGACGTTGCGAAGAAAGTTAAATGTATTTCTTATTTCTTGAGACCGTGTCCAAATTATGAAAAAAGAAAGTTTAAGGAAATGTAGGTATAGAGAAATCACATAAAAGTAAACAGTAATATCAAACATACATTTAACCTTTCTCTTCAATTTTATTTTTTTAGTTTTATGTGCTTTTTTAAAATTTCCAACTCGGTTTTACGTGTTTTAAATGAGATTTTTATTTAATTCTAAAAGTGTCAAGCACATGGGTAAGAAATATATTTTTGTTGCAGGAGGTTACATGGGATGTGGCCATGGACACCCTGGGCATCCTGGCCGTCGTCATTGGTCTTGTTGCGGTAATGTGCTGGAGAATTCTGAGTGTACAACCCGGGGACGCAGCAACTCTGCAGTTTATCAGTTCACATTATAGACGTCTCCCATAAGAATAAGATTTCCAATTCTTGAAGAAAAATCCTACTCAACAGAAACAAGAAAAAAGATAATCATGCAACTGTTATTGACTGCAGGATTTTGCCTAGAAATACTATCTATTCTATAACAGGATTTTATTGTCTAGTTTCATATAAAAGAACTTATTCTCTGCCAGATGTAACCAATTGTCCAATTAAATACTTTATATTTTATGTACAATCGTATCCAGTAAGTAGTTTTAATCTTGTCAGTGTTTATTCAGTGTTTATTCATTAAGACTGGCCTCACAGCATTTTTCACTTTCACTGACTTCTGGAGCCGCGCACGAGCCACTCGTGCGCAAAGGCGAGCAGTGAGGAATAGTGGGGATGACACTCATTCTGGGAGTGGGGACCACCAATGAGAATGCGCAATTCAAACCGTTGCGCATAAATTGAAAGAGCAATCGGCGAGAACGTGACTCTGTCAACAGTTCAAGTAAAATTGCTTTTTGTATCATATTGGAAATTTTTGTTGTCGATAACTGATAATGTGAAATATGAACCTAAAATGAATTAGACATACATATTTTACAAGGACACCAAGTATTATAGTTGCTCGAAGAGCTGATAATGTAATTTGCTTTGTTACGATGTAATCACAAATTTAGTGTGGTGCTAAATGCAACATTGTAATATTGAATAATTTTGACAATAATAAACTATTTTTTCATTAACTATGTTTAATTAAATAAGACGTTTCTATCAAAGCTAAAAATCTTATTCTTAAGTATATCATGATTACTTTCTGCTTAATTTCTGACAAGAGTATATTATATATTTCTAATATCAAATCAATGAACACCATTTATTCATAATCGTTTACGATATTATATAAAAGAGATTAAGCTCTTTGTAATCTATTTAACAATATCCATAATAATTGAAACATTGCCCCAACATATTGTCAGAGGGGTTTGCTCGTTGGAATCTCTTAATCAGATTCATAATAGGAGGTCACAAATATATATGCTGTCAAACATTCTCATGTTGGAATTGCCTATATTTCATTTCTATATTAATCTTGAGAGAAATGGTTCTCATTATGTAAGAAGGCACATTTTTGTCACAAAACAGATTTTAAAGGAATTCGAAAAGTAAAATATAGGGAGGTTTTTGACGTCCAGGCATTCAATCTACGTACCGCGTCGTCCCCACAGTGCAATGGCAGGTTGCTACCCTCTCCACCTATCCCCTAATATTTGCACTTTAGCCGCTCTCGCGGCGTAGAGGCCAGGACTTTAGCGCAAATGCCCAGGGAAGTATGCATTGCGCAGGCCTGCATTAAGATATTCCAGTTGCCATTCTTGAATGAAATCGGAACATCTCTTAAGAGAAAATTCCGCATTACCTTATTTTCATAGTAGTGGTATTGGATGTACGGTGTTTTTAGTCAAAATACTATTATAGGTTCATATTTTAAATCAGTGTTAGTTGTCTTTTTCTTCTGAAGGAAACGAGGATCTTATCCCTTAATGAACTTGATGGATGGAGAACTCAATGGGATTGGAGAACGAGGGCAATACATAGCTTAGTTTGATTAAATGCTTCTTTCCGTTTCGTACAATTTCGTAAAAGTATTTTCGGCTGTATCGAATCGACTACTATCGACTTTGACACTTCTTTGAAAAAGAATTGTCAAGGCTGAGTGCTGTGAATATGCATTCATACCTCCTTATCAGTGAGCATTTTGTAATAATTTAAGAGTTTCCTTCCTGAAGAAGAACCAAAATAAACATTATCAAATATTTGAAACGCAGAAAAATTGTGGTTAAAATAAAACTGTAGAATTTGACTTAAGCAGGAATTCTTATTACAATTATATAATTTTATAATAATGAATTTGAATGGTGTCGAAATGTAATTTAATTTTAATTGTAATACTTCATAAACCGGTTTAACTTTTGTCGCTTTCTAACAATTGGTCTTATTGTATTGAAAGTATTTTGATATAAAAATTCTTTGGAAAATTAAATGAAACTCAGACTGAAGATATTTTGTGTAAATCACGATGACTGAAGGCCGCAACCTATTCTACAACTCAAAAATTCGCAAGCAAACATTTATAACGTAGAGGTTCGCCATTTTTGTTCACATCCAGTGTGGGTTTCACTTTCTTCACTTGCGAATGTAAGAAAGAGAATTGTACTCGTGCGCCGGGAAACGAATTTTCGACAGAAAAAAACTTTTGCTCTGTTGTATTGTCGGGCCTTGGGAACGAAATATATATTGTATATATTCTTAGTATAAAAGTATATTCCTCTAACACGCGGTGTAACCAGAATCCATGTTTTGTGGAGTCATTATACTGAAAAATCGATTGACGGCAAAACGTCTGTCTGTCCGTATGTCTGTCCGTCTGCCTCGTTTTCAAAAGTGAATAAACCTCTATCGATCTGGTCTCAGAAAATTCATTAATTTTTGGGAGTACTTTAAAAGGAGCCCCTGGAACATTTTCGAAATTTTCTCAAAAATGGCTTCAATTTTTTTCTTTGAACGTATTGTAAGAATAGAGTGAAATGCACTTATAATGGTAGCACAGGTACGATTTTCACTGTTAACATGGAATTTTCGAAAATTGAAAATAATTTTTTCGGTGTCTTCCTACATTTACAAATTTGAGAATAGAGATTTTTCCTTCAAATGAAATTATTCTTCATAACTGGATATTTTATGGTCCTGTGCTCTTGTCGAAAATTGTAGTTGTTTTCGCTCAATATTGATTGAAATATGTGCAATATTAAAAAATAACAAAAACGAGAATTTCTCAAAAAGGGCTCCCATTTTTTCTTTAAACTTTTGGTAGAGTTAGTGCTCAACGTACAAGATGACATACACATAATTGGGTCTATTGTTTTGTTTCTAAGAAAATTACAAAAATTTTGACATCTCTCTCGTGTCGTTAATATTTACAATAACGGCGATTTGTATGCATTATTGAATTTGTTAAAGCAAATGCTGACAATGTTATCTTATAAAGTTTCTCAAAAACTCAAACTTTTTCTGTGAAAATGAGCTCAAATTTCCGCATTTTCAGAAACGCTTAAACACTCATTTTCTCAAAAAACGGTTCCAAATTTTTTTCAAATCATTTGGAGGATCAATCAAATCAAGGATAGTACTAAATGCACTGTTTAAGATGAGAGAAAAATCATTTTGATGTGTTATTATTTTTCATTACTGTATTTGTGCATTATTACATTATAAATTATTGCATTTATGAGTTCAAAAGACGTCCAATGAAGATTTTCGAAAACTGAAAAGTTTTCTGTGAAAAAGAACTTCAAATTTCGCATTTACACTAACGATAATTTCCTGAAAATGATCGATAATTTCTTAAAAACGGTTCCAAATTGTTCAACGAAAATGTCCATAATGGACGAGATTTTATTCTCCTTTAATATTCTGAAAGTACTATTTCGATTTTACCATTAGGAAACAGGAAAATTGAGAAAATTTCCAAAAAATGTACTTTGGGCGGCGATAGATGGCAGCTGGTAAGAAGATGGGGCAATACCGGGCTAGTTCAGACTAAAGACAATCGAAAACTAACGAGAAAGGCTGTTCCATTTTGTAGCCCCACTAGTTTTTATTAAATATTGTTTTCGGATAGCGTAAAAGACGCTTGAGTGGGGCAGATTTAATTTTCCTTGAAATTCCTGATTTTTCGAAAATTGCAAAAGTTCAGTTTTGCGGCATCTTTCTACAACAAAATATTAAAGATATAATTTTTTTCCTTAATGAAATCTGTTCTTTAAAGACAAATTTCGAAATAAGGTAATGTACAATTTTTCGAAAATTTGAGTAGTTTTTGCATAATTTTGCGTGAAATATAGGCAATTTTAATTTTTTATAAACAATTTTTTCCTGTAAACGGACCCAAATTTTTTCATTAAATTTTCTCCTCGTAAGGGACGGTAAAATTGTGTTAATCTCATTTCCGGTGAACTCTATTTTTGAAAAATACAAACTTTTAATATTTAAAAATTACACAATTTGAGATAAAGATTTTTCTTATACAAAATATTTTCTAAAAAATAAGCTATTTAAAAAATGTGATAATTTTTTAAAAAACCAGTTATTTCGTATTTTGTGCTTGAAGTTTGTGGGATTCCTAAAAAAAAAAATTGAAAACGCTTCAATTTTTTTCTCGTTTCCGCAGATAGAACAAGAAGCGATTGAAGGAATAGTGGACAAATTAGGAGAATCCATATCACAATTTCAGAAAAAGATGACTAATCAGCTTGTCATCTGGGCCAAAATATTTCTAAATAAATTGAAATTACAATATTTAATAAAAATGTCTATATCAGAGCCGTGTACAATGCTCTTTGTAGTGTAAGTATTTGTTACACAATACGCACCTTCAATGTTGTTAGATGTTATCAACATATCTGCAGTTCGAGTTGTTAAATATTTTCCATTGACATTAGCATTATCAAATGTTAACCTGAGAGTGATAAAACTGTGTTTTTGCTGAATGACGAATATTTCTACTTATTTATTGTTGCTTATATATTTACAGGTTGCATATTGTTGAAAATAAATTGTTAAAAAAACATTAATCAATCAGTAAATTGTATCTTGCTAGTTCCACCCATGCGAACAACCTTTTTGTAAATAATCGTTTTAAAAGAGCGACAAGATAAGAGGAACGCGAGACGAAGGCTGTTGGATGAGCGACATGATATACGGAACTGCAAAGGAAAATAATTAGATAGCCACCTGATATGCAGAAAGCTAGGCAACGGCCGCCAGACCTACGACGTAAAATGAGTAATTTGAGAAGTGTGTCGCAAAAGGAAAGACATGATGTATTGAAAGTGCGAGATGAGTGACTTGCATACCGTGTGACAGGGATCTCATGATGAGCATAATGCGAGGCAGCGACTTATTAAAAATTATTATTAGGTGGCTCAGGACAGCAGTTGATGTCACTGCAGTGCCGGGTAGTCCTAGGTTTCGAGTCCCGACGGTGGCAGGATTTTCGATACTAGCTATGTAGCTAGGTAAAATTCAGTCGCGTCTGAAAGAGAATTCTAGCGACTGGCTGCTCTGATCGGTAGTTTTCCGTGGTTTCTTCTATCAACGCCAGGCGACTGTCGAACAGTATCATAATAATCGGGTCACGGACCGCGCGCGATCTTTCCTTCCCCTTGTTTTATCTTCCTCCTTACCTACCCTCACCCTCACCCTTACACGAACATGCCGTACATTACCACAAATGTTGGGAGACCCGTCGAGAGCTTAGATCTTAACCCGGCTGAGACGGTGCCCTACTGTGTGGAAATTCCAGGTTGGGGAAAATCCCGCAAGCTGACATGAAGGTCGGCGCCATATTTCACCATCCAGCGGGGGAAGATCACTACCGCCTCCCACGATAAGAACATGTACTACAGTTACGGGGAAATGGCCTTAGTAGTTGATGCGCTCTGAATTACTAATCAAGGATAATGCGAGGCGAGGATCGCGTCTTGATATGCGTATTTTGAGACAAGAGTCACGTGACAAGCAAAGTAATAAGCGAAACGGGTCGGAATGACGTGAGATGCGGAATGTCAGACGAGGATTGCGAGACAAACGTAATATCCATTTGGTTGGTTGGTGATTCCGGGCGCGTCAACAGCTTAGGTCATTAGTCCCGTAAGTATATAGTGCATGTTTTGGAGTCACCTGATCTCGAAAAAGTGGTTGTTTTCAAAACGTCCGTCGGTACGTCTGTCTGTCCGTCCGTCTGTCTGTGAACACTACTAGCGCCTAAACCACACGTACGATCTTTTCCAAATTGAAGAAACCCATGTCCATCTGGCTCTAGTTGAAGCTTTGAAAAACATTCTTTAAAATTTGGGGGTGCTTTATATGAAGCTCCTCGGACATTTTCAAAATTTTCTCAAGAACGGCTCCAAATTGTTTTCTTTAAATTCCTTGTAAGAATTGAGTAAAATACACTTATAAAGGTGGCATACGTCCGATTTTCACGGTTGACTCTGAAGTTTCGAAAATTGCAAAAGTTTGAATTTTTCCGGCGTCTTCCTACCACTGTGAAATTGAAGACAACGATTTTTCCTTCAAATGAAATTTGTTGTCCATAAACAGTTGTATCATAAAGATCATGTACATTTTTTCGAAAATCTTAGTAGTCTTCATGCAATAGAGCGCGAAGTATTTGCAATTTAAAAAAAAAATACAGAAAGGAAATTTTCTCAAAAACGGCTCCAATTTTTTTTTTTTTTTTTTACATTTTTGGTAGGGTAGTACCAAATGCACCTTATCCAATGACATACTCTCTACAAATTGCTCTATTCTTTTGTGTTTTTCAAAAATTACAAAAATATATGTTTTTGACTTATTGTAGCACTTCTAGTTCTTTTTGATTGAGTTGGCTCATTACTTGAAAGGCTCATTACTTGCTTCCCATGAATAACATTTATTTTATTTCACTCTATTCTTACAGGAAATATAAAGAAAAAAATTCAAAGCCACTTTTTGAGAAAATTTTGAAAATGTCCCAGAGACTTTCTGTGAAGTACCCAAAATTTAAAGAATTCTTTTCAAAATCACAGGGCTGCAGGTCAGGCCAGATAGATCAGGGAATATTCATTTTTTCAAAAACCTATGAAAAGTTTAGGTGCTAATGTTCCCAGGGAACAGATGAACAGACTTTTTGAAGGAAAAAAAGAAAAAAAAAAACATCCTTTTTTGGTTTTAAGGTATCACAAAATGTGTATTCTGTAAAATGTGGATGCTATTTATTAAAGTAATTTAGTAAATATAAATGCAAGAAAAATCCTCTTTTACATACCAGGGAACCATAAAATGAGTTTTTCTTGGAAAAAAGAGCACTTTTCATCATGTTACTCTGTATATATGCATGTATATTACTCCATACTCAGTATATACATAGTTCGTATATTACTCTATACTTAGTATATACATGGTATGTATGTATATTAGTACATACTCGGTATATACATACATACACTAGAAAGTAAAATTCAAATCTTTAACTAAATTACTGTTTATGTTTCTTGCAGAGATGCCCATGTTTAATAGAAACTATGAGAGCCAGAACAGACTGAGCAATTGATATCTTTATCACTATCAATTAAAAAAGAAAATCTTCAAATCTCATGTTAAATCAATCCTTTTGCGACTGAATAATTTATTTTCTGTTATCAAGAGCATTTGCAGTTTAAGCTTTGGTAAATTTTAATTTTTTTTTATTATTACTTAACTTTAATTGTCGTTTTAAAATTACTGTAAGCAAGATTAAGTTGAATTTATAACAATAACACATGTCTACATAATTTAAATTTAAATCTCCTCATTTCATCTTTGTCGATTGGTATTAGGGGTTCTATTTGAACCTTTTGCTCCAGGATATCCCAAAATCTAGCTACGCCAAATGCTAAGTATAATAATAATTTCACATGTGATTATATTAAGAGATAGGCCACTGTTTCATTCATCATACAAACAAACATTTTCTTTTCTTCTTTCAAATATTTGTGAAGTCACATTTCATTGAGGTCTTCAAGGTGCAGTAGAGAAGAGCCTTGCCAACCATATAATACTCCTCCAAACAATGAGTAATTATAAACTAAAATGTTCTGAGCTCTTTGTAATTATTACAATATTTACCAACTGAAGGGTGTTAAAAATATTCTATTCTTGCTTTGTTAAGTGTAATTGTGGAGAAAAAGAAAGATACCAAATAATAACAGAGACAGGTGTGTTCATTGTAAAGTGAGTTTTTTAGTAGTTTGGTACTCCTACTGTGTGAATATTTTGTTAAATGTCAAGTTGTTAAGAATATCAAAATGCAAGAGCATTTCACACACCATACCAGCTTTATTTAGTTTATTTATTCATTATTGAGTGAGCCAATAATTTCTCCTTTACTATACTCTCACTACCTAATGAATTGAGAATGTACAAGGATAGTTTAATAATGAGATTGCCACTTTGCTGCTTCAAAACTACCAGGATTTGTTGAAGTTTTTTTCTAGACATTGGTTACATCACATCTCTAAGGTCTTGCTTTTCCCCATATGTATATATTATTTATGTTTCTTTATTTTCCATGGTGCACCAGCAGAAAGCAATCATTTGGATGAAATTAGGAACTCGTGCAATCATTCTTACTACATGCACATGGAAATGGCCACCACTGATTTCTATTACAACAGGTAATAAACTGAAATTAAGCACAAACTATTGAGTGATTTAATGTATTTGCATACTCCAAAAAATAGTATTTATCTGTGTATACTGAAGACAATGCATTTATTTAGTACTTTTTACTTTCTTGCTATGAAGAAGAGAGAAAGTTATGTAATGGTGCATGAAAAAACAGCGAGTTTTCGGCAAAAAAAAAAAAAAAAAAACAGTTATTATTACAGTGGCCTGGTAGTGAAAAGTGGATAAATCCAGTTGCTAAATTTAGAAAAAATCCTGTAATATGCGGTGTAGCCAGAATCCATGTTTTGTGGGTGCTTGATAATGAAAAATCGAATGACAGCAAAACGTCGGTTTATCTGTCTGTCTGTCAGTCCATCCATCCATCCATCCGTCCACCTATCTCTCTGTCTATGAACAATGATAGCAGCTAAACTGTTCAGCCAATTTCCTCCAAAATTAATATTCCTCAATTGATTTGGCTGATGATATGGCCCCTTGAATTTGATTGAAACTGTAATTTCAATTTTGAGGGTTACTTTACAATGAAGTACCTGGAACATTTTCCAAATTTTCAAAAAAAAGGGACCATCATTTTTGATTAAATCTTTTTGTTGGATAGTGTGGGGGACATTTAAGAGAATGGTGCAGGCCACATGTTTGTTAAAAACCCTGATTTATGGAAAATTGCAAAAATTCAACATTCTTTCAGTCTTCCTACATCTAAAATATTTAAGATAGAGATTTTTTCCCTTAATGAAATCTGTTCTTTAAAGACAGTTTTTGAAATAAGTTCCTACACCATGTTTTGAAAATTTGAGTACTTTTCGCGTAATTTTGCTTGAAAATATGGGCGAGAAAATACATGCTGTATTAGCACCACAAGTTATTCTAATACACTAATACTAAGTGATGGTGCATGATAAGAATGAATTAGTGGTTAACATTTACACCATTGGTTTTTATGTTTTTCGGCAGTGCTGAAAATTATTTTTATGTAATTTGAAGTTTCTTATCGATTAGTTTTTCTATAATAAAATTATGAGGATTAAACAAAATAACTCTACATTTCAACAGTGTTTGTGAATTTGATATTTTTATTTTTAATCTGAATATTATATGTCTGTTTCAGTATTTTTAATTTTGATATTGTGTTTTTAAGTTAAACTCTAGGAACTTGAAAAAAGTTACTTGTGCAGGTGGCACAGGGTTAAGATACATTTACATGTTATATATATGTTCTCTGGAATTATCTGTGCTGTCGTAGCAGCTCCAGTTCCTTTTGATTAGTTTGCACAAACTGGGTAAATAATTGGGTCAGGGCACATGGCGAAATTTCATGATTTAACAACAGCAATGTTTTGTTGTGAAATAATTGACTAAGCAGAACTTTTAATAAAAATAAGCATTTATTCATCACTTCTTTGAATGCATAATACACATAATTCAACAGTTTTCAACTACTCTTGCACAGGATGTGTTCAATGTGCAAAACCAAGGAATACTCAGTTCTGAGATAACTCTGTTGTGAGGGTCTATCAACACCACATACAATCTTTGGAAATAAGTAAGACAGCTAGTCATCCACAACAGATCAACAATAGTGTTTTTAACTATAAATATGAATTAAGATGGAAGTATGTTATGATTTACAAGTCCCCATGAAGATATATATATCGATATATCTTTTGAAATATTAACGGTCAAATTCTACAGTCGGGTAATGATTTATCATATCATAATAAAAACAATAAAATAGACAAACAAATAAAAAAACAAAGAATAATATTCTAAAGAATTTTGTATAATAAGATTGCAAAACAAAGCCATACAAAACAATGTTGACGTATGTGCTTTGAACATCCATTCTCATAGTGAGGCCATCATATCAGAAATTGTTTGATGAATTATTCTAACTTTCAGATATGATGTTTCCAATATGTAGATGAAAATGCACATAAAATAAATATGAATATTACTCCATCCACACAAAATTCCTTTCTTGGTGTACATACATAAATGCATGGATTCTATTTTCTCAAAGCTTTTTATATTAATTTTGGAAATCTATGAAGTACAGAATTAATATTACAAACAAAAAATTCGTATCTACAATTTTTCTTGAAAATATTTTAAAATTGACATCCTGAAATTATTAAAAAGGTATTTAATATAGAAACAATTGATTAATCGATAAAAAATATTAAGGTATTACAAGAAACAAAATATTCTACAAATGCATGCTTCCTTATACAATTCCTATGAATTGTTCAGAGATGAAAAATGCATGGCACTTATTCATAGGAGCTATAGCATCATTAAAGAGGTCATAAAAGAAAATGAGCATGAAATTTACAATATTCTACTTTGAGCAGTATAGATTTTGTTCATAAAAAAAGTTAAAAAACATAATTGAACATTATTATATGACATCAGATGCATAATATTTTCTGAATGTTTATGAAAATTGTCACTGTTTAAAATGCAGTTTGTCTTGTTTGAGTAAGGTATTTTGCCACAGCAGTACTTTTCAATTTCTAAAATTTGAATTTCAACTTCTTATGTTGATGTAAACTCAGTTAGTCATTCTGCTTAAGTAATGGGGACCAATATAAACAACATGTTGAGCTTAATAAGAATTATTGGGAAAAAATAGGCTAGTATCATCTCCTGTCTGATAGAGTGAAGGAGTTGAATGAAAGAATCACAAAATGGAATGAATTACATTAGAATGTTTGAAGGATTATTGTTGACAATTTTTATCCAATTGTGTGAGAGGATCAATAATATGTCATAAATATAGTATAGTATTCGTATTTACAGGTACACTACAATACATTATATCCTACATTATTTACAAACAACAAAATTCAACCTGTGCCAATAAATTATTTTCTGCCATTTGTGTTATCTCACAAGTTCATTCGATATTTTTCAAATTGTTTATCACTTCTACATAACTTCAGGTTCTCTCTTCTCTTTTTATATCTTGATACTTTGGAACTTAATGGTTGGCACAGTTTTCAACAGAACAAATAAGTTTACATTTAATATTGAAGGGGAAAACCCATTAAATTGTAAGTTCAGGAATAGGGAAGCTTTGTTTCTATATCTTCATCAGTCTTCTTGTAATTAACACATTTATGTCTTCTTACATTTCCCCTAAGCTCACAGGCTCCTGACAAATAGTTAACCACATTGCAACAGTCATTTCACTGGAGTGTATAACATTTAACACTGGAATGTAATATTTCATGTTTTATATTGTGAATATGGACAATGGATTTGGTGCCAATGTGCAAGATCTCATACAGGCTTTCTTGCAGCATGATAATCATGCCTGTTATGACAGTAAGAAGATGCATTCCTTTTATTCAGAATTCACATAAAACAAGAATCACTCTTAGAGAGCTACATGGCAACAGATCTGTTAAAGAAAGGTCAGTTATATAAGACTGCTTTCTCATACCTGCCATGCATTTATTTTTCTTATTTTTAAATGAAATATTGCTTTTCAATTTCATCATAATGATTTTGATAATAAATAAATATAAAAGAAGTTTATATGATTTGTATAATGATTTAACCTTTATTACGACATGATTGGCAGCACTGGTGTTGGTAACGACGCACTCTGCACATATTCATTACTTTCACGTTGTGGCAGTACTTTGACTGGTCCTTACACTCTGACACTGAAACAGAATACAAATTTTTTGTCAATAATGTTAAAACAACTTTATAAAATGAATGTAAATAGATACTACCTGAGTGAGATCTGTAGAAATTAATTATTTAATATTTTGAAAAGCAGAAACACCTAATAAAATGTATTTCGTGATTAATTTGGCTTAAAAATAAAAGTTGCCTGAAATGTGCAAGAAGCAAATGTGTAATGGTTGATTAACAGTGAAATATAGTGCAGCAAAATATAAATGTTTACAATCTATTCTAATGTAGCAGTAAGCTGTGTTACTAATATTGCAGAGAGGGTATAACTTAATAAATAAATTAAATTTTATACAAAGTGAATATTGTATATTACAATATATAAAAAAAAAGTGGGGAAGGAATTGGTGTTCATTTGTGCTCCAAAAATTGAATCAATCACCTTGAAATTGAGCTTCTTATCATAACTGTATGAGAACTCCCATCTCCTCCTAATAAAGTTATGAAAAACATTAAAATTTAGTGTGTGAGAAAATGTAACACACTTTCAACTCTATTTAAACTAAAAATTGGTTTTTAAAATTTATTTGCAAAATCACATAGCTTTAAACATATTTCCATACATTTGTTCATAACCATTTTGTATAAAATTTAAGACAAATTACATGTAACTAACCCCAGTAAAAAAGTAAACTAAAAAGAAAAAATAACAGTTAATAGATGTACAAATTTTTAAAATGAATTTTGTTGAATGATATTGTATTATTTGAAAGTCCATCTTTCCCATTATCTTATAAAACAAATGTTATCAGTGGCAAAGCAAAGCAATCTCAAAAAATCTTAAAATTTGCATAAGCACCCCAATAATTTGAACAAAATGTGTTAGTACATGTCAATGTTCCCACACAATAATATACAGTGAATGAAAAACAATTTTAGAATGACACAGTATAAAAAAAATGAAAATATCACTATTAATAAGAACTCTAGCATTTTAAAAGCTAATTTTTCAATCCTTTGTTTTGTTTATGCAGTTTTTACAAGCAAAATAAGAATAACTCCATCATTAAAAATGTTAGGCATGCTAAAGTCCGGGATCATGATCCAGTAAGAGTAAGGACTGACACATCAGTTATGAAATGCCATCTATAGCTTTCATGCCCTGATAATGTCTTGAACAAAGTGCTACTTCACATATCCTCTTTGTTAAAATCAGGTTGTAACAAGAAAATTGAATTCTTGCATTCGCTTGAAGTATTTGAGTAGACAAAAATAAATACTTTGAATTACATAAGGTTCATATATTTGTATGTTAAAAGATATTATGTTTGAAAAGTAAGGACATGTTTATTATAAATAGTTGGAAATAGAAAAGGTAGAGAATGATCAGGTGAAAATTACACAGGCCTGAGAAATTAATTTTTTTCTGCTGCATAAAATTGAACAAGTGTCTAAACCTCATTTTGGTTTCCTGAATTCAAATTTGAAACAAGTTTTTTGAATCATATCAGGTTTTTCTGACAAAGGGAACTGAAATGTCCAATGTTATAAACATTTTTGTCCATGATTTTAAATGCTTGAAATACTGCATGGTATATATTTGAATTTTAAGCTCTTGAACTTTTATTGTATAAATAGCATAAATTGTAAAGACTAAATATACAAGGACTCTAAACATACAAGAGGAAAATTTTTTTCCCTCTCTTCATCAATTTAAATCCTAATATTTTAAATCAACAAAAATACTTAACTATTGGACCACACTTAACAATTGGAATCATATAAGGGATAGATGGATGAACTGTGCACATACACCAAAGTTGCATTTACTTAGGATGAAGAGAGGAGAGAGAGAGACAGAGAGAGAGAGAGGAGAGAAGAGAAGAGGAGAGCAGAGGAGGGGAGAGAGGAGAGAAGAGGGGAGGAGAAAGGAGAGGAGAGGATGGGAGAGAGGGGAGGAGAGGAGAGAGGGAGGGAAAGAGGAGAGAGAAGGAGAGAGACAGAGAGAGGGAGAGAGAGAAATCAAAAATGAACATTTGAAATCCAAATGAACATGGAAATTTCAGTAAAATATAAAAACAACTATAATGTGAAATTATGGCTTGCATATTTGAATTCACCAAACCTAATTTCAGTTTAGACATCAATTTTATGCTACAAAATTATTGCAGGTAATAATTGAATTGATTTAAAAAATGTATTCAAGTAAAATCAACATGACAATATGGCTGTCTTTTCTACCTAAAGTGTTCTGTTTATCTTATTATTTACTCCATTATCTTATTATCTTTGAGAGAGATTGGGATGACAGAAAGAGAATTATTTGGTCTTGAAAGTTTAGGAGGATAATTATTATATTCTGACAGAACTACAAAGTCACTTACATAGAACACAAGGTGGGCCTTTGCAAACCTTCATGACCAAGGGACGTGTCTGATCCCGACAAGCATTGCCTGCAGGCTTCTTGGTGCCATACCACACGCACTGAAGAATGCGATACTTGATGCCAGGCTGCTCACAGGGCGCGGCGCACTGCAGCACATGCAACAGGCATGCAGCTAGACATCAGGTGCACTAACAGTGACTACTAACTCTAACACAAGTGCTTTAAATCTGAAATGAAATCTAAGACCATGAGAGGTTCGAATAGGTTGGATTTGAGACAAGCTCAGTAAATTAAAATTACATTTGTTGAATTCTGATTCAAGGTTCTTCTCTTACCTTTATGAGAAAAATCATATGATATTGCATATATACAAGTACTAGATCACAACACTATTCAAACCTCTGTAATTAGATATGGTCCTTATTACCAACACACATCACCCAAAGAAGAACATTAAATCCTACAAATACATACCGTAGACTGCATAGTTAATGTGATGCAGTGATGTTCATCATGAAGACAAGAAGTGAAAAGAGGGAAAGTAATATTTATATATATGTATGTATAGTGCAATGAAATGTAAATAAAAAGAAAGAAAGAAAGAAGTACTGTCGTAAATTAATCAGTTCATTCAATTGCATTTCCAGTGAGCATTTATAACAACATGTAATTAACTCAGACCCAAGAACTGGATGACCATAAAATCTGTCACATTTTGAATTCAATTTTATAGGTAGCTTTTGTCCATCCTCATGAAAATATGCAATGTGATTTTAAAAAAGCAATAATATTTGTCCTACTTTATGGATTTGTAAGAGTTTCTTTGATTAGGAAACATTTCTGCATTTCTCAAAACTTAACAGAACATAATTCAAAATTGCAATTGCAATTATAAAAACTTTAATGGTAGAAAAATGTTGAGGAAATATAATTATTTACTGTTTTAATTAAAATTTATGTTAGGCAGAACATCTTAGAGTAAAATATTTTCCAAAGATTTTGCTGTTAATATCCAATCCAAGATAAATTCAAAGTACAAGATCAAAATTAGTACTTACAAAAACTCTGTTTAATTTATATACTATACTGATAATATAGGAGTTTATGCCCAAAATTGGAGACTGTTTGGATTTTTATAATAATTTTTACAATATTTTTGTTTATTTGTTTTTAATATCTGGGCTCATGGGGTTTGATCTGCCCCTTCAAAATCCAAACACCTCAACTGGGATCGGACGTATGATTGGAGGTTGACAAAGCTAACCACTCCCCCATGGAGATAAACCTCTTTCGAAAAACTATGGTCATCCTAGAAATAGGCCTCAGGCCTTTCATCGTATAGTTCATGATGATGGCAGTGGTGATGCTGCTGCTGATGATGATGATAGTCATATTGCTTATTTATAAAAGTAATGAATGAGAAACTTTGATTGGAAAAACTCCAGTCAAAGTTTGAATATTTATGTGCATTTGAACTTTGGAAAAATGTCATGAGAATTTTAATATCCTTTGGGATTCGCTCCCCATTTCATCTGACTGAAAGTTAAAAATATCATTCTTTACACTTTCATTGATAAAAAACTAAATTAATTATTCTATTTTCTTAAAAATGAAAACAACAATTTTCCACTTAACTGACTTCACATTAAAATCTTGAAATTTTCTGTCTACTCTAATTATTGGTAAATGAACTTTTTATGCCCATTCTTCCTTCAGTACTGAAAATGCATTGTTCTAAAAGCAAAATCTATGTCAATAGTAAAATTTTATTTGCATGCTGAAATATTTAGAGCTTGCCAGTCATGCAAGTGAATGTATGCTCACAACTACAATATTGGGAATGTTTGCAAATGCGATTGATTATTTTCAGTTATATATTAAATTGAAATGTATATATATTTTATTGCTAATCACTGGAACATGCAATAATCTAAATTCTATAGAGTTGAAAATCAACAAAATTTGTTAATAATCAGTTCTCTCAATATGAATTTATGTGAGGAATCATTATATACACTTTGTGAGATGAGTGCTTTGTGCACATTCCTGGTCAAATGAAATCAAATTTAATTTTAAATAAAAATAATCATTCTATTTAAATTAAGATTTCCAAATTCATGATCCATTAAGAAGCGTTAGCCAATCAAAAGCTTAAAACACAAAATGTTTGCAAGATATATAATGTAGATGTCTTAAAATGTTCTGCTTCTGTTTAAAACATAAAACTATTAAGCATTACACACATCAATACAATGATATACATATGGACAATGCAGAGTTGAAGCCTACCTCTGACCATTCTCCTACTTTCCATGTTCCTTTACATTTATCATTATAACATTCCTGACGCTGAGGAGGCTTCTCAGCCTCACTACATTGTTGAAGGTCAACCACTGTACCATTAGTAAGTTGGCAGCTAACTTCTCTTCTTTGCATAGCTGAATGAAATCAGAAATGTGTATTAATTATCTAACAATTATTTCTCAAGAATCTTAAAATTGTAGTTTAATACAATGACACATCTCTGAAAGATCACCCCTATTTAACAACAACGCCTCTCGATTGCCAATTTTTTCTTGAAAGAACATTGAAACTCATTACCTGGTACACAAATTGTCTCTCCTGTTAACAGACCACCCCTCTCCCCAACCACTGATGAGTCCCTTAACAGCAATTTTCTTAATTTACCCCTTTTAAGAGACCACTTTCAGGAAAATTTTAAGTATCCAGGAAATTTTAATTAATTAAAATGAAAATTAGTGACATTGTTAAAAGCATTCTCACAATATATACCCCACCTGAGCTTAATTCTTAAGGATATCAAATGACACGGGAATCCAGGAATCAAGTAACAATAAACTATGGCTACTGATATGGCATGACAGCTGCTTGCACAATTTATTTCATTACTTTTAATGAGATGGCAGATGTGAACATGACATAAAGTTTAATTAGTTGAATTTACACAGCTGTCTTTTCCTTATCTTCCTGGAAGAAAATTAATATTGGAAGTTAGGAATATCAACTACCCCATTAACATTTGACTGTATTGCATCCCGTTTTGTGTGTGTATGTGTGCGGGTTTTACAAGGGCAAGGAAAAATCTTCCAAAGACACTGCAGAGCCCACACTCCGCAGCGTGTAGGATTCACAGCTGGCCTGTGCCTACCCACTGAAAACCCCTCCCATTTCCCCTCCGATTCCCTTCCTGCGGAACCGCCGTCAGGCATTGCATGACGTGAAGGGCAGATTGGCTTGTCGCTCTATGCCAACTCATTTCACGGGATACTTCACAGTCGTTCTTCTACCCAATGCTTCTTTAAAACTTTTGCGGCATAGGTGGCTAGCGCACACAAATTCTCTTATGGCACCGGCATCCTAGTAACGATGAAATCAGGGTCACTGCCTGCAGGAGGAGTCGGTGAAGTTCTTCCCTCTCCTCAACCAAGCATCGACAGTGAAAGAACACGTGCTCCACATCTTCAACCAATGGATCACAGGTTGGGCATGAGAGTCATCGTCCAACCGGAAACGGAATTGGTATGCATGGAAGCACCCATCTATCTTCAGCTCGCACACCGTCTGGCTGATATCTTGCGCCCCCTCGCAATGATTAAGGTTGAGCTTTAGAACCTTCATTCTCATTCTTCTAACTCCGTCCCCCTTCTGTAAAGCCTTTTGATAATAGGGGCACTTATAGCTACCAGTCGCATGCGTCTCACGGTCTTTCCCTTGACAGAGGAAACCACTACAGGTCTCAATAAAATGCCGCATCGATGACAATTTTTGGACCTGTCAGGCCCTTTAAAGTTTCGCGCCAGGTGTCCAAAAGCCCAGCACCTGTAACACTGGGTAACAACAATCTTCTCCCGTCTGCGACCCCTAACCCGGGCAATCCGAATTTTGTTCATTCGAACCTCTTTCCTGGCTAGTTCTGCTGGTAGTGCCATCACGGCCGTTTGGGTACCACGTTAGCCGGTGCAAATGGACTTAACATTTCTTCCCCGTCCTTGGCTCCCTCCAGCTGTCTACCGCAAAATGGCAGACAAGGCAGCAGCGACTGGAGTCAACGTCTCCAGAATTATGCCAAATATAGGAGGACCAAAAGAAGCCAAGAGACGTATGATTGCCAGCGTAGCTCACTCACAAATGCTTTGTCAGCCATGCACACAATATTTGCATACGTAGCATGGGACACATGGAGAAGAAGATTGAACGAGAATTTGGAGGCAGACAGTTCTCCATCAAACATAGTTCGGCTTATGCTTCAATCGGAGGAAAGGTGGATAACAATACAAGAGTTCTTGACCCTTGTGATGAAAAGGAAAGAAGAGCGACTCCGAACGTAAAATGAAGTAAAGGCTCAGCTACCTGCCTGCCTCTCCATGAAGTAATGTCTCGCGACGATTCCGCGGAGAGGCGCATGGGCATAAGAAGAGAGGTTTTTTTAGTGGGTATACCACTGAGAGTGGGAGTCCCACACACCAGGGATTATACCATCTGAATCCCTGACGGTGCATAATGCATTTTTTTCTCTCATCCCTCCCCCCAAAAAAATAATAATAATATATTTGTCACATAAGTACAGCATAAGCCATGTAGAATAAGTCAGGACATGTATATAATCATACAATGTACAATATTCTTACAAAGAACTTCGTAAGGCGAGAAAGGAAAAATGATGTAAGTGCTATATCTGTAAAATGTATGTTTTTACCAGAATAATGATGAATCACCCCCTATAAATAAATCACAACCAAAGTCCAAACGCATTTCTTGATAGTGTGGACGGGGTGATTATAAATGGCAGGAGTTGCATGTGCCAATAGGTTTAACATATAATACATAATCTCATTTTTCTCAAAAGTATGAAAACGGCACTTATGTCCTTTTTATTTCAAGTCTGTAATTGATACTGACAGAAGAAATAGGTTAAAGGACACCAAAATTGAAATATGCTTTTTCAGTTAATTTTTCACTGATTGTGTTGCATATTGATAATAGGTATAAATTGATTTAATTTAACAATATACATGACTTTTGAAAAGAATGTTGTGTTATTTTAATAAATATTTACAAGTTTTAATAAGTATTTAAAAGTTGTTAAATATTATTTACAAGACAATCCTTTTCCTTTCTTTTGATTACTGTTATTCAGAAACCTGCAGTTCTGTACAAAAGAGGAATCATTCTATGGATTTAAAATTACTTCTTTAAATATTTGTTTAAAGATTACAAATGGTGCAATATTAAATTTCCCTTATTTCCTGTTTTTTAAGGAAAGATCTAAAAAGCATCAAGTATTTTTTTATCTCAAAGTGACCTCCCTTAACAACAATTTTTTCAATGAATGCTACAAAATAATAAATCCTAATTTTTAAATTGATGTAAAATGCAGTAGTCTTGTTTTCAAAATGCCTCATTTTAAAATTTAAAATTCTATCATCACTAAAGGTTTTTAATAAATTCAAATTACAGCAATTTTGTTACCTGTATTCCATGTAAAGCAACGAGAGTCTTCACAAGATGACCATGTTCCAGATACCCAACGTGGGCAATCATCTATGCCACATTTCTGTATAGTAGGAGGAGGGGCCAATCCTGCATCTTCACATAGGTTACTGTCTACATTTTGAGAATTGTTATGCAACTGTACCATGCAATGAGCTGCTCTCATCTGAAATTCATACGATTATTAAATTAAGGCTTTAATAAGCTACTATGAAAATATCCTATTATAGAAAATAATTCAAGAGAGTAGTATTTTTACCTGGAATCCACTTCCTCCACAAGTCTGAGAACAGTCAGACCAGTTACTTATCATCCATGTGAATTTCAAATTTTCTGGACTACCTATTAAATAAAAGATTACAATTCTATTAAAATACACAACTTATATTTAAATGTTTCTCACATTTAAAGCAATAAACATTACATTTTGGACATTAAAAAACAATATAAGAAATATGCATGATAGTTCAATTCCAAATTTAAGGGAGGTAAATGTGAAGATGCAATGAGTTTGAAGAGAGAGATGTATTGGAAGTTGACTGTACCCACAGGAGGGAAGAAAACAGCAGAAGAGTGTTCTAACATGGCATTTATCTCAAGATGCAGTTGTTTGTGTTTTTAGTTTTTTATATAGCACTCCATAGAAAGAAAATTATGACATGCTGCAAGAAAAAGTGCCAATGTTTTGTTAGAAAAATACTTTTTGTGAGTCGCTGATTCTGAAAACGTGATTTTTTTCTTTGACCGATGTGTAGTATATTTTTATCTTGAAACAAAATGTAATATAGTCAAAATACATGTTTTGCAGGTCCTCAGTACTGAAAAAGTGTTTTTTCTCAAACAAGTTGTGTCTGTGAACAATACTAGAGCTTAAACTCTACACAGGATTTTCAGGAAAATGGTTAATCTCCAATCCGACTGGCTGATGTCTTGGCTACTCAAATTTGAAAAGGATCTTTTTAATTTTTGGGCAGGCATTCTTCTTATGAAGACCCTGAGACATTTTCCAAACTTTCTCATAAATTTATCATTTTTTGATTGAATGATTGAATAATTGCAAAACCACTAATGCAATGGCTGACTATCAGTGAAATGTCTGATATTGAAAATTGCAAAAGTTTAAAACTTTTTTGGCTCCCTTCTACATTAATAGAAAATATACATTTTTCTTATTGAAATCTGCTCTTCAAAATTAGATCTCTAAATTTATCATTTGACAAGTTTTTCAAAATATGAGCAGTTTTTGTGTTGGAGTAAAATTGAATAAGAAAAGAATGTAATAATGATTTTCTCAAAAATGGCTGCAATTGAAAAGTTGTATGGAAGAATGCCTTAACCTAGGTTAAGGTTAAAGGGTCACAAAGCTGAGTAATGTCTGGTAATAATCTAGGTTACGCCAGGGTTTTCATTAGGCTTCTAAATGTGTAGATAATTTACTAGAAGTTCAAATAAATGACTCAAGAAGAATGCAGAGAACAAAAGATTGTGCATGAGCCATTGGTCCCTTGAGCTGCTTGTAATGTTTGGTGCAAAACCACTCTGGCACCAAAATATGTCTTCAGAACAACACCTTAAGTTGTATTATACTCCAAATCTGCATATTTTAAAAATATTGTTTATAACATTTTTATATGCTTTTTGATTTAATATGTCAACGCATTTCATGAAAATATGAAGAAAAACTTTCAATTCCCCCCCTCCAGCTGGTCACTGAATTTTATGTAGAAACAGCAGGCCCTGAGCTGTGATATCACAACTCTAGAGATACTGGTTTTATTACTTCAAATCTGTTTTTTCTATGAGGTATAATATACCTTAAATCAAAACTGGAAAAAATCAACTAAATGAAAGAATGGCTTAAGACATTCTGTTACTTACATTATTATACTATTTAGTTTGGGAATACACTTTCTTTAAATCTAGTAGTAAATTTAGTCCCAATTAAATTAACAAAATTAATGTGCTGCATAACAGATTACCTACTGATGTAAAATCACATGTGCAAACTTTAAACTTTTTTTTACTCAAAATTATGTTTCTGAGGCCGGGGTCTCTAGCCAACTCCTCAGTTTTTTTAACAGACTGCCCATATAGACCAAATAATTATTCACTTAATAAAATGACATACACTTAAAAAACAAGATTTCAAAAGTTGCTCAAGTTAAACATTTTTTAGACCATCTCCTATAACTAAATTATGAAAGATTTATATTTCTCTCTTAATACTAGATGTTCCTCAATATTTAATTTTTAAACAATTTCAGGAGGGTACAGTTTTAAAAAAATATTAGTAACTTTCACATAATTTTGAATTATGTCATTACAATGTGTTAGAATTATTGCACATTAAGAATTCATCATAGATTTTGAAACACAGTGTCTATCACAAAAATTGGTAGCATAGAGGAATGATTCATGCTTTGTAAGCCTAAGTGCTTAAGTTCAAATCCCTGCTCCGGAAATGATTTTAACCTTTAAACATTTTTTATAATACACTGAGTTCAATGGCAGAAACACATTCATTTAAAAATTCATTTTGTGATTAGTGAATTGAATTGTAAATTTTCAAACAGTGAAAGATGTCTTTGTCTTAGAATTTCTTATGCTTTGTTCAATACGGAGCTTTTCAAATGAAGGCCAATGTTAGTGGGTTAGAATTTACAACATTATTATATGAGCTTGGTGTTGTGACACCTTAAACAGTTTTAAAAATATTTTCATATATATTAATTAGAGATTTTTCTATTTGATTAGAAAGATGAAAATCGAAATATGTAATTTAAAATTAATTAAAAATCAGTTTGAAACATTGCAAGTTCTGCACCAGCAGACTGAGGTGTTATGAATATGTTGATCCAGGAGAAGTATGACTGTGAGAGATGAATGGATAGATAAACACAGGCAAATAGACTGTATTAGATGTAAGTTATCAGATTACTAAAAGTAGGAACATTACCATTACCAATAACATGAGAAAGTATGTGCTTTTTAGGGATACTAGTTGCAATTATTGTTACTCTAATGTATTCTAGATAATATATCCAAGTGAGATTGTTTTATTTTTACTATGCTTAGGAAGACATACTTTAGACAATTTCACAGATTTTGCATATCTCCTGTGAGTTCTCAGTGATAATTTTTTTAGTCTGTATATTTATTAATCAACAGGTCATATTTTCATTGAAGATAATAAGTATCACAATGCATATTATTTGAGAAAAAAATATTTTGAAACCTACCTTTTCCTAAAACAACTGCAGGTCCAATCAAACCATCCTCAGTTACTTCATGGTTTTGATCTTTGCTTTCTTCACCATTGTTGCTTTCCTCATCATGACTGTGCTGCTCCTGTTCCATTGTCTCTGACACCATGCGATGCCCTCGGGAGTTGCTGAACGTCTGAAATGGCCAGAGATTCTGTGCTCTTCGTTATTGTGAATCTTGCTTTTATACATTCAAGTTATATTACTATGTTTACATGAAAATACATGAAAATGATTTAACATTTTTAATTTCATACTCATTCACTACAATAATTATTTTTAAAAAGTTCAATATTGAAATTACATGATAAGATAGTTTCGTATGAATTGACTTAAGTAGTAACAGAATTCATAAGCTCGAGATAGAAAAGCAAATACGTTATTTTTAGTAGAGGAATAAAATGGTCAGCATTTCAATTTTATTTTCTATCATTTACAGTAATGATTCTAAATCATCAAAGAAGATCAGAGAATAGATAAATGTAAAATTACGTTAACGACAGATTATTGAGATAAAAATAGCAATGAAATGAAAATAATTTTTGTCTTCAGAATTTTCAAAGTAATTTGCAAATCATTTTTATAGCATAATGTAACAAAAATTTAGAAAATGAATAAAGTAAATATTTATTTACTTATGAGTAAATTTTGCATATCAGAAAATATGTGATATTGACAAATTCTGAAGAAAACAACAGAAATATAATGAACACAGACTTAGAGACACAGAAATAATAGCAGAAATGTTATTTTCATTTCACTTCATAACTCCAATATTTGTGGTACATACAGAGAAAAACAACATATTCTTAAGCATCAGTAAGAGTTAAAAGCAGAGAAAAATAAACATCTTCAAAATAGGAAAATTTAATATGAATGTGCAATATGTTAAGAAACTATTAAACATTGTTTCAAGTTAGCAACTGAAGAACAAACAAAGAATGCAAGGTAACATTGAGGTTAATACGAACATGCAAGCATTTCTCAAATAGTTATCACTTAACAAAATTTAAACTGATCCTTTAACAATATTTTTTAGATATTCAAAAAACAGATCATCATGCATTCATGAGATAACTTAATATTTGAAGTTGAAATTGGACAAAAAATACATTTATAGGTCCTTTGAGAGCATTTCCACTTTTAATATTAAAAACAAAGATCATTATCTTTTCCTAATAAAACATAAATTGTGCATATACATTCTGCTATCATTCTCAGGATTGCAACGACCATCATCAAGCAATTTTCACCACAAGGGAACACCACAAAACAACCATTAATCAATTGATAAGTTCAGTGCTTGTCAGGTTTGTGCAAAACACAGGTATGGGAATATCTTGTACAATCTTTGAAGCTCACCTGCAAATTGGCTAGAAGCTGCTGAAAGTGGGGCATGGGGCGTGTGCCTGCAGATGACGAGGGGGGATCTTCAGAAGGGTCGTGAAATCTAGGGGGCAGAGACTCAGACACTGAGCCATCATATTGAGGCCCGACTGTGCCTGGTGCAGGCATATTAGAAGGTTCCTGCAGAGGGAGAGAGAGTACAAGTCGTGAAGGAAGAAAGAAGATTTGGAAAATGTCATCCTGCGTTAAATACAGAAGGAGAGAGCACATTTAATGCACCAAATGTAATCCACACTGAAGAAGGCTTCTGATCTATTTCCTAAAAAAGGTTGTAACCATGTACTGAAATATGAATCTTATTTTATTTCAAATGGAAAATATAAATGTAAAGAGTGAATAGTTCATGTTTATCATTATCAACAGAAATGATATCAATAATATTAAAATGAACTTGAAACATTTCCAGAAATCATTAAATAAGCATTTAATATGTCTTATTCATCCTGTTGCTGTGTTCCATATAATGTCTGCCCTCATAGAAGGAATCTCTACAGAGTAATCAAAAGGAAAAGAATTCCAGATAGGTGATCGGTGAAATGGAGTGTTCCCACTTCAGCCTGTTCTTAAGCCTTAGCTTTGACATCCACTCCAGTATGGATCAATTAGACACTGGTCTCAAGAATTATTTGTGACTTTGATAAATCCGACCTGTGACTGTTGCCTAAAATCTGAAACTCCAAGAGTATAGAATTTATTTTGCCTATGTGCAACTTAACAAGTTAATACAATTGGTATGAGTGGAAAATAGACAAAAATTATGACACTACGATTCAAAAATGTCAGTTTTCTAATATCAATATATGATTACAATATTAATAATTACACATGATGGATATGATGACAATGAATACAAAGTTAATAATTTTAATGTGTAATAATCATTTAACAAATTTTGTAATTCTAAATCCATGGGCATAGCAATACTGTGAACAATTTAATTGCAACAGCAAAAGAAGAGTTCTTTCAACCTGAGAAAAGGTTTTCTCTATTGGAAATTCTCTTTCTTTCTGATAATACTGTGGGCAAAAATGTTTAAAGTATTTCATCAATATTGCTTGGATAGTTTGCCTTAAAAAAATGTTAAAATAAATATAATAATAAATAAATATAATTCAAACTTGCGTATATGACTATCAATTAAAATTTTTTCTGAGATTCAGGATATTACACATTTTCTGGGTTGTTCAACTCAGAAAATGTGTAATATACAAAATCTCAGACAAATGTTTAAATAATCAGAAATATGTTCTTTGCAACCACTCCCAAAAGGCCTAGAATTTTTGTTTACTTTCCTTTATTTGGCAAAATTGATTTAAATATTTATTTATGATCAAATTATGTAATTATTTAAAAAATAATATTGTATCGTATCATATCTACATTACATAAATAATATACAAAATAATAACAAATCTTTATTATTTAACAAAAATCCATGATGGCACCCCCAAAATGATCGGCTGGATTCTCACCTATTTTCAACCATATATTTATCATTGAAAATATAAGTTAATGTACCACAACAATAACTAGTGGTGCCATAGAATGGCACAGACCTTCTTGTAGTAAAGTTTTCTAACTTCCTTAGTGTAGACTGGCTTTTCGAACGTCCCCACCATCTTACCAGCTGCCATCAATCGCCGCTCTAAGTACATTTTTTTGAAATTTTCTCAACTTTTTGATTTCCTAATTGTAGCAGAGAAATATTACTTCAAGAATATTAAAGAAGAGTAAAACTGTGTCCTAAATAGAAATTTTCATTGAAAAATTTGAAGCCATTTTTAAGAAAATAGCAATTAAGCATTACTGTAAATGTGAAATTTGAAGCTCTTTTTCACAGGAATCTATTGAGTTCTTGAAAAACTTCATTTGAAGTGTTTTGAAGTACTTTTACCTACAAATGCAATAATGTATACAAATTGATGAAAATGTGCATATTAACGGCATGAGATATAATTAAAAAGAATTACATTTGTGTAATTCTTGAAAAAACAAAAGAATACATCAAAATTAGTCATATTAAACAGAGCAATTAGTACTATCAATTGGAAATGTTTGAAGAAAAAATTTGCAGCAATTTTTGAGAAAATGGAATTTGAGCGTTTCTGCAAATGCGGAATTTTGAACCGTGTCGAAACTGTTGAGTTTTCAAGAACCTTTATTTAACAGTAATGCACATGTACACATAAATATAATAATGTGAAGAAAGAGTCTCTAATGTAAATATTACTGACATGAAAGACAAATCAAAAAAATTACATTTTTGCAAATTTTGAAAAAACAAAAGAATAGAGGAATGTTTATGTCATTGTGTACGGTACATTTGGCACTATCCCTACCAAATATTTTAAAGAAAAAATTTGGAGCCATTTTTGAGAAAATATTGTGTTTGTTATTTTTGAAAGTTGCAAATATTGCAGCCACTATTGCTGTAAAATCTCTGTCTTCAATTTTATAGTTCTAGGAAGACGTCGAAAAAATTCATACTTTTGTAATTTTCAAAAATTTTGAGTTAATCATGAAAATCGGACCTATGCCCCATTTATAATAATATTACTCTATTCTTTCAAGAAATTTAAAGAAAAAATTTGGAGCCGTTTTTGAGAAAATTTTGAAAATATCTGGGGAGCTTCATGTAAAGTACCCCCAAATTTTAAAGGATGTTTTTTTAAAATTTCAAAGCTTCAACTTAGGTCAGATGGACAGGGTTTCCTCAATTTTGAAAAAATCCTACTCATGGTTTAGGCACTAGTAGTGTTCACAGATAGACGGACAGACAGACAGATGGATGGATGTTTTGAAAAAAACAACACTTTTTTGGTATCAGGGGACCCCAAAACGTGTATTTCCATTGAAATCTTGAAATCAATTTTCTGCAGCATTACATAACTTTCTCTACACTATGTAGATTACTTCATATATACGTATGTATATGAGAAAGTAAAAACTATTGAATCAGATAAACATTATTTCACAGGAAGCATTCTCTAAATGGAAATGCTGCAGTTTAACCATAACATAAGAATAGTTACCAGAAAGTTAAATCTAACTATTCAATGCTTCCATTTGAAACTAAACAGTAATGTAGAAGGTCAAAGAATTTTTGCAAGAACATTATGTTGAAAACCTAAAACGTTAACAAGGTTATGTTGGAAACATTTTGTGTGATTGCTTCAAACCTTATAGTACTTCTTAATTACAATATTAAAATGAAATTTTGTTAAGTTACTAACAAAATATTTTGATATTAATTTAATTAATTAAATTATTGTTGCATTATCATTATTATTATTATTATTATTATTATTATTATTATTATTATTATTATTATTATTATTATTATTATTATTATTATTATTATTATTATTATTATTATTATTATTATTATTATTATTATTATTATTACATTAATAATGGTTAATACAATAATTATTAATTATACTTTTAAAAACAATTCACATAATGTTCTTATCTATGTATAATTGTAATCATATCCTCTAAATATTAAGGAAAGATAAATAAATTCCAAAACACATAAAAATATGTGTACACAATTAATATGCATATGGTAAAATCTCTTATATGAGACGTGGGGATGTAGATTTTTGTCTCTTATAGGTAGAAACTCTTATAAGTGTACAGCAATTATACAGGTTCATTCTACTTTCCCCAAATGTTATCTTACATTTTTATTGTTCTACACTTCATGTAAGATGTTCAGTTTTATCTGATATTGAAATTAACTTTCTTTCAGGAATCACCAAAATGTAAAATATAATAAAAGAAATGTTATTATATAAGGATTTTAGCCCTATTCATCTAATTATATACTGACGAAGGTAGCTCAGGATATCAACTGATGTCACTGCAATGCCCCTGACTGGGAGGTCCTAGGGTTCTAGTCCTGACAATGGTAGGATTTTTAACACTAGCTAAACTGATAAAGTTGAATTCAGTTGCTATCTTCAAGACAATTTTAGTGGCTAGCTGCTCTAATTGGAAGATTTCCTTGGTTTCTCCAATCAACACCATGTGAATGCCAGAGCAGTACCCTAACAAAGGGGCCATAGATTCCACGTTATCCACGTTATCCGTTCCACGTATTTGTTTCTCTTCCTTGTCCTATCCTCACCCCTTACTTACACACACTTACACTCACATGCACTACACTATCACAGTTGTTGGGAAACCAGTTGAGAGGGTGGTTGAGAGGTGGGAGATACCAGAGAGAGGGTTGAGAGGTGGGAGATACATGGTAGGGAAAAATCTGTGGAATCCCACCATCCAGTGGGCTTGCTCCTCTTAACTTCAACTCTTAATAAATCTGTTGTTAAATGAAAATAATGCTGTATATCTACAAATTTATCTGAAATTTAAACATCTGTATTGTTTTTTATATTAATATTACTCTCCATTGCATTAAATTACCACAGAATAAATAACAATTAGCATTAACACCCATTACTCCAAACAATAATTATGATCCAACTCCTGAATAATTGATTTCCCTAATAAAATCATAATAAATAAAGTGAAACTACAAGTCACAAATCTGTTATCAATTTCAACAATCTTTTGTTGAGCAAAACAGTGCTCAAAGTATCTCTAATATTAATTGCATTATAAATATTTTCAGCTAAATTTGAATTTCCAAAGAAAATAATTGAAAGACCAAGAATTCTAGAAAACTTATATTATTATTAATTTATTGAAAAAAAATTATCATATATTTAAAAATATTTTCAAACTCATTTTCAATGTTTCAATTGCAAAGCAATTTTAACATATAAACACAAATATATTGGCATTTGTAAATATAGCCCTTGTAATGAATTATTAAAAATTTCAAAAAGATTATATTTTATTCGTAAGGTTTAAAGTTGAAAATTTTAAAACTGTTTTGCACTGAACAAAAAGGTGGTCTAATACTGGATAATAACAACTTAAGAAATTGTAAGATTAGGATGTTTTGTCCCAGTGCCTAATGATGTTTTGTTCTATCATTGCTTCCCTACCAATTATTGTGTAACTTTAATTGCTTAATCTCCTTTTCTTGATAATATATAATTTTTCATCAAGATCTTGAAGATATAAGTACTAATTATATTCATTACAAGGAGTTTGATAATAATTTATTGAGGCCATGTGTCTTGTTTGTTGCTTGATTTTTGTAGTAGTATTTCATCAAGAGTATTTTGAATTTTTGGGTCAAAACCAAACTCACCATGGAGTACATTTGGTGCTTTACAAAATTTGCTAATGCAGGAGATATGATGGACTAACAATAATTATAACTTGATTGGTTAGAAAACTATTGTAACATAGTATGATCATGTAACTTTGCTAATTAAAAACATACAATTGATAGTACATACATTCAATTAGAAGTACATATATTATTTGCAAATACTTTATGGATGATAAAATAGCAGATAAAGGAAGTAAAGAACAAGACAATGAAAGAAAGGTAATCACCAGAGCAAAGTATTACGACTTGAGAATGAGTGAATTAGATGTTGGAAGAGAACAGTAATGTAAATTGTTGCTTTGATGTATCTGTCCTAATTTATTTAGTGGGTATTGAATTATTTTTTGCTTCCTCAAAGGGTAATCGTAAGATGTTAATCAATCTAGAATGAAGAACGTGTATTTTGTTAAGATACATGTTTTAATGTGCAAACATTGTAATTAATAATGCAGATAAATGCAATGTGTTTGTTTCAATATTGTTTTGCATATTATCTGAGAAAAAAAATTGATAATTTTAAACTATAAAATGTTGAATTCAGTATGCCAAAAGTATATATTTTCACAATAAACACATCAGTATATCCTGTACAGACACTAAGGATTTCACATAAAAGGTTTGAAGTCTTTAGAAATGTATTTTAATACGTGCACTTAATATGCTCTTTATAAATCATGTGTTCATCACAGAACTTATTAAGAAAATTTTTCCAATATGTAATTTCATGGGATAGTACTTTTAAAACTGTAAAATTGAGAAAAAATTGAAACTAAACTCCAAATGTAGTACTACATAATAATACCAACAAATGCTTGCACATTTATATTCTCCTGACACTTCCATGAACTTTTTCCTTGGCAAATTGAGTTTTCCCAAAAGTATACAGATGTAATCCTTAGTACCTGCTCTTGATCAGACACGTGGGTGGTGCTGAAGTGGGGCCAGGTGTCCACACGGTACACATTTACCTCCTGGTTGCGCTGAGATGGAGGCTGTTGAGTGGGGGTGGTAGGTTGGTATACTCTTGACAGGTCTCCAAGATGGTTATTGACTTGTTTCCGGATGGGTTTCTTTGCAGGATTCACTTCAACAGGCCTGTGCTCATGACTAAAGTCATCACTTGGCTGCAGGAAAGGGCTCTGCCCAGCTGGTTTGCATCAAAAATGAATATTAATTAACTTCACTATTTTTCAATTTTGTAGGTTGTTAGTACAGCGTTTGCCACAGAATTTCAGTTTTTGTGAAGTTTTTTCAAGTGTTATTTATTGACAAAAAGAGAAAAATGAAGAGGACTCTGGATGAGGCAGAAATTATTTAATAAAAATATAAATGAGAATACTGTTAACAACCTACAAAACTATGGCACAAAAAATATGTTCAGAAAATTCTGGTAGTAAATTTGAAGAATAAATAATTTTAGGGAAGGTTTATAAACTTAACCTTATTTCACAAGAAAGAGCTATATTAACTTATATATGGTCAAAATAAGAGAAGAAATAAAAAGAAATGGAGGAAAATTAAATAACTATCCTGAAGACGCATAGTTCAAATTGAAGAGGTGGGTTCAGATGAGAAGTAGAGCTGGATGCTGGAGGGCAATTTGAACGTATAAAATACAGGGGCAGAATGTACGGTAGTGGAATGAACAGAAGTGACATTAATGGTCACTAACTTTATTATTCATTCAGATGTAATACATATTTGCTATAGCACGTAGTAAGCATGGGACATACAAGGGACAAAACAACAAATGCTTGTCACCTTTTGCCAATTACAAGCTCACACGATCAACAGTTAAATTATAAAACAGTGATAGAATTTATCACAATGATATGCATCATATTTAACTTCTAAAAAAATAGCACATAACAAATCTATACTGCCAGGAATGCTGAAGCACATTCTGGAGCACTTTCTGACTCCAATTGCTTGACCTGCAGCTAATAATGGGGAAGACAATAGCACTTTATTGGCACAAAAACTGATTCTCCTCAATGCTGAATAACATCATAACCATAATCATTTATCAACATCATTACTACAGGCCCTTTTCATACAACTTTTCCAGAGCTAAATTGTCAAAGCTTTCCATTCATAGCCATAGCTGTGGGATTCCACCTCTAATCATGCCTAGACTCTCTCTATTAAGCCTGGGAATGCAGCTTAGATTATAGTTTCATTAATTGCAGAAACTACAAGTGGTTCATTCCTATTACAATGCGTACAAGATCAAGAGCAACTCCAAGAGACCTCACCCAATGGGTATCCACTTACACGCTATGTTTTCCACATTAGCATCATCATGACGCTCTGGTACTTTGGGTGAGTGTTGACGTTCAATTTCTTCTGAGCTGGTGAGTACTCCTAATTTGTCCTTGACTGACAAGAATAAATCTGCTTTAGAATGACCAGCTGTGAAGAAGAAAATATTTTTATAAAATTAGTTTTGGTGTTACAGTTGAAATTTGCAGCCACTCATCCACAATTTTGAATGAGAGACAAATGAAAGAGAAGAAGCTTGAAGTTAATATAAAAAGTTAGAGTGCATGCAAAAATAATGTTTGTGGAATGAGATTTTTTTGTATTTAAATGTAATTTGTAATACCAATGCAACTATATTTTCCACCATCTTGAGACTTCACATCTTGAATGCGCAGAGCCCCTTTCTTTGAAATCTTGTACTTCTTATTATTCACAATATAAGAGTCATTTTTGGTCCATTGTATCTTCGTTCTGACAAAATGATTAAAGTATATAATAACTATTTTTTCATTAGGAATTCTTAGAATTACATATTCAATAGGAATTCTAAACTTTCTTGTGTTTTTTTAATTCCAGTCTTACCTATTGAATTTTTTTACAGGACATTTAATTTTGACTTGAGTGCCTGCATAAATAACAGCTCTTCCTCCAATTTTAAGGGTGACACGTTTTTTATTGGGACTAAGCTGTTTGTAAGTCGTATTAGAAATTGCTATGTGAGGTCTATCAGTTTCCAATTGGCAAGATTTAGTGTTACAAGGCTTTTTGTCAGGAGGCTTTTGAGAAGAACATTTGGCAGCAGGTCGAGGCACAACATGATTTTGTGCCATTACTTGCTTACATTCCACGTGCCTTGTTTTAATACCACCACCACAAGGTTTTGAACACTAGAACACAACATGTGGATAGTCAATAAAGAAAAATATCTAGTATGTTAATCATTCAAAACAAATTGCAATATGTAGTACCTTGGACCATTCAGATGTATGCCATCGCACTGGGCAATCCAAAATGTTGCAATATTGACGATCAGGTGGAGGGGGTTGAGGGCACATATTATTAGGAACAATAACAGTATTACTACCCCCTCGAGTGACTTCATGAATGCATGTAACTTCTCGAGTCTGAATACCTATCCCACAAGACTTGGTACAGGTCTGAAAAAGAAACAAATCCAATTAAAATTATGAAAAAAGGGAAATTATATAAATGAAAACTTGTTGACTTTAAATTGATTTTTGCAAGAAGTCTATTGTTTATGAAACCTGTAAATTTTCATCTATTCTCAAGAGCATTTGGATCACTGGTAGGCGTACAACACTATTAGGGCCTTTACCTGTTACCATTTAGGAGAGGCGGTTCGCCTATGTTGGAAAGATGTTCAGCACAGTAGCCTAAATGTTTCCTATGAAGAAAGATTGTGTAACAAATGTTCCCTGTCAGGGTGACAGAAATTTGAAAATTAAAACACAGTTGTGCCACAGTAACAAGGTCACATCATGGGAAACATTTACTGAGCAAAATGTATTTCTGACGTAATTGCCTCTCATGTCAATAGAATATCTTATAACAGGCAATAAATCAGGCCTAAAATAAATTTGAATAAAATGCAATGGATAGATTCGAGGACATTTTAAGTTAATCACCAAGGACGGAGCCTCGCCATGAACTTGAACACACATTGCAAAGCGTCAACTCTGCCTTAAAAGTATGAGATAAATTTGATGCCATTCCACACTCCACATTGTCCTTTGCCATGATTGCATGACAGTGCCTCTCTCAATAATGCCTCCATATGTGGTACAATAAAGGAAAAGAGCCTACCATAGACAAGAATTGCTTAAAACAGGAGGGATGGGGGAACTAAATTTCTCGTTCGTACTTTTTAGGAAGAGTAGTTATTGTAATCGTGTCCCAGAAAACTGCAAATTTTTGACAGAGAAACTCTTAGATGAGCCCTTGTGATGAAAAAGGGCATACATCTTATTTCTATGAATAGAAAACTACTTCTTCTAACACGTGTAGCCAGAATTCATGTTTTGTGGGTCCTTGACACCAAAATATTGATTGATGGCAAAATGTCTGTATATCTGCCTGTGGTCAAAGCTAGTGCCGAAACCATTCAGTCAATTTTCTCCGAGATTGATATTCCTCGATCAATTTAAAACAAATTTTGGGCCTCCAAATTTGAAATGGACATTTTGATTTTAGGGGCTATTTTACATGAAGCATCAACATTTTTGAAATTACCTCCAAAGTGGTTTCAAATTTTTGCATTAAATATTGTTCTTTGATAGTGTAAAGGATGCTTATGAGAATGGTGCAGGTTCATTTTCATTAAAATACCTGATATTTTTGAAAACTGCAAAAGTTCATATTTTTTTCAGCGTCTTCCTACAATATTGAAGATTGAGATTTTTTCTTGAATGAAATCTGTTCTTTAGAGACATATCTTGAAAGAAGACCATGTACAATTTTTCGAAAATGTGTGTAGTTTTCACATAATTTTGATGAGATGACACCATTGTTATACATGTGATTCTCAGTCAAATCTCATTGCTACCATTGTTGGCACACAAGTTGAAATAATTTTGATGAATTATGTTGCTGATGCCAATGTCTCATTGACTGATGAAATGTTGAAATTGAGAATAAATATGTGATGATAGTTTGTGGAATTAAATGAGAGATCAGGAGAATCTTGAGAATATATACCATGAATCCATTTTGCCTACCAACAAGGGAGTGAGATTTGAATGCATGTAACTGGGTCGGTAGCCGAACTGCTAAGCTATGGAGGTCGACACCAAGGGTTCCCAGAAGGAAACCAGGGTACTAACGGTGCTAAGCTTCTGACTGATAGGGATAAAAGGCAATGACATTATGACATGACAAGATGGGCACGGCAAGATGACCGCAATTGAGGAGAATTATTCCAAGGTCAATGCCAAATAAAGGCTTGGAACATTGTTATGAGAGTAATGTCAGTATCCATTGCCCAGTGGTTCACTGAGACATGTTGGGTTGATTTTCACATTATTGGTAGCGCCTCGAACAAGTACTAAGTTTATGAATAATAATATATTGTACTAAGTTTATAAATAAAGGAATCATTTGTTTCCCAAATGATATTGATTTTATTATTTTAAAAGTATCAGTTAATAATTGGAAATCATGATTTGTGGCAGTACTGTTTTCTTTCAAAATATGCGAGCGCAGGGAACGAGGGGAGGCTGACAGCACCGACATGCCAGAGCTGCTGCGCCTTGTCTCTTCATGAGGTTGCACAAGAGAAAGGACTGTCTCATTCAGCACAGAAGCAGGGAACTGGCGAGTTGTGACAAATGTGGCAACAAATAGCTATGCATGTCGAAAGAAAGCCTGACAACCACATCCTAAGTGCCTGCTCCTCCTTTAGTTGGTGTGCAAGTACCAGGTGAGGATACAGAAAGAATTTCATTCAATTCCACTCTGGACCTTCCATAAATAGACATTTTTGAAGTAACATTTTACTTTATCGCATGCATAGTACAAAGTATATTATGGGACACTGTTGTTCCTTGGATTTATATTTTTTTAAAGCCATTTTCAAAAATATTACAAGTGAAGGAGCCTCTCATGATAAGAACATTATTCTTACTTGTTTCAGAATTTAAATGTTAACCATTTTTAGTAAAATTTTATAGTTAAATTTTATTGATATGTGTTCAATGGTACAAGACCATAATGTAGCATTGATCACATCCTAGTACACCTTGGATCATAACTTCGTGTACCTATAAGATCAATTATATGTATAAAAATCTGTCTGTTTGTCTGTCAGTCCATCAGTGTGTGACCAACATTGATAGGACACTTTAGGGGGAACTATACATGAAGCCCATGGGACATTTTCAAAATTTCTCAAAATTGCTTCAAATTTCTGTTTCTGTTCAATGTTCTGAATGATTAATATGTGTAAGTACAATGGGGTATATTATAAAACAAAATATTATTACACTAGTAGTACCTGAAAATCAGAAAAATTCCACCGTGGAGGACACGGATGATCATTACATGTTCTTATGAGAACTTCAGGGCGAGTTTCCTTTTCACACAAGTATGGTGTTACTGGTTTTCCATCGCTATCTCTCACACAAGTAATTAGAGACTCTTGAACCCCTGTGAACAATGAAATATTATTTACCACTGGGAATTAAAATTAATTTTATTTGTTACAAAAAAACAAGTGGTATATACCTCCAAGACAGGATGCACTACAATGAGTGAATCCCATTTCTTTCCATGAATGTGTAATCCCTTTGGCAACAGACACTTTAATTCCTTCTATTCCTTGCATACTCTGTGCGTCATTTCTGTAAAATATAAAAATTTATTAGTACATATCAAAAATGGAGAGGTACTTTGAAGAACAATACAAATTCAAGAAAACTAAAAATATCAACAAATTCATTCATTCTTGCAGTTGATTTTTTGTTCAATAGTTCATTAATTGTCTGGGTTATTAATTGGTTTATTAAGAGGGTCTAAGGACAAGGAGCACAATCTTCAGCTTGAATAGACTGATTTCCTTTGTTTCATTTCATACAATTAAAAAAAAAAAAAAAAAAAAAAAAAATATTACACAGGTCCCGGATGTTAAGAAAATATTTTTTTTTTTTAAACATTAAGCTTTTATTTTCATTTGACTTTTCATAATTACCACTGCAATACTTAAAGAAGTTTGTAAGTATTTCTTTCGAAATATTTTAGCTTTGTTTTATCTGACAAATAATGAACATCTTTCTGTCATTTTATTCTTGGTGTCTTTCTTTGGAAGCTTCCTCTTCCAGTTAGTTATGAAATTTAAAATAAACTTGTCATTCTTCTGATTATGTTGCAATATCAATCAACCACATTAAAAGCGGTATAGAAATAATTGTGTTTGCTTGCTTCCAGCCTATTTTCAAAAAGATCCAATGTGTGTTTACATATTGAGTTAACATATTATTTTGAGCTTTCTAAAAATTGATAGACAACTTTTGTCCCAACTTATCAGAGAATGAATTTTTTTTTCAGCACAGGATGTTTAGATGCAATAATTTTGTGATGTTCCAAAGTGAGACAAAGACAAAGCCCATGTAGGTGAATCTTTAAGAATTTAAAATGACTAAACAATGCCCTAGTTATGATCGAGGCTTCACAATTACAGCTTACATCTTACATCTTCATTTTCTCAGAGGGTATTTTGTGGGATAACCATTGAGCACATATTTATTTTATTATTTATTACAATAATAAAAAGTAAAACTGTTCAGGTAAGAATACTCACACAATAGGACAGGGCTCCATTTCACATGGTTCACTTTGAGGGGGCTTAGGCCCTTGGCATTGATGATCTGGCAATTTAGCAACTGTTCTTGAAAATTCTAGGAAGATCTTGCAGTTCACTGCTCTTGTCCGCACACCTCGACCACATGTGACGCTGCATGGTGACCATTTCTCAGCGATGAAGCTGCAGTATACAAGTAGCATATAGCTATTTGATGCTTACTGATATATTCCACACAGGATTCCATTAAGCAAGGATAGGAAACTGGGCAATTAAAACACTGGCAGTTATGCTGTTTTTATGCTAGTCAATACTTCTATAAAATTTAGCACATATTTTCGTGAAGGTTAAAGTAATATCAAGATATGAGAACAGTGCCTCCTTTATATTGTCTAAATTAAAAATAAACTGTGAATAACATTTTATGTACTGTAAACTGTACATTTTTAACTTTTCTCCTTCCCAAAACAGTGGTGGTGCTGAAACAACTTTTTAAACTTCCTGTGATAAATTGAAATATATTAACAAAATACAGCACAATCCTTCTGCACCCAGCCAGGAACATAGCTTGTCTGTTACCTGTAAGCAATGTGAATGTTTTACTTCAAATAATGGTTGAATATTTTTCAAGTTTGTAATTTCAATTCTACTTTGGAAAAGGAACCAGCTTAACAGAAAACAATTCATAGGAAACATTGTTAATGTGCAGAAGTGTTTCTCAGTAAAGATACATCAATATTATTAAAACATGAAGATGCACAAATAAGAAGCATCAATTGCATACTACAGATGAAGAGGTGTATTAATTCCAATGATGGAAAATGTTGTATGATTTGAAAGTGAAATGATGTTTTATTGGAATTGACTGTTGTGTATTTTGTACTGATAAAACATTCACATTCTTGGAATAGTCAGCTATTAGTGGTATAAAATATTTTTTGAATACAAGACAATTGACCATTGCATGCTTTTGGTAATAAACCACAACTTAAAGTTGTTTGAACAAGTTAATCCTAAAAACACATGCAACAACGCAGTTACTAATGCAATGGAGGCCAATTCAGTAAATTAGAATAGGAATTCCAGCCCTGAATAAATATTTGAAAATATAATATCATGACCTTGGCAAATATATTTCTAGCACAATGCATTGAATAACTCAACATCTCACTGATTGTCACTGCATAATTTCCAACTGCAGCCATTACATATTTCTCCTGGTGGGTATGTTGGGTTGCTGTATATTAATGAACCTTATTTTTTACATGCTACACAGAAACCTGCCAGTGTGGTAGAGCTGTCAGAAAGGGCAGACTGTTAGGCAATGAGCCAGTTGAACAAACACACCATCAGCACATCCACAGGCCACTGTTGATGGCGTGTTAGCAACATGCTGGGTTTAAGAACCACAGACCCTTGGGTTCTTGCTGCGTGCTCTGATTCTATGACATAGGTTTCATTGAAACTTCAGTGAAAGATGAAGCTACTTCAGTTTTACTCTGAAGAATCTAATCTATTCCTAAGAACTCATCATTTAAGATCACAAAGTTTCTGAACATGCGGATATTTTGTTCCATAATGATTCCCAAGATGCAATTTTTGTGATGCTATATTATATCACACTCAGGGCAATGCTTTTCAGCTTTTCATTATTCAAAGAGCACTAGTGGAACACAGTGAACAATATTTCATTCCAATAGTGTTAAATGAATTAATGTGTCTGAAATGCCCTGTGCTCTAGAAAGGGAAGCAAAATGTGTGTATGTGCTCATCAACCAAGGGTTGCTGGGCAAAGGGGATAAGTGGGGTAGTGCTGAAAGAGAGAAACAGAGTGAGTGAGAGAAAGTGAAAAGTGCGCTGGAGAGACAAGAGCGTGAAGTGGCCAGAAGTTAGACAGCCGTAGACTGATCATGAAATGAGAAATACTGTACCTCAGATACAACCAGCCGCACGCAAAGAACATTTCGAAATGGCTGAAAAGATCACAATGGAAGAAGGTTTTCAGGTTAAGGTTGAGTGTGCGCTACATAACAATTGACTGAAGACTGAGAAAAATAAGAAAAATTAGCTAAAACACAGAACTACAAAATTCATGGCACATCAAGCAATTTCGATAAAATAACACCAAAAAATACTTATGAAGCATTATTCACAACACAATCATAAAAGTAATAGCCTATAAAATAGTTTTCATCTCTTATGCAAGTGATTTTTAAATGAACTGTTTCATGTGCTATGATTCTTTAACAAATTATCATTACTGCATTTTAAACAATTTTTTATGTGAATAGATATTTCAAATTTCAAGAATGCCAGATGGTTATTTTGACAAAGTTTAAAAGAAATATGTAAACTAGAAATTTTTACTTGGATCATTACTTAAATGAATGTATTGTTCACAAAGCTTCAGTTCACCTCTTTCTACAGAGCCAGCACCAACACAAGTCTACATGTGAGCGACACATGGCTACAGCAATATTCCTGGTGACCAGGTTCAAGAGTGACAGCATTAGAGGCATACAGAGATAGAGATGGTGTTGAGGTTAGACTAAGCTCAGTGGAATGCACAATTGCAACACACTGTGATTCAGAACACAATACACAAATAAGGGGTGTGATTGGTTTTGGCTTACGGGCATTTGGAGATCAAGTATTGTATATAAAATTTGAATAAATTAATAACAGAGTTTGTAGTCACATTAGAACAATTTGAAGAAACCTTAAGACAACATTAAACTGTAAGAATTCTAATTTTTATTTAATTAATGATTGAAAAATAAGTATATCATTAATGTAAGCCCATCATATGACTAGTGTAAGTTTAACATTCATATTTTTGCAAGCAAGTACCCATAATGATGTAGATATAAATAAGATATTGGAAATAATACAAAGACGAGCTTATGAATAATGAACAACTTTCTCAAACCTCTTAAGAAATAAAAAAAAAAAAATACTATAATTTCTACTCAAACACACTTAAATTTCTTGCACCAATCTCTCATTTGTGTAATTTAATTTCTCATTTACTTTCAGTGCCAATTGTAATCAATATTTTCTTGTTTAAAGTACTCTTTTTTAGAACTGAAGAAAGAAATGAAACATTTCTTTAATGGATGAAATATGAGAGTTACTTCATAGTATACCATGACCACTCATTTGAATTACTCAGAATAATAATCAATATAATTTCAACTTTAACTATCTGTCATAGGCAGTTCACTCCTTTATTGATCATTTTTCAAAACATTTCTCATTTTACAATATAATACTTGACATGTTTCATGTCAAGTAATGCTTTAAAGTATGAAACCAAAATAGGAAAGAACACTTACGTGGCTTCTGAGGGGACCACTTGTTCTCCCACCAGACGTTCTGCTGTTGCACCTCCATAAAGCCCTGGTCCTGGTGGAGGATATGGCTGCACCAGAGGTTGAGTGACTCCTGGCAATTGTTCAGGTTGCTCTCCATCCCCTGTACATTAGTAAAGTCAAGAAATTTCTCAAAGGACTAGTATTTGTTAAAAAAGTGTTACATGTTTCCTAAAGAATGCATTGTATTTTGTGTAAGTTCAAAATACATTGGATATGTAAAGAAATCAGTCATAAGAAGATGCATTTAATGAGTAACTGTTTATTCTTGTTTGAGAAGTTACAGTGAATGATATAGAATGTTTTTCTGTAAATATTAGGTTTGTCTTAAATTTTTAATTTAAAATGTTCAATCAATTTTGTTGAAATGCCATGATATATTATAGACATTAAGTACCTTTGAAAAAAATATATTATTCCAACATTGCTGATCATTGAATTGTATTTTATTATAAAAATGTATATAAAATTACAGTATTAAATTAATGTAAAAAACATTACAGTATTAAATTAATGTAAAAAATTTTTCATGCGTGTACTTTTCTTTAATTATTACTTTTTCTCATCTACTTCATATGAAAAGTTGTGTAATGCTGCAGGAATAAGGGTTGATTTTTCAATGTTAATAAAGAGATGTCCATCTGTCAGAGTGTCCGTGAACAAAACTAGCTCTTGAAATGTATCTAAAAAGGATATTCAACAAAATTGATATTCCTTGATTGATCTAGCTGATGTTGCAGCCTCTCGAATTTGAAACAAAAATTTTCATTTTTAGTGATACTTAACAAAAAGACCCCAATGAAAATTTCTTGAAAATAGCCCCAATTTTTTCAGTATTTTCAATATATATAAAATTGGCGTTATTTCGATTTACAGTAAAACTTCTAAAAATTTTTGGAAATTGCAAAATTCTCATCTTGCAACCTTGAAACTTCTATATACTAATATTTCAGTCATCACTTTAAAAACTCAAACAAAATAACTCGAGATTACAAGAAAATTAATATTTTCAAGAGTATTTTTTAAAGATATAATATTGAGGAATAGGAATTCAAAAGGAAATATAGCTACAATATTGAAGGTGTAAGATAGGAACAAAAACAAGAAATTGAATTGTTGCCTTATTTTACATGGCGAGACTCAGGCCATGAGGCTTGCTTTTCCGTCTGACCAGTAAATTACGCTCCTTTCACCAACTAGGGGAGAAAGAAGGTATTACTTGGGCGCAGAAACAGGCAAATTTGAATTTAGTTCAGAGGCTACATTTATGCTTGAGGATCTTTTACATGCAATTAATCTACTAACATGACACCGCCGGTTTTACTTCCCTTCCGAACGAAGACGTACGAAGGTTTTTTTCGTCCATAAAAACTTCCAGTTTCGATCGGGTTTGAACCGGCGAACTTGCGTATAACAGCCCGATACGCCAACCATTACACCATTGCCGCCGCCAAAACAATGTGAACTTTCGGCATTTTCAATATTCCAGAGACTTTAAAGAAAATCTTATCTATATCATATTATTTAGCAAATTTGTTCTTTTCGGAAAGAAACAATTTGACAACAACCGTTTCTTCTTGTTAACATATTTTTAAAAATTTTTTAATGATTTCATTCAACATAGCACAAAAACTACTCAAAATTCCCAAAAATTGTACACATATTATTTGATAATCTGAAAGAAAATATTTGATTAGAAAAAAAAATTCTTTAATAATTTAAGTAATATTGGAGAAAATCATGTGAACAGTTTATTTTTTTTAGTGTTCTCCACAGAAGAACGGTCAGACAGGCATAAGAAGAAGAAGAAAAACAAGAAGAAGAAGAAAAAGAAAAAGAAGAGGAAAAAGAAAAAGAAGAACAACATCAAGAACAAGAAGAAAAACAAGAGGAAGAATAAGAAGAAGAAGAGGAACAAGAAGAAGAGGAACATGAATAAGAGGGACATGAAGAGGAACAAGAAGAAGAGGAACAAGAAGGAGAGGAACAAGAAGAAAAATAAGGAAAAAGAAAAGAAAAAGAAGAGGAAAAAGAAAAAGATCAAGAAGAAGAACGAGAACAAGAAGAGGAAGAAGAAGAAGAACAAAACGAAGAAGAACAAGAACTCGAAGAAGAACAAGAAGAACAAAAAGGCTTGCTTGTGGCTCATAGTGAAGTCACTAGCTTTTTAACACTGAGGTCCGGGTTCGATTTCCGTCGAATCTCATGGGAAATTTGTTCCAACAAAACGAGTTTGGCTGCTTCGCAAGGGCTAGTCCAACCCCCGCGAAGTGCCCTAGACCCTACCTCTTTCCTAATCCCTACCCAATTCTGTCAGCTGGGTAGTGATGCAGGGGCGCGTGAAGTAAGAGGGGTACGCGGAGATGCTACCTGACGGTCCTCTTTTGACAACTGACTAGACGAGACGAGACATATAAATATAAAGCGCCCTCTGGAATACAGATGGATAGATATTAATGGGGGATTACTCCGCGCTCAACGCTCGACCAGGGGCGAAGAGACGCGTAACTTCGATAAGTTAAATTAAGGACGCAACGAATTAAAAAAACAACAACCAAGAACAAGAAGACGAAGAGAAACAAGAAGAAGAAGATGAAGAAGAGAAACAAGAAGAAGAAAAAACACGTTTTCGATTTTTATTTTTAAATTATTTCCCCCAAAATGGAGGGGTTTCAAATTGAAATTGCATCCCCGATAATATATTTCGCTCCCGCCATGGAGCTACTTACTGGAATTACCAACCTCTGTTGTTTCGTAAGGGTAGCCAGAAGTTGGAGCCATCCGCCAAATTGGTGTGCCCAAAAGACGGCTTATTAGGAAATATTCTTAAAATCAATGTTGTCACAATATTTGAAGTCTGGATACGATACCTACTTTATGAATAAAAAAACAGCTCTTTATTTTACTGTATTGTTAGTGTTTTATTTCACCATTTCCTTACATAAACATTAAGTACTCTCATCTGAAATCAAAAGAGTAGGATCCTTCAGTTTGGAGTTTGTAAACGGATCAGTAATACAATTGATGTCAACATTGTGCAAAACACTCGGGTTTCTTTGAAGAAGACTGCAAAAGTATAGTTATCCATATAAAGATATCTTCAGTGAGTAATTATTCCTGAACAATTTACTTTTCTTAGGTGTGGTAGAAAAGTTCTTAAAGTTGTTGGAATTGCGAGTTTCCACAAACGTACTTATCATAAAGAAGTTCTATCAAAATCCTCTTCCTGAAAATGAACAGAGTTTAACTTGCTGTAAGTGCTGGTCTGCCAGTTGACTTTTCGCACAACTCTAATCCAGTGCTCTCCTTTTTTGAAAGGAAAAATCACGAAAATTAACCACCATATTCAAATATTACTATGTTCTCCAAATCATAGGGTTTTAAGAAACTACTTAGTTGTGAAAAGTAATTCACGCGTTTCCCGAACGATTTGTACAGCAGTAAGCCACCCAAGTAACCATGACGAACTGTTACGAAAGCTTATTAATCTGATCTTTCAAATATTAAAAACACCTATGTCAAATAACATACCACAATACGAGGACACCTACAAGCGTTTTGGGCACATCGATTTGGCGGATCGTTGCTTCAGGCGCCCTCAAGTTTATGTCATGCCATCGCCCTGTATTTTCATGCGTCCTGCCGCATGTCTCCCCTGCCACTAGACGACTGCGTCTGCCATAGACTAAAGAGGTAACTTTACTCTATGGCGTCTGCTTTCGCGTCCGGCGCGTGCGCTTTCACGAGTAGAGGTTAGCGTCCGGCCGCGGCGGAGCTGTGCACTTACAGTCGTAGAAGCTGGAGCGGAAGTTGGTGCAGGCAATGCCGGTGCGGCAGGGCTGGACGTGGGGCGGGCGCGTAGTGGGGTCGCACAGCAGGCTGGGCACGTCTCGCGCGTCTTTGCACGACACGTTGCGCGTCTGCACGCCCTCGCCACACGACACCGAGCACTGCGCCACACGACACAAGCACTTCCTCAGCACAACGCAGTGCACACACATCGCAAACATCAAACACGTAGGCTCTTGAGTTGGGGCCACTTCAAACAATAATTTGTATTTATCTTACAAGTGGATAACATAGACCTTTATGTTCAAGGAAGTTGATTGTTCAGAGCCGTTCAAGATTATCTCAGCATAAATGTTACAATCTTCTAGGCTACGCAGAAGGATCGTGATGGTAACTTTTTCCAATGAACATGAGGTCGGAAATTTCATGTAACGTTATGAAAAGTTCGCATGTACGGATGTTTGGCAGATAGAAAGTAAGTGTCTGCAGCAGAACGAGATCTGGCGAAAGCTAGTGCACGCTATTTGCCCCTGATTGTTATGTAAAAAGAAGTAAATATCACACGTGTAACTCTTTTTATTTGAAATTTCCGACCGTATATCCATTGAAAAAAGCGATTATCACGATTCCTCTACCCGCCCTAGAAGTTTGTAACATTTCTTCTGAGACACGCTATATAATTAATAACGAGCACAAAATGGTCTTGTAGTCATGTGCAATGTTTATTACGTAGTGTCCTCAATTATATCGAATATAATCATGAACTATTTAATATACTCCTATCACATATGTAAATAGCATATAAAGGCGACTGGATAAAATAAAGAACTTAATTCACATTGCCGACGTTTCGGCCATCATAAAGAAAGTGTGATAATCTACATTACAGTTTTTAAGATACCGCATTCTGCTTGTGGCCATTGAAAAGCCAACATTCCGTGTTTGGTTTGGACACACATCGTGTGCCTACCGAGGATCGCAGCTGACTGGAACTAACAGAAACTTATCATAATATAAATTATCTTACAGCGCTGATGATAGTCGAAACGTCGGTGATGTGAATTAAGTTGTTTATTCGAAATAATTCTAAGTTCTTTATTTAAAGTCAAGAACCTTAGAAGAATAATTTCCACGGATCAAGAATTAATTACAAAAACTTCCACAGTCGGAGTAAGTGGAATCTTGGCTGTGCGGGAGACGCCGTGTTCTAGTCATGGTTGCCAACGTTTCAATTACATACTGTGACATTTTCCAGAGCTACATGAATGATATTTAATCCCGGACAAATTGAGACGCTGAAATAGTTTTTACTTCTGGTTCAGCGCTACAGCAGGTATTTTTATTCAAGAATCTTACTGTAAAACATATTTTTGAACTGTGTAATAGAAAAACAATCTGTCGATCGAATTGAAGGAAGTGAATCAGCGTTGCTTAACTCACATGTAGAATATTAAGTACATAGCAGTTATTAGGTACATACTGTTTTGAATAATTTGATAGTGCCAAATAACACCTTGCATTCAATTCTGTGATTTATTTTTTAAAATATATTAACTGAAAAGTGAATTTAGTGATGGGAGAGAGGCAGTTTTGAAAGCCAGACATAATCGTAAACTTCGTAATTGTCATATTTCTGCAGTTTCTTATTTTCTCCCAACTTGTCGGTTGCTATCTTTTTACTTCTCTTCTCATAATTTCTTGGGATCATCAGTTGCCAAATTCACAGGCTTCACGGATATATCTGACTGACATGATTATTTGTAATCCTTTGTGGTTTAATTTCAATTTGAAATATGACTACAAGAATGAGATTAAAAAAAAAACAACAACAAATGATTCGAGGAATATATTGAATTGGATTATGAGTTACATAAGAATACACAACACTTAAAAACGCTTCTAAAGATAAATGTATGAAGAATGTCCGTTAAGTTCAAAAGTTTTATCATTGTAAATTTTCCATTATTTCTGCCAAAGAAAAATGTTCATTTCAACACATCGATTTTTCAATGCATGAAATATCTAGGGCAAATACGAAATGATTTCGGTAAGAATCTATCTGATGTCACCATCAATTTTAAAGACTACAAACGATTGTCTTCACATGAATAAACTTTGGTTTTAAAAATTAGCCCATAAATAGCTTTTCTATAATATTTTATATAAAATACTTTGGTGGACATATTAAATTGATTGTGTAAAGCAAGAAAGTTAGAAAGGACCATCTCAAACAGATTCGATTTTACTTCGAAGCTACGGCGTTTTTTATGTAGGTTAAAAATTACCTGTATTCAATAATGAAATATTTTTATTATAACATTAAACCTATTTATAGAACGAGGTGAAAACTTTCGTTATTTTTAATAACTAGGGCAGGGGATTCCAAACTATGGCCTGTGAGTCGAATGGATTTATCCAATCTGCGTCTCTTACATGCCAGGGCCGCCTCAAGTAACCGGTGGAAAAATTCAAAGGCAGTAAAAATGAAGGAATTTACTGGACGAAAGAATATGGTTGAGGTCGCTGAGGGAACTGAGAATGTCACTACAGACTTGAACATGGGGTACACAGCGAGAACAATTAAAACACATTGGGAATTGAGGCAACATCCATGATCGTTACCAGCTTTCGTCGTCGAAAGATTTTGTAAAGAAACGAATTCTGACACGACTCGAGAATCATCCATATGGGAATGTACAATTTCAATCATCACCGAACAACAAACTATCGCTCTTTAATGAATAAAAGTTCGCACAAATGTATCTCCCTAAAAATTAAAAAAAGTTGTTTGATTATTTTTATTATAAAACGATTACGTTTGCGTTCTATGGTTACTATTTTTTTAAATTCGTTTCATATGAATGTGTGTATATTCATGTCTTGACTACCCAATTGTCCTAGTTTGCTCACTGATAGTTTGCCATTTCTCTTCAAGAATTTGGAGACTCCTAATATAAAGCAATAAATTTATTGTCAACAGAAACAGTTCCAATTGGATCAAACTCAAAATCGCTGTATTAAGTATATCGAGTTCGACTAAAATTGAATGTTATTAAGTAGGGTAACGGAGTCAGAGGCGAGTATCTGAAAATGTGGTAAATGAACTTAGGCTATTACTACTTAAAGGAGAAAGTGCACATACATCGTCTCTCCAAGGTATTGATTTTCTTTCTTAAAATGAGTATGTAAAAATATGAAAAAACAAAGATTAGCAATCCTGGAACATTTGGTTTAAGCGTCTGGGCATCCATTCATCCGTATCTGTATCGGTATCTGTTTCATTCTGTAAATTTGTGGAACCAATCATTTCACTACTTTATTTAAATGTGCTGATATCGTCCCTCATGTTCCTAACTTCGTTCCACAATTTTAGCATGAAAAGCTTTAAATTTTTCTTAAATCAATTTGTAAGATAACGTGTAGTATTTTATTAAGAAAAATATATTTTAATTCTATAAAAGTTTAGAATTAAAAATCAACTTTATACTTTTCGAAAATATACAAAATAAGCTATCACGAAGTTCATATCATATACGTTATCACCTACTACAAAAGATATCACATGTTATCACGCTCCTTAGTCTTTCACCTACTTTCTACAGTCACGCAAGATTTTTTTTATGACTGGGGTAAAAGTGCACTTCTCGTGCAATGATTTGAAGCATGCGATGCATTTGATCAATTTTAGTTACTTCTTATTTATATTTTGCTTTGAAGAACGGTTCTTGACAAATGAAGCAGCCTAAAGCTAAAGAAACATAACTGCAACCGTCAACGCTGTGCGTCGTCCGGTCCTGTAAGGAGACGTTGGAACAGAGGCGAAAGAATGAAAGATTTTGGAGAAAAGTAAACAAACGCAGATAACCTCAACAGCACAATAGATTTAAAGTAATTGTCAAGCCGCAAGTCGAACTTACAAATTATTATATCATATCAGATTTCAAAGTGTTTCTAATTCAGGTCCCTTGACGGAATCCGGGCTGTTCGAAGGGATGGAATTAGTCACGTGGTAGTTTTTGCAGAAATACAAATTCGGGGGGGGGGAATCAGCAGTTTCAGGTCAGCTTTAAAGACAATGTTTTAAAAAAAGTCACTTAAACCAATGTTCATGGGCATAAAACGAAGAGAAAGGCTGATATATGGTATTAAAATTACAGTAATACCTGAGTTTCGGAAAATGAATCGTTTTGCACCCAGAAAACAAAAAGGACTCTGCAACTTCTTGTTAGCTCCTCATGCAAACACATATCACTGTTTTAAGTAACCAAATGAAGTGTAAACAACAGCTGTCACGAAAAAGAACTTAGAAGGTATGTAGGAGATCTGGTGGGGGACGGAATTATGAGCAGGGGCGGCATATGGGCACTTTACCTTACATGTATGTTGATGGCGATCAACGTCAATATTACAAATGAAAAGAAAATGATATATATTCTTGCATTCTCTGAAAGATGTGAGAAAAATTCTACTATTCCTGCCGAACTTCATTCTGAACTGAGATGAAATGTGTAGAGATTGCAATGTGTAGAGATTGCAATGTATTCACGAAAAATAACTACATTCGATCCAATCATGCGCTTAATGAACAAAGTGAAAAGAAAGTGGCTATCAGGAAAGCAGATACTTGAAATACAAGTGTAAAATTCAGGATTCTCTTTTTCTTGATTTCGCGCATGGTCACTCAACAAAACAATTTTCAGAACTCAAAGAATTCTGATACTCTCTTGACTCGTAGCTGAAAATATTGAATAAATAGCTTTAGTGATTGGAACCGGATTCTCCCACAGATTCATAATTCACAGCTAGCTAGCCTGTTGGAAAAATACCTATCATATTTATACTGGAACAGAAGTATGACAATTTCTCTGCGACTGCATGTTTCAATTATTGTTGCAATTGCTTTCTCAAACGTTTTCAAAGATTCCCAAAGCACAGTTTGATAGTCACGAAGTTGGGTTTGATTGTACGCATGGCATTTTGTACTAATCATTATCTATAACGCGAAGGACTGTAACCCGAAGAGTTACTAATGGTTTCCCCTCATACTAGATTCTAGTGAGGGTATTTGGCTTTATATATTGTTAGAGTACACTGTTCTGTATAATTCATGTAATCAAGACAAAATAAATTCTTTTCAAATCTACTCTATTTGAATGTAAAAGGTCTACAATAAAAATGAGAAAAAATTTATGAAATTACGGAAGTCATTTAAAATTTTGTTAAAAATGTCAACTGAATGTGAGAATGAGTGGCAAAGGAATGATATTGCATATAATATGCAAAAATTTTGAAGTTTATAAAGACAAAATATCACGTTTTGCAGGTATTATTTTTTAAGTAAAAACTCCTTGTTTCATTAATACAAGATTTGATGGTTTCAGTTTGCAGAGCGAAAGCATAATTTGTCCTTGTGATTTCTACAATTCAATTCTGAACGTCAAAATGAAAACCCTCTGAACTGCAATATTGTTTTGAATTGATTGAATGAAATATTTATTTTATTTTTTGTGTAAACATTTGTTAATCGTAACTTTAAGAAAAAATATTTATTAGTGTAATAGTAAAGAAATCAGTAAAATTTGACTTAAAACGTGTAAGTCAGATTTCAAAAGCTACGTGATGTGAATGTCACGATCCTCTTTTTATTTTGGTTATATTTGGAGAGGGAGTGAAACAGAAGGGACAATGTTTAATTGGAAGTCCCATTTGAGAGTGCAGAAAATCAGCGGATGCGCTTACTTACTGAAATCGCTAAGAATAGTTAATCGTTAATATCGTTCGATATTTATCAGTTAATGTCGATTTCATTTTCTGCCCAGTCAAGTGTGACGTTCCATCTGTTATTTTAAGATTTTCGGAATTACTTTAGTTCGAGGAGAAGGTGCTTTATCTGTCCTGTTGTGCCAGGTCATCAACAAAACCCAAAATGATTTTAAAAATATCGTCTATTTTCTAAAATACTCTCATACATATAAATAATTATATATTCTTTCCAAAACGCAAGTTAACAACTATGATTGGAAGCAACATGTGAATAGTCCGCAAAATATACATACAATTTATATCTTAAGAATACAAAAGCAGAAAGCGTAAATATTTTATAAAATGTGCGATATAGTATTACTAATATGCTACCTCATGGTACTACGGTTAGGTTGGTATGTTACTTGTCATGTATCTTTTTCGTACTGTGTTCTATTGTTTTCTTCAAAAACTTGGCTCATTACATAAATATTGTTGTCTTTATCACATGGCAGATACCAACGATTAGAATATACAATTTTTGTTCCACAAAGGCGGACAAATTGACAAATTACTACGTGAAGGGATTTGTATTTTTATATTAAGAAAGAGGCACCTTCTGATAATTGCACCTTTATAAATAGCACCATACAGGTTTCTTCGAAATAAAAGCAAAAGCAGTCTTCTTAAAACGACGTGCACCGTGAGATTGTTATATATGAATACAAGATAATTATAATTTTCTATGTGAGTGCATGTTTGTTGGTAAATTTTAATACACAGTTTACGTTACACATTATTATCTACTTTCCCAAGTAGAACCTACTGTTTTTTATAAAAGCTAAGGTACTACGTAAGAAATAATAATATTATAATTCATGCAATAACAACGTTAATATGATTAACAAAATGAACAATTTCTGTATCTACTTCAGTTTCTGATATACACTTTAGCGTGCTCTGTGATATGATTCTACAGAACAGTGAGGCTTAAAAGCCAACATACTTTTAATACTGTGACCAGAACTTCTCTAAAATATACTGCACGACTCTCAATATTGGCACTATATCTCATTATTTACTTGGAATGTGTTTACATTAATTGTTTCTGTGGATGGTTTATGAACAACTAGGAATTTGACTTAGACATGGGCGCCCGAGTACATCGTAAACTATCACAAAAAATATATAATAATGAAATAAAACTATAATTTACCTGAAAAAATAGAAATTCGCTCTTCCACTTTGGTGAAGAAGTATTTCGAATTTAATGAATACGCATGATTTAAACAACATAAATAATATAAATATAAATAATAAGTTTGAAAATTTTGTTTTAAAGTTTATAAAACGTTCGTTTCTCTTCCGTTAACTAATTTGGGAAGAATAATCCGTTTTACACGGAATATTTTGCCATTATCACGTGAGTAGATTATGTTTCACTTCACATCTGCAATGAGAGGATGATAACCACGGATATTCCAATACTATTTAGTAAATTTGGCTAAAAATGTCATAAAGAATACAAACGTTTATAGATTTTAGATATGAATCCGTTTTTTCATGAATGCAAGAGAAGCTGTGCTGGCTGAGCTTCTGTTCAATTCTATAAACTACTAATGATATAGAAAAGAAACAAATGGGATACGCGTTAAATACTTGTACTGACTTTTTTGGAATATTATCATAATTTTCTTTGTATTTTCATATGAGTATTTAAATATATTTTTTTCCAGATTTAATTAAGAACATCTACGGTTTATATTTATTGCGTAAAACAAAGCTTTTAGAAATAAAATAATGGATTTTTGTGGAGTTATGGATCGATATTAATAAATTTCACAAACGAGAACTTTTGTCAATGGTAAATAATTAAAAAAATTATGTCCCAAATTGAATGAGATTAATAAAACAGTGGGAGGAATATTAAGAGTGGGAGTGACAGATTAGACTAACTAAACAACACAAACATGAACTATGGTGGATATGGGCCAGATGAGATGAGAGAGGGTTATCTTTGGACGCTGAGAAATTGTGTAAGATGCTGAAAGGATCTGTCACAAAGGTAATCTGAGAAATAGTGCATTTGAACAGGTTTTTAATAAATGAAACAATTGTGGATATGTTTTCACTAATGGAAGTGGTTGTTTACAGATGAAATTAGTCTGAAAAGGTCCAAAAGATCGTACAAAGTGCGCAAGTTGTCGAAAGGAGAGGACCGCTACTAGTATAATTGAGTACAGATTGTGTCATGAGCCACGGATTCATTTTCGTAACCTAGAAAGAAAGATAAAAGATTACAAATTGTTTTGAGTTGATGTACGAATTAAAAAAAAATTAAACAGATATTCTGTGTTGAATCATGAATTTCGTATGTCTGTACACTGGTGAAGTTGAATAATTTCTTGCATTTAAATGGAGGGATTGTTTGATATAAAGAATGTTTGGATGGTTGAATAGATGGATGCTTAGTGAGTATATCGATATCTACTTTTAGGTTCATATACCACATGTTCCACATGTATTTAGAGGGCGCTTACATGTACCGTACTCATGAAATATGCTACTCTAGTCTCAAAAGAAACTGATATATGTGGGGGTTGATGCAACGGAAATGCGAGCATATATGGAGGGAATAAGAACGGCGGGTGAGTCGGTAAAACGAGGAAAGATAAAACGGGGTAGATTAGGAGGCGGGAAAGGTGAGAAAGCTGGTGAGAATTGTGTGAAATGCTGAGTTGACGTTGGAAAGCGAACGGACTGTGAGAAAAAGATGAAGTTGGGCGACGAGGGAGGACTCCGGCCGGGCGTGGACGTGGGTCCACGAGCGTGGACTTGGGAGTGAACGCAGACGTGGACTTAGACGGGGACCTGTAAGCGGACAGGGCCACGGACGGGGACAGGAACGAAGTCACAGATGCGGATATGGATGGGGAACGTGGACGTGGTCGTAGAGAAGGGCAAGGGCTGGTCGTGGTCAGGATGGAGATTGGGGACGTGATCTGGGATGTGGTCGGAGACGGGAACGTGGCCATGGCCACGGGTGCGTGCATGGATGTGTCTATGGACGAGGAGATTAGCGTGGGCATGGGCGCGGGCGCGGACTTGGGCGTGGGCGCGGGCGTGGGCGTGGACTTGGGCGTTGGCGTGGGCGCGGGCGTGGGCGTGGACTTGGGCGTTGGCGTGGGCGTGGGCGCGGGTGTGAGCGTGGGCGTGGGCTCGGGCGTGGGCTTGGGCGTGGGTTTGGGCGTGGACTTGGGCTTGAGCGCGGGCGTGGGCTTGGGCGTGGGTTTGGGCTTGGGCGTGGGCGCGGGCGTGGCCGAGGGCTTGGGCTTGGGCTTGGGCGCCGGCCTACACGCGGGCCGGGCGCAGCGCCAGCAGGGAGGCGGCCGCGGCGGCTGCGGCTGCGGCGAGCGAGAGCGCGGGCGCGGGCGCGGGCGCGGGCTGCGCGAAGGCGCGGGAACCCACCCCGGACCACTCGCCGGCGTTCCACGTGGGGCAGTCCATCAGGTTGCACGGCTCCTGGTAGTGCGGCCGGTGGCCGTGGCACAGCTGGTCCGCCACCTGCAAGCACACGCATGGCGGTCAGCTTGGCTTGCAAACAAGGCACAGCGGTCCTAGGCTTCGGGAAGACCTTTCAAAGCTTCTCTGTAACATTGATGGTAAAGAAAGCATTCAAGAATTAAATGATAAGAAATTCAAAATGTTTCCAGAAGAACAAGGCAACTTAAAGTAAAATTTTCAGTTAATAGGGAGTTTTAGCGCCACGCGTAAGGTAGCGACGTTATGCACTCACAGTCACGTAACGGACCTTGAAGTCATAACGTCTTAACTTAGGCCAAAGGTACGACCTTATACCTTCATAAATAGTGCACGCCTCTACGGTCACCTTACAAATGGCAAAATGGCCACCTAAAAACAGGAAAGGTTGTATTTTTCCAACTCTAATAAACCGCTTCTCGTAAGTCAGGCACTTACAATTATTCTTTACCAACCCCACAACGCTGGCAAGAATTAACGGAAAATGTTGGAGAGGTGACAGGTAAGAAGTTCACGAAAAAGAACTTGAAATCATACCTTCGAGTTAGATTATGTCTTATGCTCATAAACGAACGCTGTTTTAATATATTCCTTACATTCTCAAGACAAGCCGATTCAAAATGCCAGACTACGTACTCATCGCGATGGGGCCATAAAATTTAAAACCGTGCACAATGTAGATTTGTTGTACTCTTGTCTCATATCGTGGTTTAAATGTCTCACCACTTAGTCTAAACTCTTTGATATATTATGCAACTTATTTGTTCAACGCTTGAAATGCTTCTTTTGTTCTTCACGCGGACCGTGCGCAAACCATCCTTCTGGCAAGCGTCGGAGATCCAGACGCAGCGGAAGAATAAAGGTTAGGAGGGGATATAAGAAAATGTCATTACTGCATTGCGCCAGAAAAAGCTATCTTCTAAAAAGAAAAAAATCGAAAATCGTATTACTTTTCTATCTTCACTCACAGATAAACTATATGTACCGAAATTAATTTTATGGAGCATTTTATATTCTCTTCGTATACCTCATTCCTGATACCGCATGCGCCCCACAGATTTTGAGTGCTCCGCCGCTGCACCTCTCTCTACGGCCGATCCTCTGCGCCTGCCCCACTGATCTCTAGAGAGCATCTCTTTCCGACGCTAAGCTAATTCTGAAATAGCGTGCGCTCTCAAAATGGCACGGGGGCGTGCCCTTCCAGATCCGAGAAGTGCGGCCTACATTAGTCGCCGCGAGTACATTACGCTACGATAGAAAAGGCCAAATGAACAGGCGAGGAGGGCGGAGATGGAGAAATGGGCATGGGAAGAGCAAGGAATAAGATAGAGGGGATACGAGTAGCAAGAGGCAGAAGACAAGGTATTAGAGGGGATGGGATTGGGAGGAAGGGGAATGGATGTGAGGATTGGGAGAACGGGGATGGGGGATCGGGTTCGGGAGAGAGGGAATCGGGAGGGAGGGGGTCGGGAGGGATGGGATCTAGAGGGAGGGGATCGGGAGAGGGGGTTGACAAAACGGAGCTTTTAAGAAAGGGGATTTAAAGACAGGGAATGGGGGCTGCACCTGAGAGGAGTAAGGTCCAGAACAACAGGACCATAATGAAAGAAGTGAAGAAAGGAGGCGCGCTTGAGGTGTAAGCAGAAATTAGAGAGATGGAGCCGCAGAATTTTGTTACGAGCAGCAGCTGGGTCGAGCAGGCAGAGGTAGGGCGGGAGAAGAGAGCACAGTTGAAGATGCTTGGTCGGGGGGGGGGGAGGAGAGGAGGAGAGCCTAGCTGCAGGGCGGGGTGCGTGACTCGGACAAGGTTGCGGCGGGAGTGGCACGCGGAGTGGAGTGGAGTGGAGAGGAGAGGAGGGGAGAGGAGGGCGGTGGCGGAGAGCAGATAAGCGTCGCGCGACGACGATGGATGGGGCGGATGAACGGCGGGCGGCGGGGCGGGGAAAGGGGCGGGGCGCGGCGCGGCGCGGCGGGGACGGCCGCTGATAAATGAGCGCCTGGATGAACCGCAGCAGAGATAGATGGAGGAATGAATTGAAGGAGGAAGGAGAGATTGAGATATGCGCCGCGGAGCAAAGCGAGAGCAAGGCGCCGGGAGGAAGGTGCGCCTCCGCCCGGGCGGCGAGACCTGCGCGCGCTCTGTCCCTTAGCCAAGGAGCGCCTTGGCACAAACGACCCCCTGCAGCGCGCCGCGTTGCTAGCCTCTTTGCGTGCCCCTCACGAGGCTAGTCAGTACTCCGGGAAAAATCGACATTCGCACTTCCTCTAATAAAAAATCTAAATTCACTGTACGTTTCTTATGTTATTACTTCAATATAATTATTTTAAAATATAAAATTAAATATTGATAATTTACTTTCATTTTCTTAGATTTCTATTTTTCTATTCTGATTTCTATATATTATTTAGTTCTATTTTTTCTATTCTGTTTACTATCTTTTATGCCGTCGCTGCCATTGGCTAAGACCACTGTTCAATCTCGCAATCAAATTTTCAGTCTCGCCGCCAAGGCGCAGCCCCTAACAGCTTTTTTCCCGCGCGGCCACCCACTATTAAGCGCTTACTTTCACCAACCTCACAAGTCGCTCTCTGTGCATACCGGCACGCTTCTACACATCGGAAACTACTACAAAGGGGCAATAAAATCATTTGCAGCGTCTTCCGCGCAAACCGCCGTTCGCACGGGCCCACGCCCGCCCAGTACAATGACCGCCGCTTCTCGGCGTCGCCAGCTGGGGTCTAAGCCCTCATTAGCCAAGCGCTGGGCCACCCGGCACGTGGGGCCCTCACCCCATCGCTCGCTACCTGACAAGCAACAAGGAATATATACAAACATTTCTGGGAATCGCTTCGGGCCTCCCTCGCGAAAATAAGCCCGTCAATGCATCTCGCCGACAAAGGCGCACTGCCGGCGCACCGCCCGCTCCTCGACCACCTGCATGCCAGATGCCTCAATTCCGTTAAAATCGCAAACACAAACGGGCCGCCATCGCGGGCATCCCACGTGCCACCGCCTTTCTCTCTGATCGCCGCCAATGTCACGTGACACTCAGTGTCACGCCAATGTCACGTGACACCCCCCCCGGAAGGCACATCACGAATAGGGAGCCGATTGCGGGCACTCCAAACTTTCCCGCCTTACCATAGGCCCAAGTCACAGCCACGTGACTCTCCCCCCCCCACGGCCTCAATCACACCCGCAATAATAAATACTGCGACTTCGCTCATAACTAGAGAAAACAAGAGACAACAGAGACAAGAGAAAAAACAGACGACAACAGAAAGAACAGAGAGACAACAACAGAGACAACAGAGAACAGAGACGACAACAAACAGACAGAGAGAGAACAACCAAACGACAACCAGAACAAACAGACAACGGAGACAAGGTCGACTGTTCCTGCTTCGCCTATCAAGGCGATTAGTACGGCCACATCTAACCTGCCTCAAATTCGTGCCACTCGCGAGCCGCAGCCGCCACTTGGCCGAATTCACGGCAAACTCCACCACCAGCTCCGGTCATCTGAGTCCGCGCCCATGCCAGTTCGCACCACCGAACTGCCTGGAGCCTACCTCAGCCCGGACAGCGACACACTCAGCCGAGTGATTTGGGTTGCTGCTTTCCTTGCTTCAAACTGTAAGTAAGCTGCCAAGTGTACTTCAAGAAAGAAGAGCAATCATTAACGTCATAAACTATCAATGGTCCTCCGGCTTTTTATAAATCAAAATCAATTGTACTCAATTATCAAGCAATTAAATTCACTTATTCTACTTGCATATTATCTATCATTGCCGTAAAGGCAAACAATCCCCTGAAACCCGTTCTGATCCCCGTATGTAGTCGCACTCGCAGCACGGCATCTCCCAGGCTGCATCTGCTACAACCACAATGATACACCGCTCGTGTGCATCCGCAATTATACACATTCCTCGAAAATGACCTTAATCTGATCAGTCAAAATTTCCCAGAATAATTTTCACACTTTTGAAAGTTATTGTGTAAAAATACACCCACGTTTTTACAATATGTATATATAATATATGCGCAACTTAAAATCGCCTTCTTAATTGATTGACGTTTTCTCTGGGTTGTGTGTATTGACAGAATTGAGGAAGATGTATAAAACGCTTGTTTTCAATATTTCTCATGTTTTTTCAGGAATATCTTGACATGGAATTTCTCGTCTTAAACACACCCACAAGCACACTGTAATAATAATAATAATAATAATAATAATAATAATAATAATAAGTTGAAGAAATAATATAATAAAATTGTTACGAAATAATAATATAAACTTGTTTGAGTTTCGTAGAAAAGAGACAATTGAGAGATGTAGCGTCGGTTACCATGGACGCAGGTTTGGTAGGGGGGGCTGACTCGAGTCGGCCCCCTCGAGGGTTGCGCTCGTTCGCTAGAGAACGAACGCCTGAATGTAGGCCGAAAATATTACCCTGGCATTCTGGTTTAAAAATCCGATTAGAAGCGATTTCATGATATTGGGAGTTTGGCAAAACCTTGGGGAAAGGTTTTTTAGCAAATTATTCGGTGGTTCTCAAGTAAGGAATAAAGATATCCACGGGAGTGAAGAAGGTAACATTTGCTGATTGATTCTGGTACGCGAATTCACGAATAATATATTTGCTTTGTGTTTGTCATAAAATATTCTTATTTAAATTACCTCACGAGATAGGTCAACGGACAGCGACGCTCAGGACAATTCAGCTGTAGCTGAATTTATTGACATTTAATCGATCGCGATTCGCTTGGGCATATGCTGTTGCGTGATCATTGAACATTCAGCAGAATAGTAACAAAAGTAAATATATAAATAAAATAATGTAATAATTGCAATAATAAGTTAAAGGAAACTTGCTCCCGCTTTTTTTATCCTGTTAGAACTAGCATTTTGGCCGGTATAATTCCGGCATGTATTTAACAATAGGAAGTAGTTACATTTTCAGTCAACAATAAGAAATACAGTTAAGAGCAACTGCGAAGTTACAGCTGAATATATTATTTCAATACTGAAAGCATATTTGAATGTCAGCAATGTTGAAGCATATGTTTAAAGTATTTTGAAACCTTTACGCAAATTACTGTTTAAAATTCACTTGTTTATCTGCTCTACGGGAAGTAATTCATTAGTGTGTGTCAGAGTGGGTGACTTCGGGCAATGTGGCATGGACGTTGCCTGGATCGCAAGAGAAAACGAACCACGATCCTTCGAAGCTGGAAGCTGCAATTAGGACGGACGGTTAGAGTAGGAATTTTTTCGTAATGTAAGGCTGCTGAATTTTTTACCAAGGTCATTTAGTGCCAACGTAGGGAACAAAATTTAGAAGAAAAACATGGGATCTGTGGGTGGTCAACTTGCGCTACCTCCGGAAGAAGAGGTGATGTACGGCATTATCAAAGCTCCCCTCTAGGATTTTCCAATTACTTATGTTGGGTATCTCGATATTGGGTACATTGTGGAAGGAAATCTTGACAGAAAAGGGCGCTCAGAGAGGCCATTTTCAAACAATGTGCTAGGTGTAGAATAAGAATACACAATAGAAATATCATTTGTTTAGAGCTCTGCCGCGACATCCACATGACCTTGATCAATTAAAAACTCAGAAGCGACGAATTAGAGCAGTCGGCATCTAGAATTCTCATCCAGTCAATGGTTGGCTTCAATGCGGTCTGTATTTGGCTGGTGTCGAAGATCTTCACACCGTCTGTATTCGAATCTAGAACCTCTCCACCTATGAAGCTTTAGTTGCTGACTTGCAACTACATACGCTATAACTACTAGGATATTTTTATTCGGTTATTTCAGTTATTAAACGTTTATATGGTCCAACGTGGCTCAATTGAAACTCACAATGCTATAACAAAACATAAAACGTAAATTTGTGTTCTGTAGACTCCTGAAGTAACTCTCATTCACCAAAAAACGAAAAAGGTATGGGACGGCGAGGAAAAAACATTAAAGGGGAAAACCGTGTGGCGACGAATGCATTTTATACTAAACTATACTAATTAATAATACAAGTTCTTTCGTGCGATGTTTCGTGCATATTTGCATGTTTTCTCTCCCCGTAATGTCAATCTTCAGTACCTGAAACGAAAAAACGCGGCAGAAACTTACTTAAAAGCCGTGGAAAGCCGTCTATCTTAATAAAGCTAGTATGTTGACGAAGATGACCTCTTTTATTTCTTCTGATAAGAACGTCAACAACACCAAATCAGAATTCCCACAAGAAACTTACTTGCTAAACAAGCATTTGCACGTCAGCTACTACACACACCAAGCCTCACGTACTCTCGCTGATTCTCACTGGTCTAGCTTCCAAAACATAAGCCATCTGCAAATTACTCACATTAAACACGCTTTTTTAACAAGAGACTTTTCTTTCCATAAAGTAAACTTATGACTTTTAAAGATACCTGAGCAAGAAATTTGTACGATTGTGACAATCCAAGTTATGCATTCCTAACAATATTTCTGTGTCACTGCAATTTACAAAGATGTGATCCGGGGCTTATTCCCAAATTTCATTGCCCCGAATTTTTCCCTTCTAATACGTATCCATCCCGAGCGTACGTATCTCGAGACATATGGTACTACACGCTACATATCTCGGTGGCACCTTTGCTTTCGGGTGCTCGCCACGCCCTCGATTTCCGCAGTGACGGCCGTAGCGGCGTTGGGGGTGGCGGTGGCGGTGGCGGTGGCGGTGGCGGTGGAGGTGGAGGTGGAGGTGGAGGTGGAGGTGGAGGTGGAGGTGGAGGTGGAGGTGATGATGATGATGGTGGTGGTGGTGGTGGTGGTGGTGGTGGTGGTGGTGGTGGTGGTGGTGGTGGTGGTGGTGGGGGTGGTGGTGGTGGTTGTGGCGGCGGCGGCAGCGGCAGCGGCGATGGCGGTGGCGGTGGAGGTAGAGGCAGAGGTGGCGGTGGAGGTGGCGGGGGCGACGGCGGTGGCAGTGGGCGGCGGGTCCAATGATGGCGGTGGCGGTGGTGGTGGTGGTGGTGGTGGTGGTGGTGGTGGCGGTGGCGGCGGTGGCAGTGGCGGTTGCAGTGGTGGCGGCGGCGGCGGCGGCGACGGTGGCGGCGGCGGTGGCGGCGGAAGTGGCGGCAGCGGTGGCGGCGGCGGCGGTGGCAGTGGGCGGCGGGTGCGATGATGGCGGTGGTGGTGGTGGTGGTGGTGGTGGTGGTGGTGGTGGTGGTGGTGGTGGTGGCGGCGGCGGAGCGGCGAGGACCGTAAAGCAATACGGCCTGCGCCTCTCGTCCACCGGCTGCTCTATTACGGCCACCGTAATGGGAACACAAGAAACGCACGGCGCTGCCGCCGCAATGGCTTATGAATTCATAGCCGCCGCCCCTTGCCTCTCCGGCCACACCGGCTCCACGCCCCACAGGCGGTGGCTGAAGTGAGATGAGTTTGCAACGCGCTTTCTACACCACCATGTTGTGTCAAATTTTAAAAAGAAACTTAACCATGATCAACGAATATAGTAGGTAAACTATTATTCTAAAAAAAGTTTATTACTAATTTCCTTCCCATCCAAGAACTGAAGGACAACTACGCAGCCTCCAACCTCGTGAGAGGAGTCTATGGTTTAGTTAGTTGTCTAGGAACACGGTAAAAACCCAAAATAAGAGTTTCGAATTAGGCTAAAAAAACGCAAATATTGGATTGGGTTCGTCTATTCTACACACGTTACGTGTTACGCGTTACTGCTCACCACACATCTGACGACATGTGACAGTAAGGTTCCAGGAAAAGGCTGCTCTCCGCTAAATATTTGCAATTCACGCGCTGCTTTGCATAAGAGCAACCTTTTTATATTCTAGGTTCGTAAAGAACGGTTGAATTCAGTAAATATAGGCTACTATGCTAATGTATTCGTAAAGTACGTATATACTGGTTTTGTTAAAATATTTAATTTATTGATGGCTGTATGAAAGTATTTTATTTGTTGTTTTTGAGAAGTGTGCGAGTTACGTTTTGGAAAACAATTTTGTGTGATTTTGTTCAACAGTATTGTTGCTGCTGCAAGCCATTAGTACAATAATAAATACGTTTAGACAAGTACATAAAATCGAAACTATATTTTGATAGGTGTATTGGTATCGAATCACCCGATCACCATATTCAACTTCAGAGAATCGTTCCAGTGTTGTTTCGTCTTCTTTCGCTCCCGTTCCGTGCCTTTCATATCTTATATGATATTTTCAAGGATCATGTTGAAATGTTTGTTAACGCCGTAGCATCTCTTAGCGTCTAGAACTCTGCGTTGTAAGTTCTGTCATTATTTCCTCATTTGTCTTCTTATTCATTAAAGAGTAAAAAGCTACATGTCCCAAATATTTCAATTCTTCTGCACCTAATCGACTTATCTAGTATTATGCAAGAATTCAAGAGGCAGGAATCAGAATTGGTAGTACCATACTTTTTGTCAAATACTCAGCTCTATTGCTTTTGCATCAGCTCTTTTGTGGTTTGAACCTGGGAGTTTGTAATATTGTTACACAGAAATGATGATATTAATTCAGATTAACTTCTATATCTTATATGTAATGCTATGAAGATAACATATTCTCAGTAGTTTTAAGTGTCGAATTATTCAAATGCCTCCTTAACTAGTAAGCTTTTTGATCTTATGGAAGGGTATTCTTTAAATTGCCATTGTCTTGGATTTCAGGAACAGGTTGTCATTTTCATGGTGATAATTGGAATATTTAATTTAATTATAATGTTTACATACACACTGAGATTGCAATAATTATAATTTGGTTATCGGCCAATATTATTAGGTCTGTATTTTATTAATAAAAGCTTTAAAAATTCAACTAAATATTTTTACAATTCGCCTATTGTAACGGTGACGGAGATCATTAATGCATCTCATCTCCATTGGTCTCTTCCGTCAATTTTCCTCCATATTAAATTCTTGGATTCTTGGATTGGATGCGATAGAATATTTTTTTTCGAAATATCTCAGAAGAGGTTTTTAGATACTCTGCATCCCATAAGAGCTTTATTAAAAACGTCGTGTGCGTTATGGACGCATTATGATCCCAAATATCTGAATTTCATGTGAATATTAAATTTAATCAATAAAACTGAGGTTTACTATTTAAGAGGAAAGTTTATTATATATTGAAAATCTGCAGGGACAATACTGTATTATTATCTGCAGGAATGTGAAAATTAAGGAAAAAATATAGTAAAGGCGCAAAAATAAGTGAAAGTCGTAAAATGATCGTGGATAATGAGTTCTGTAAATAGTGCAAATATCTACACTATCGCGAGTTCCAGCCATGAGAGGAGATGCATATCACTAGAAATAACTGATTCCTGCGTATATTTTCTCATTTCAGCTGGCATCATATTGAATTCCTGCTCTTCACTAATGATATTAAGAATAACGTCTGTTTCTATTACATTTCGATGGAAAAGGTAAACTATATTTTCAGTTTTAACCTTTTTCTGAGTTCTTTTGTTTGAATTTATACATTGAAAATACTTACTGATATAGTGCTACCGATAAAATTATTATTACTGCTAATTAGTTTCCAATATTTTTTGGGAACCTTTAGTTGGGTGTTGAACACAAATTGAGAAAGACAATAATTGACAAGAAAAACAATTTGAGAAAGACAATTGATTTAACAGCGATTTATTAGCCGGCGCCGTTATAATAATGTTATGTATATATTTATGAATATGATATATTTTTACACTTTTCCTAAATTCCTTATCCTATTTATATTGTTGGGTAAACATTGTTAAGTCAGCTAAACGAAGTGAATCGATTTGAAAGTTTCGGCGCTCAAAAGAATTGTGATAATATTGAAATGAAAATGAAATGAACACTGCGAAATAGTAAATTACGGTAAAATGAGTAACCTACAATATCCATTTTTCCGCGAATGTCAATACCTTGTAATGAACCTGAATAGCTAGCAAAGGTTTTGGTACGATGATATTTGTACTGAAATTAGTCTAACACAGAGTCGTAAAATCAGGATGACCACTAATTTTACTGGAATGTATATCTATTCAGTTACGTAGAGTATGGCCTCGGTAAGTAAACTATATACATAGTGAAGGGAAACAGAGAAAACGAGAATAACCTCATTTGAGCACTGAGGTAATATGTTTCACAACGAAGTTGAAAGAGAAAATTTCACCTGAAATCTGCCCGAACCCAAATTAGAACTGTATTGGACCTGAAGTAGCCGCACCCTTCCTCTCAGCTACGAATTCACCTCGCTTGGCCGTCGCGAATGTTCGACACGAGAGACATGGACTTCCTCAGCGAGCCAAAATAGCTCGGGGAAGGGGGGCGGGTCGGGGGGAGTTTTCACGGCAGGTGGCGCGGCGTTGTCCCACGTGTCGGCGCAGTTCACCTGGCGTGACCCGGCGGTGCAGCAGGAGCGCGGCCGGGGGGGGGGAGAGTCCATCTCGGCGTCCGGCCGCTCGCCGCAGTAACCCGCCTCCCGCGGTCCCGAAAAGCCGGCCGCTATATCTGATTAACTTTTTTAATTGCGCACTTCACCCAAAGCTCTCCGGCGGAAATGTAACAAAATAAAGCGGGCGGGTGGGCATATAGGATATGTCGTAATAAATATTTTAAGTGCCGCTCCCGGCGGGCGGGCGGGCGGGCGGGCGGGCGGGCGGGCGGGCGGGCGGGCGGGCGGGCGGCGCCGCCGCAGCGCGCGCCCGTGCGACGCTAATCCAATCCCCGTCTATAAAACGCGCGGCGGCCGCTTGGGGACGGTCGCCGGCCCCGCCCACATCCCGTCCTTCCGTCCTCGCTGGCCTCGACGAGCTCCTCCGGGCACCTCCCTCCCCTCTCTCTCTCTCACTCTTGGGGAGAGGGGCGGGTGTGCAGAGGGAGTTGAGGGTGTGGAGATGGGCGGTTGGAGAGTGACGAGTTGAGAGTAGCCGTTGTGTAGGAGAAAAGGCGGAACGAAATGGAACAGCTTTTGTTATAGGGGACTCATATTAAAGGATTGGGGGATGATCAGATCATACGATCTATTTTACATACCGGTAATCTTGTGAGCATATGGGACCGCGTTTATCAAACATACGCAAACGTTCATGATTACTTTCTCACTCTTACTTCGTATGAAGGGAAAGTTATTGTACATTGGAAAACGGCGAATTTTCGATACAAAAAGTTTTATTGCCGATCCCTAGTAAGGAAAGCTTGGAGTAATTTTATTTCCATATAAAGTAGGAAATAACTTTCTCTAATACGTTGTGTAGTCAGAATCCATGTTTTATGGGTCCTTGATACCGAAATATCGATTGATGGCAAAGCGCCGGTCCGTTCTTCCATCTATCTGTGGCTAAAGTACTGCCTAAACCGTTCTGACAACTTTTTCCAAAATCGATACTTTTTGATAGATTTAAATTACTTTGAAGCTCTACGAGTTTGAAAAGGATATTTTGATTGTTGGGGATAGTGTGCATGAAGCCTCAATTATATTTTATAATATTTCTCGAAAATATCTCCAAATGTTTCGATTAAAGAACGATCTAGGATAGCTTGAAGAGCCCTTAAAATAATAGTGCAGGTCGCATTTTCGTTGAATTACTAATATTTCGAAAATTTCAAAGTTGGTTTCGGCATCTTCATAAAACAACAATATTGAAAGTAGAGATTTGTTTCCTTACTAAATCCTGCTCTTTAAAAACAAATCTTGAAATAAGGAAATGTACAAATTAAAAAAAGAGTTTTTTTCCTTATTTTCCCTGAAATACACGCAATTTCCAAAGAATTGTTTTCTCAACAATGGCTCCAAATGTTTTCTTTAACTTTTCCCTTCATATGTATTAAATGTCGATAAAAATGGGCGACAGCCTCATTTACGGCGAACTCTTTGTATTTTCCAAATTGCAAAAAGTGAACATTTTAAAACTCCAAAATTGAAGATTGAGATGTTTGCCTGAACCAAATCTGTTAAAAAAAACTCAGCACTTAAAAAGGTCATGTACAATTAAAAGGACGAGTAATTTTCTCGTAATAAAGTTTTCTACTTTCCTCGGTGTGGACTGGTACTGTACAATTGTGCCTCTCGGTCTTGTCTGCTGCCATCTATCGCTGCCCAAAGTACATTTTTTGGACATTTTCTCAACTTTTTGGTTTCTAAGTAGTAGAATCGAAATGTTATTTTAAGAATATTAAAGAAGGATAAAACCTCGTCCTAAATAGCAATTTTCATTAACAAATTTTGGGCCGATTTAAAAAAATGGCGTTAAGCGTTACTGTAAATGCGAAATTTGAAGCTCTTTTTCAAAGGAATCTATTGAGTTTTCGAAAAACCTCATTTCAAGTAATTTGAAGCACTTTCACTCACAAATACAATAATGTATTCAAATCGATGGAAATGTGCATATTAACGGCGTGACACATATTTAAAAAATTACATTGTGTAATTTTTGAAAAACACAACAACAAACAAATAAATTCACCAAAATAAACTTCACGTCATATTAAATAATAAAAGCAGTGTCTATCTGAAAAGTTGGAAGAAAAAATTGGGAGGACTTTTTGAGAAAACGGTGTTTCAGCGTTTCTGAAAATGCGGAAATTTGAGATCCTTTTAATAGAATCTGTTGAGTTTTCGCAAAACTTTATATGACATCATTTAAAGCACTTGCACTCATAAGTACAAAAATGTGAAGAAATCGCCTCTAACGTAAATATTACCGACGAAGGAGACAAGTAAAAAAAATTACATTTTTCTAATTTTTTAATAAAACACAAGAATATAGCAATATGGCGTTTATGTCATCGTATAGGGTTTATTTGGCACTAACTCTACCAAAAATTTAAAGAAAATATTTCAAACTGGTTTTGAAAAAAATTGTTTTTTTAAAAAAATTTTTAAAATTGTAAATATTGCACGCACTATTTCACAATAACTAGTAACATTTTCAAAAAAATCTACATGATCTTAATAAAAGAACTATTTATGTACAACAAATTTCATTTGAAGAAAAATATTTATTTTCAATTTTATAGTTGAAGGAAGACGCCGAAATAAATTGAAGCTTTTGCAATTTTCGAAAATTTAGAGTTAACCGCGAAAATCGGACCTATGCCATCTTTATAAGTGTATTTTATTCTATTCTTACAAGAATTTTGAAGAAAAAATCGGACCTATGCCATCTTTATAAGTGTATTTTATTTTATTCTTACAAGAATTTTGAAGAAAAAAATTGGAGCCGCATTTGAGAAAATTTTGAAAATGTCCGGGGAGCTTCATATAAAGTATCTCAAATTTTTAAAAATGTTTTTCAAAATTTCAAAGCTTCAACTAGAGCCAGATGGATAGGGTTTTCTCCAATTTGGAAAAGATCGTACGCATGGTATAGACGCTAGTAGTGTTCACAGACGTACGGACGGGCAGACGTATGGACATATGGATATTTTAAAAAACCAACAACACATTTCGGTATATCTCTCACGCCGTTTGTACGCACATTTCCAGCTGTTTGTATACTTTGTTGCATTTGCGAGTGAATGAACTTTAAATGAAAGTTATCGAATACTCAAATAATTTCTGTAAAAAATGTCGCATTTTCAGTAACTTTTAAACGTCATTATCTTAGAAACGGCACCAATTTTTCAAAACAAATTTGCCATTTAGGACGTTTTACACTTCTTTTATATTCTTAAAGTAATATTTCAATTCTACTATTTGAAAAAAAAATTGACAAAACTTTTAAAAGCATCAATTTGGGCGACGATAGATAGAAGCCGGCAGAGTACGTTACAAGTGAAAATAGCTAGCCCAGACGAAAGAAAATAGAAAAATAATACGTGAAAGCCTGTGCCATTCTGAAGCATCACTAATTATTTTCTCCTATACATACGTATATACGAAGTAATACGTGAAGTATAGGGAAAGTTATGTAATGCTGCAGAAAATCGATTTCGAGATTTCAACGGAAATACACATTTTTGGGTTACCTGAAACCGAAAAAATGTTTTTTTCAAAACGTGCGTCCGTCCGTCTGTCTTTCTGTCTGTCTATCTGTCTCTCTGTCTGTCTTTATGTCTGTCTGTCTGTCTGTCTGTCCGTCCGTCCTTCCTTCCGTCCATCTGATTCTCCGTCATCATTACTAGCGTCTAAACGATACGTTGGATTTCTTCCGAATTCAAGAAACGCCTATTTAACTGGCTCTTGTTAAAGCTTTGAAATGTTGAAAAAAATCTTTAAAATTTGGGAGTACTTTACATGAACTCCCCGGCACATTTTAAAAATTTAATCAAAAACATCTGCAAATTATTTCTTTAAATTTCTTGTTAGAATAGAGTAAAATAAACTCACGAAGATGTATTTTTTAGATCCAATTTTCGTGGTTAACTCTTAATTTTCGAAAATGGCATACGTTTGAATTTTTTCGGCTTCTTCCTACAACTATAAAATTGAAGATAAATATTTTTTCTTGAAATGAAATGTGTTGTCCATAATCAGTTCTTTCAATAAGTTCATGTAGATTGTTTTGAAAATTTTAGTAATGTTCGTGCAATAGTGCGGGCAATATTTGCAATTTTAAAAATAGCATACAAGATTTTCTCGAAAATGGCTCCAATTTTTTAAAATTTTTGGTAGGGTCACGTAGGTAATATTTACATTATCTTTGATTTCTTTACATTATTATATTTATTAGTATATGTGCTTTAAATAATGCCATATAAAGTTTCTCGAAAACTCAGAAGTTTTCTGTTAAAATGAGCTCAAAATTCCGGATTTTCAGAAAAGCTCAAACGCCATTTTTTCAAAAACGGCTCCAATTTTTTAAAAACTTTTTCAACGGATTGTGGGAATGGCACTGTATAATATGACGCAAAGTTCATTTTGGTGTATTATTTTATTTTTTCAAAAATTACACAAATGTAAGTTTTTTAAATATGTCTCACGCCATTAATATGGACATTTCCATCAGTTGTATAAAATAATTACTTTTGTGAGAGAATGTGCTTCAAATGACTTTAAATGAAGTTTTTCAAACTCTCAATACAATCATCAAAAAATAACTTTGTATTTCGAATTTGAAGAAATGCTGAATCTTTATTTTCTTAAAACCGACTTCAAATTTTTCAATTAAAATTTCTATTTAGGACGTGGTTTTACTCTTCTTTAATATTTTTGAAGTAATACTTCGGTTTTACAATAAATAAACCGAAAAGTTTAGAGAATGTCAAAAATATGAACTTTCGGTGGCGATAGATGGCAGCTGACTAGAGAATGGAGCAAGACCTTAAAGTCCACACCAAGGAAATTAGAACCCTTCTCTTCGAAAAAATCTGTGCCAATCAGTATAACCTCTAGTTACTTTATCGTATACATACGTATATACGGGAGTAATATACGTAGTATAGAGAAAGTTATGTAATCCTTCGGAAAATCGATTTCGAGATTTCAACGGTAATACACGTTTTGGGGTCCTCCCATACCGAAAAAGCGTATTTTTCAAAACGTTCGTCCATCTGTCCGTTCGTCTGTCCGTCCGTCTGTCCGTCTATTGAAGTTAACTATTAAGAAACAGAAAAGTTGAGAAAATGTCAAAAAAATGAACTTAGGGCGACGACAGCTGGCAGCTGGCCAGAAAATGGAGCAAGTAACCTTAAAGTCAGTCCACAGCATCGAAATTAGAAAAAATTGTTACTAGAAAGTCTGTGCCATTCTGTAGGATTTGGCATAAGCAATAGTGACAGGAGTAGCCGCTATGCTAATGCACTGTTCTGTTTCCAAGAGGGGTAGAGTTTCGACTGTCGTGCTGTCCGGCTTGTGTAGTGACAGTGTCATTTCCTGGCGGCGCGGGGCATTTCTATCTGTGGGTACAGGTCACTGGACGCGCGCGGGTGTGTGTGCAGACGTCAGTGCCCCGCTGTTTGGGCAACTTATTGGCAGAGGGGGCGCAGAAGCAAACGAGGCAGAGGAGGAGACGGAGAAGGTGGAGAAGGCCGGGGAGAAACGGGAGGCGGAGATGGACGAGTTTAGTTAGCTCTGAGCCAGCTTTATCACCGTCTCTCCAGCGACTCTGTGCGGGAGATTGTAGGTTGTTGAGCCACACGATAGCGGATTTTAGACACTAGCTAGTTAGCTAGGACGAACTGAACCGCTGTCTGGAGGAGAGTTTTATCGACCAGCTGCTCTGATTGATAGTTTTTCGTGGTTTCATTCATCAATGCTAGGCGAATGCCGGAGCAGTACCTTCACGGGCCGCACGGGTCACGGACCGCACGCGACCTTTCCTTCCTCTTCCTTATCGTATACTCTCCCCTACACACCTTACACGAACTACAGTACCGCACATGCCGGGAGACTAGTGGGGAGCTTAGAGCTTAGCTCGAGTGGACAACGTGTAGGTGGCGCTGGATCTCACTACCCAGCGGGGAGGAACACCGCTACCTCTAGGCATAAAAACGCTCACTACACTAACGGAATTAATGACCATAGCAGTTACGGTATCCAGGCTTAGAATTGGATTGGGTGGCGATGGCTGTGGAATGGATCGCCGATGGGAAGAAAGCTGCTTCGTACACGAGACGCTGCGGTTGATGAAAGGAGCTCTTGCTTGTATGTGAAAACTAGGAAAACAAATTAGGATCTCTTGCCGATGAAAAGGTTAGGATTAAGGGAAATGAGATACAATATGCCTATGAAGAGGGGCGAATGAAAAAGGAAAAGAACGGAACAAGGGAGATAAAGTAATGCTGCAGAACGGTTAAAGACTGACAGCAATCTATGTTAATATTAGAGTTAAATAGAAAAAAGTTACTTGTGAGTATAGGGATAAACGTAGTTTTGAAGAGAAGGTCATTAGAATCGGAATGGATATAAATTGTTACGTCGTGAATGGCAATAAGCGGTAACCATCGTAGGTGGAATCGATTTCGAAATATGACACTTTGACATAGAACACGCGGACAGAATCATAGATAAAAATAATGAAATTGTGATGGGAGTAAAGTAAAGATAACTAGGCATATGTGTTAATTCGTATATTTCCAGAAAGGGAAGTCGATATTTCAGTATTAATGCAGCCTGAAAAATGCTATCAAAGCGAGGTGGCATTGATTGTGGGAGTGAAAGACAAAGATTGCCAACATTATTGCGAAACATTTCCATATTTCTGTGAAGTTTAGGAGACTGAATGTCGGTGCTTCGTTTTCCGGACGGCAAAGTTGCACGGCCGGAGGTGCTGGTAGCAAGTGATAATGTCGGAGGCGGGGAGTCTAGGGGCGTAGGGCCGGCTCCTCATGTAGGGAACGTCATAGGCAGCAGGGGAGGCAACAATAACGAGAGGGCGACGACAAAGGCGGAGGTGATGGCGGCGTCGAGAGGCCACAAGAGCACGATGAGGTTTCCGAGCGACTAAAACGAGGAGAGAACGCCGACCAACGGTGCTTGACGGGTAGCGGCGGAGGCAGGGGCGGGAGGCGGGGAGTGGGGGGCGGCGGCGGCGACTGTGGGCGGCAGTGACAACGAACGCTTGCGACCGCAAACAACGTGCCATCAGCGGCAAGACGGCGTCAGCGACGACGTCGGCGGATGCAGCGGAGGAGAAAGGGGCGGGCTCCATTTCGCCACGTCCTTCCGTCGCTCCTCCCCCCCCCTCGCCGCCAGCTGCCGTCGATTGTGCTGCCAAAGGCGCTGGCGATCGAGGCTTCGGTGGCCAATGCAACAGCGGCTGCCATGGCCAGAAAAAATGAAATAATACTATTGTTGAATAGTGAGCGACGGTGAATTTTGTGTGAATTGCATTCTTTTAATAACTTCATTTATTTACATGATTTGTTTGTTTGAATCAATACCAAGTATTCTAATTGAATTTAATACAGAAAACAAAGCATGTGAGATAATACCCGAGAACCGATAAATCTTTCACGTGCAAGTATTATCTTAATGCTAATTCCGTTTTCTAAAAAAAATATTGATATTAATTTGGAAACTTTCTAAACTGCTCCAGATATGTTAATTAGGAATTTATTCTTACGGAATTTTATTTTAAGTAGACTGAATTTGAATTATTTATACCATAAATTTAATCAGGAAGAAAAAATAGCATGTACATGGCAGAAAAAATCTTAGGATTTTAAGGCCTAATATTTTTTCCTGTGTGTTTAAAAAAATAATACTTTCAAAGTTTGATAACAATAATTTTAATACTAATAATGGGATATAAGAATTGAAATACTTGTGATGCTTCACACGTTCCATGATTTATTGCATCGTCAAAACAAGTAACGGGCACATCTGGTTTCGACAAAGACGGCCAGTTACAGATTCTTGGCGCCCTGCTATGACGTCCTACTAGGCAACCCGCACAACACGACTGTCTAACACGTCTACGTGCATTCGCCCCTGGATACGGCAAGGTCATAAAAAAAAATACTGCAACAAGAGCTCGGAATGTTACGTAATATTTTCTCGATGGGAACTGTTTTATTGACGTAATAATAATAATAATTTGATGTATTATCAATGCCATTGCTTTCACAGTTCGGCACATCCTCGTAATTACTATAAGGTATACCCTCCACTTTCTCTTCGCTGCCTCTTTTTAGAATTGAACAATATTCTTAATATGATTAGCGGGTGGATTTTGATGACCTAAAACATCGACAAAATTGATCAATAATATGCTCTTAAAATGCTTTAAAAATGCACTAAAGCAAGAGAAAAACGACGAAAAAATCTTATCATAACCAGTTCAGATGAACAACTCAAGCTGTTGGATACGTTGTTGATGTAATCGAGGCTTCTTCCATTCGCTCGAGTGAAGTTCGCTTGAAAACGTTTGGTCTGTACCGGGAAATCTCTGTCTTCAGAGTTATCCCAAAATCGGCCGGACCGGCAATGGCGCTGATATACGTCACAAGAATTACATTACAACGGCTGCCAAAACAATTTCTGAGCAAACAAATCGAAGAGGCTACTATGGAATACAGTTGAGAACATTTGGTGTATCGCGTAAACATTATTTGAAGTAAGTACCATTAAAAATGACGTTAAATTCAAAGATATCAACAAAATGCATTAAAAACGACGTAAAAATGACTTATTAGTCCAAATCGACAAAAATGCAAAATAATGACCTATAAAATGAGTCAATTCCTTTTGTCATAACATTAAAAGAATTTCTATTGCAAACGGCATTGTACTAAAGTTAAAAGCAAAAAAAAAATTACATTTCATTAAAATCCGCCCCCTAGTTATGATTCATATTTTGTTGTATTTGACATTCCTAGACTTTTTATAAATTTTTTCTACTTCTTGGAAATCCGCAAGGATTTTCACAAGATACCTAATTACCTATTAAGATGTCATGTGACCGGGAGCGGTAGCTCAGTGCATCAACATACAGTGCCTCTGACCGGGAGGTCCTACGTTCGAGTCCTGACGGCGGCAGGATTTTCGACATAAGCTTTCAAGCTAGGTCGAAATCAGTCGCTGTCTGGAGGAGAATTCTAGCGATCGGCTGCTCTGATCGGTAGTTTTCCGTGGTTTCTCCGATCAACACCAGGCGAATGCCGGAGCAGTACCCTAACAAACGGGCCACGGACCGCGCGCGATCTTTCCTTCATCTTCCTTGTCCTATCCTCTCCCCTTACACACACTTCCACTAACATGCACTACACTACCACATATACCGGGAGACCGTTCGGGAGCTTAGAACTTGTCCCGGCTAGGGCGGTGCCTCGCTGGTGGGAGAGTCCTGGTTGGGGGAAACCCCACTAGCCGACGGTAGGTCGGCGCCGGATCTCGCCATCCAGCCGGGGAAGATCACCGCCATATATCGAGAAAAAAACATGCACTACACTTACGGGACTAATGGCCAAAGCAGTTCACGCTCCCGGAAATACGAAAAAATCAATCAAAGAAGTCTTGTGAACATTTAATGGTAAGTCATGAGTAGAATCTACTTCATTTCTAATAATTGATAAAAATTAAATTTTCTGAATAAAATCATTTTCAGTAAACTTGAATATATAATGCTCGATTTTATAACATGACAGAGTAATATGAAGTCAATTTTATATAAATGAAATTTATCTTTGAGTACTAAAAAGTTATTGAGGAATACATTAACATACAATTGCATTTTTACTACAAAACTCTCAAAGAGTTTTTCACAATGATTTTTACAGAAGAACTACATAAAGCAACATATTTATTGATGATAAGTAATATAACGCGTAAAAAGTACTTTAATGAAGTTAAGTGACAACTTCAAAAAATTGAGAACGACCATAGAACTTCTTCGGCGTCGGCTCGAAAGTATGCGGGCAGTCTTCTTTTAAGGAGCAGCTCGTCAAAGAGTCCTCTTCTTCGAGAAGTGAGAGGCGTCGGCGAAGGGGAAAGATTGGTCCCCTAAAAAGTGGACGAACTTGCCGCACAATCGACCGCCACCTGGAGCCCACGCGAACGAACCTAGATTGCCGGCGACGCGGCCGAGCGAGGAAGGAGCGCCCCCTCCCTCGCCTCCTTCGGTGGCGTTGCCCCGCCCCCCCAGCAACACTTGGCATGCGAACGGCGCCTCGCATTTTTGCAAGAGAGCGCCTCCCTGCGCCCCCACCAACGACTCGGAGGCGCCGAGACGGCGTGGAAGGAGACGGATCCAGTGATAGTGAATAACCTGGAGAAGCCGTACGATCACGGGAAGGGAAAGATGAAAACGAGGTGCATGGAATGGAGGAGAAAAGGTGAATAGAAATTGGTGGTAATGGAAGTAGAGAAAGTTAACACGTGCAAGGTGATGTCAGAAATATGGAAGGACGGTATGGTGAGAAAGGAGAAAGGCAGGTGGTCAGCAAAATTCGCCCATAAGAGATGGTCTTGATCCGAGGCCACTGATGGCAGCACTGTTTATGGTTGTTGACCGTGATGCTCCTGGAAATCGGCTTGAGCTTTCGACATAACTTTTAAGAGCGCTATTATCAGTATGAGTGCAGAGAAAAGCTACCGTCAGAAGTCAGTGAAGTGCTGATTTTATATGACGTCATTAGTAATTCTGATATAACCTCCATACGTAAACATTGTCAAAATATACTTATTTTAGGTACAACTGGGGATAGTAGATATATATTTATAATTTAAACGCATCATACTGTAGAATTAATGTGATACATATCGGCTTCTAAGCGCTAATGAGATTAAAGTTTTAGAGAGCATAGTCATCGGTAATAACTGGACAAGCAATACGATATGCAAGTTCAAATTAAATGATGACAGATATGAAAGAGATAATGAAAATATTTTTCATCAAAACCTAGCTAACAGAAGCAACTTCTCCGGGTGAAGGTGACGGGATAATGGCGAAAATAAACCGAGGGATGGTCGTGGCGGAGGAGCGAGTGTAGCGACGGGGGTGTCGGCGACGACTGGGGTGGGGACTCGGGGACGACGTCGGTGACAGGGTCGTTCGTGGCGTTGGCGGACGTAGCAGCAGCGGCGATGGCAACGTCGGCAGCGGCGCGAAGAGGCGTGCCGTGAGAAACTTTCCCTTGAAATTCACTCCATAATAACGGAGCGCGGGTCTACGGCGTGGGCGTAGGCGGCGGCGGCGGCGACGCCACGCGTTCGTCGTAACTTGCGAGTCGACGGCTTGTCCTCGCGTCGTGGGAGGGGCGAAGTGGCGAAGGCAGGAGAGGGAGAACAGGGCGAAACGCAGAGGAGGGGAAAGGAGAGGTGAGAAGAGCAGGAACATGCGTGAACACGAGCTCACGGAGAGGCGCGTTCCCCTGCGCGAGGCATCACACCCGCCGCAGAGAGAAACCCTCGAAGGTGCCTCGGGAGAGGAATAGCGCGTGCGGTACAATGTGGATCGATGGGATGAAATAGTGAAGAGGTGGCGGTTTGTCACTTACAGTGCGCACCGAGAAATGAGTAAATTAGGAAGAAGATTCTCCTTCGGAGGAGGGATATAACGTTGAAGTTACCATAAAGGTAGATTACGCAATATGAAAGAATGAAGGAGGCACTTACGTTCTTGAAAGGATCCTCTTTGAATATTTACCTTAGAAGTCATTGCTATATGCTTCAGATATCGAATAACATAATACCCACAAGTATTTGCACTATCAGTGCGGGTTTCAAGAAAACGTTATATCCGGAGACGAATATAGATCGCGCTTCAAAATGGTTGTGGGCATTTTTTGGGCAAGTGTCGTTTTGTGACTTGGTATCATTTACGCAATCACATTATGATACAGCACCGTGATAAATGAAATATAGGCCTTGGAACGTTGATAAAAAGAATAATTTATGTAAGTATATATTCTATGAGAAAAGTTTTCGTAGAAAATATCTTATACTATTTGCATTCGTATTTCATAGCCCCAACATTTAGTATCTAGATAATACCTCAGTTAACTGTGACAATGATACATTTACACCGAAAAAAACCAGCTCTGTTGCTTTATCCACTATGAACGTCATAACTAACAATGTGCATGATATTGTCAAGGTAGTTAGAGACCAGTTTGGGGAGATTTTATATTTACTTTCAGTAGCAAGGGGAACTTAAAGCTAATTCATAAAAATCTTGATTGACATCATTTGTGAACAAAATAATTATAAATATATTACTTCTACAGCATAATAAAGATTATGCAAATTATTTTTAATCAAATTAATACCGTTTACACTTAAAAATAATTACATATATTTCGACACCAGTCAAATATGTCGACACCGACATTACATATATCCTCAAACATTTATCTTGATATTTCAACTTCATTACTACTTCTTTTCACTCCCTAACGGAGTCAGCACATCCCCTTAAAACCCTTCCGAGCGCTTTACTCAAATGACACTACACCACGTAACGACTACACTAGTCCAACCCAAGACGCAACGTCATTCGTCGGCCGGGCACGCAGAGCAGGTGACGACGGCCGGGACAGGGCGCGCGCGGGCGCCGCCCCAGCTCGGCGGCGCGACGGGCGAGGGCACGCGGCAGGTAAGGCCGTTCTCCGCCGGAGCGGGAGGGGCGGGGGTGGGGTTGCATTGGGTATGCGACGCGCGCTCCCCAGTAGAACTTGCGCCGCGACCCTAAGATTACGCGCGCGATGGGGGTCTTATGCACCTCGCGCCCCCGTCCCCGCCCCCGCTCCCACCGCCGGGGACAGGGCCCCAAGTTACTGCCGACTCCGCCCCCGCCGCGGCGCCTCCTCGTTGACGCTATGGCGGTGGAACGCTTGGCTACCCTCAAATCAGACGTGGGCTGCTTTGCGTTTCACTGCTGCTAATATGAATTGAAAACGATTCCTTGGTACGAAATTTGGCTTATCTGAAGCTACATAGTATATGGAGTTGCTGGTCCACAACTGAAGCTTCTTAAAGCAGGAGGTTCCACAATCGAGTCGTGACATTGGGAGAATTTTCGACACCAATCAAATATATTGACACCGACCCCCCGCCTAGCTGAGAATTCTGTAGGCCGGCTACTGGAATCAGACATCGGTGAGATGTTCGGTTTCAATACAAACGAGTATTGTTAACATAACATGTATATTTGTAGGTCTAGCAAATGAGATGTATTCATGGAACATATGTTCTATCAGAGTGGAATAAGAGATTCCTTACCGCAAACATGTAGTTCAGGACATTCTACGCTAGATTAAAAACCCTTGTAGTTCAAAATAAGCATAAATTCTAATAGCTGCGCATGAATTTCAATCAGTTATTTGTGAACTCTTGATGGCTATTGTCTCCAATGGGTGTAACATTTTGGCTGGATAATGAACAGTTACAAATAATTTTACTATTTCATTCCCCTGTTTACAGTGATTAATATAGGATAAACATAGAGACGAACGCGCAGTACTTCGCCATAAAAAAGTTGCGAGACATTCGCTGGATATACATCCAGAAAGTTTTGAAGTACGTACTTCAATACGATTTAAAAATACGGACCGTAAAATCGGAAAGATACCGCAATCACGATCTGAAACGACCTTTCAATAGGTAACGCTGACCCTTGGCAATCCAGAGTCTGACGCAAGCCGGCAGAGGCGCTCTTCAGAAAACGCGGACCGTTTTGAAAAGGTGGGCAGAACTTCTCTCCCAACGCCACTTGAGAGGACTGACTCTCCGCCGGCGCTCGTTACATCAGCGATTGGGAGCTGCCTCAAATGACCGGCCACGAACCCGAACGTCTGGCAGAACTGCCTCTTTCCTTGCTGGCAGTTTATCGTTTATTACTCTTTTCTATGCCACTCGTTGGGTTTCGTGTTTGTTTGTTTCTTTATTTCTTGAGAAAATTGTTTGCTAACTCCTTCATATCTTCATATATATTTTTTAATGCATGGCGTACGTTCAAGAAACGTATCGGTTAAGAACTTGGTGCACTCTAAGGGGAGATCATGAGGTTTCAGTCAGCTCCCCTAAAATACAAAAATACATATTTACAATTATAGTTTTTAATTATTTTTTATATCAATGAAAGACTTTAAATATCTCAATTGAATTAGTTATTAAATAAAGATTAATAAACAAAAACAATTTTAAATTCAGCATAAATGAAACATCTTAAAAAACAAAATTCAAGTTGTCTGGTCACTGTAACTACGGCCTAAAGCCTCCCAACAACTTCATTGCAAACCAAAACGAAAAGTTTTCGGAAGTAATAATTCCAAAATCTATGGTTTTTCAGAAAAGTAGAGGAATAACACAGAGAAGGGAACTAATAATAAAATAAATACTTTGTTAATAATTTTCTCATTCTCGTTTTTAATTGAAAAGGAAAATTAATTTTAAACCATGTTCTCCGAGGCTACCACAAAATTATGCAAACTAATAACGCAGTGTGCGCTGAATGGACTGACTGAATAGGCTGTCTTGATTGACATGAATAACGATTATTGAAGAGACAAAATGACGATTTATGTTACCAATTAAACATATTTCACAAATATAAAATTTTATGACGACAAACCTGAATGAAGCTGTTACAAAAAGTCGGCTGTTCTATGAACTGTAAACCGATTTCTTCAAACACAAACCACTCCAAACATACTCCATTCACGTACGTGCCGCACCGGTTTTTTCCTCTCCGAAATTGTTTTTACGCTCTGGACCTCCGCCCTCGTTACAGGCACCTCTGCACATCCCCCCACCACGTGCTGTCCACCCTCCTCGGCGCCTCCGTTTGGAGTTCCCCGCCCCCGGCCCCGCCCCCTCCTCCGCGCGCCTCGCACGTGCCCCGGGCGGCGGGGCGCGGCCGAGCGCCCCTGCGATAAAATTCCGCGAGTTGGAGAACTCGCGGCGGAGAGTCACTTGATATTTCTGTAAATTGGAGCGCAGTCAAAAGCCGCAAATCTGTGGCTTTTAATGAATTCGACGAAAGACGATAGACCCCCGCAAAGTGGTGAGGGGGTGAGTGGTGGTGGTGGGGTGGGGTGGGGGGGAGGAAGAGGAGGCGGCGGCACCGGTCTGCTACTCGCGGTCGCTCGCGAGGGCTGGAGCGCCGGGTAGAGGAATTAGCAGGGCGGTTTAATCTGAAAGCGAACGGACCTAAGCCAGCATTAAGGACCTTTTCTCGCGGGCTGGCTCGCTTTTCTTCCACTTCCTGCGCGGGGGCGGCCGCCGCCCCTTCGCCGTCGCCGCCGGCACGCCCTCTGATATGAAGCGCAGAGGCCGTCCAGGGCGGGGGGGCGCGGGCGGGGGCGGGGCTCGGGCCATTGAGAAGTGTGTTAATTGGGGTAATCTGATTCTCGCGGATCTGAATACAGTAATGGTCCCATCGTCGGGGCAGCGTTGCCGCCACGGCGTCGCCGTCGTTGCCGCCGTCGCGTTGGCGCGCTGCCAGCACCGCAGCGCCGCGCCCTGATGCTCCGCGCTGCTGGCTTCGCGGCGCCGCCGCCACGCCGCGCTGCCGTCGCCGTCGCAGCCAACGCAGTGCGGGACGCGGCAACGGAGGCGGCGGCAACGTACGGTTGCACGGGACACGCTTGAGGGAGGATGCACGCACACGAGTGGTTTTTGATGAACAGATGAAGGATATAAAGGGCGCACATAACCTCACAGTCTATTAGCATTATAGCATTAACTGTTTCTGAAATAATAATCCCTGTTTATAGAATAACGGAGTTTCAAGATGGGTCATGCAAAGATTTTATTTACACCCCAAGTTATTTTATCATATTGGTGATGTTTATGTTATATTCGTGCTTTGAAAAGTACGTTCTCCCAGGGATGGAATAAAATATACGAACTAAAAATACAAATTTTAAAATGTCGGATAGCATTACATTGAATTGTTGCAACCACTTAATATGTACCTGTTGTCAAACAGATCCTTGAAAGATAATTCACTACAATAAATTCTATGATTTGTTGAGAATAATTACATAATGCGTTTCTTTAATATAATTGCTAAAATATTGTAAATAAAATAATTTAATCTATTGTGACAGACAAATATTTGTAATTAGGCTGGGAATGCAAGAAATTAATGCATTCGTAAATAATGCAATTCTCATGCATATTATTCCTTTATATAAATAAGGAAACACGCAAACTTGAGATAATTTATTTTCCGCACTATTAATCATAGTATCCACACATATTTTCAGGTCAGGGCTTATTATGGTATACAAACGATGAGATGACTCGTTAAATTTTAATCTCGGTGTTTACTCCAAAAGCGTGAAGGGCTTGAACGCATATTGCCATGAAAATCGAATTTTTCTTTACGATTGTTACTACAGGTTGTTCTTTATGTAATTAGCCAAATAAATTCGACCTATTCAATTTGACTCAAACTTTTTTGTTTAACTGATTAAAAGTAAGAGACAATCTTTTCGTTCAAGAAAATATAATATTGTTCCCCTAAATAACTATTACTCTTTTTTAATGAAAATTGTGCATTTAAGAGAAAACTTCTGAGCAATTATATCAAATAATGTTTCCAAAATACACCCTCTAAACATTTTTTTTATTTCTCAAAATTTTCATAAAATATTGGATTTTTGTGTGTAAAATATGCAGAAACGACTACCTAAATTAAGCAGTCACCTCAAGGACTATTTTTTTCGTGAAGCCGACTGACTTTCCTATAAGACATGCGCAAATTTCCGTCTTTTCAGTGGTCACTTGGCTTTACGGTCAGCGGCCAGAAATCTTAAGTAGATTAACCTGTAATCGACCGTCACAATTTCCTCATAAGTTCACGATTTTTATCCATAATGCTATAAAAAGTGCACGACCGGACTGTTTTACTACATACTCCGTATCCTCATGCTTCGGGGTGCAATGTTGGATTGAGAAGAACACTGAGATAGAGTTGTTTATATTCCGAAGTGGTTAATATGAAAATCATATATTGATATCTGAAATACAATTACGAAGTGGTTAATTTGTATTTCAGATATCAATATATGATTTTCATGCACGCTCTCAAATATCTTCGAGTGAGAACTGCAGCTTCAAGTTTAGTATGGAATAAAGTTCACAAATGGAAGAAACAAGGAGAACTGTGAAAAAGAGTGCAAATATCAAGAACTGAACGATTTTTTTGTCTTGTTAAAAGTGTTTACGTACTAGAAGCTTCCGATACTATGTAGATTCAGTATATATAACAATTTGTTAACAAGTATTGGACACTAAATTTATTCAAAATAGCAAAGTAATACCAGATGCCCTCTCCCCTTATTCTTATGATCTCATTTAAGCGGTCGCCTGTCCTAAAGGTCATATTTCGGCCACTTGTAATACTAGCTCTATCTCTCCGAAACCATGAGTATCTCCTTCAGTCAGATTTCACTGTAGATATTGCAAATATTTGGGCGTCTTCCTACAACTATATTACTGAACATAGACCTTTCCTTAATGAAACATGTCCTTTAAAGATAGCTATTGAAATAAGGTTATGTTCAAATTTTCGAAAATAAGAGTAGTTTTCGTGTAATTGTGCGCTAAATACCTGCAATTTAATTTTTAAGACACTTTTTCTCTCAAAAACCTATCCAAATTTTTCTTTAAATTTTCGCCATATATGAGTCAAGAGACGATAAAAAATATGGTGCTAGTCCCATTTTCGGTGAACTCTCCGTATTTTGGAAAGTTACAAAAAGCTAACATTTCAAAACTACAAAATTCAATATAGAAATTTTTGCCTTAGTCAGAATCTGTTGTAAAAGATCATATATTTAGAAAAGGTCATATGCAATTTTTTTGAAGAACAAGTATTTTTTGCGTTATTCGTATCTGATTTTTATGCAATTTATACGAAAGTATTTTTTAAACCCACACCAAATTTTTTCTTTAAATTTTCTCCTCCTTTGTAACAATGGGCGGTAAAATATATGCTGCTAGTCGAATTTTTAGTGAACTCTCCGTATTTTCGAAAATTGAGAAAAATTGCGTGTTGGAAAAATTTTTATTTGAGACAATTACATTTTTAAGCGTTCTCGCGAGTTCGATCCTTACGGCCATTCTGTAGCGTAGTGGTATGGCCGATGGCGAGTTAACTCGAAGGACTTGACTTCAATTCTTATGGCGTGGAAAGTAATTCCTGCTGATTGAAAACACTTTTGCATATTTGTGTCTTAGTACGGTATAGCGAAGCACTTAAGAAGAAATAATGCAATAATGTATGTCCTGTTGTAGTATCACTAGTTTACTTGCTCGCTCTTAAGAAGAGAAAGTAAAATAAAATTAGTTTATAATAATATAGTAAGTGTAATATAATATTAGTATAGTATGATAAGTAAATTATAATCGTTCGCCGGAAAACGGCGAATTTTCGACAGGAAAACTCTTATTGTCGGGCCCTGGCAGCGAAATATTGAATAAATCATATATATATATATATATATATATATATATATATATATATATATATATATATATAGCTTCTTCTAATATGTGGTGCAGTCAGAATCCATGTTTTGTGGGTCCTTACAGAAGGGGAATACAGAAAAATCAATTGACGGTAAAACGTCTGTCAGTCCATCTGTCTGTGGTCAACGCTAGCGCCTAAAGTGTTCAGCTTCTAAATGGATATTCCCCAGTCGATATGAACGATTTCAAGGCTTTGGGAGTTTCAAACGGATATTTTGATTTTTGAGGATACTGTATACAAAATATGTATGCTCAAAAACATTTTCAAAAGTTTCTCGAAGACGGCTCCAAATTTTTTGATAAACCTTTGTCCTCAGCGTAAATTACGTTTAAGAGAATGGTACAGGTCTCATGTTCGTTAAAATCCTTGATTTTTGGAACATTACAAAAGGGTAATTTTTTTGGGGCGACTTGGGACAACTACAATACTGAAGGTAGAGTTTTTTCCTAATGAAATATGTTCTTTAATGACAGGTCTTGAAATATGGTCGGTTCAATTCTTCGAAATTATGAGTAGTTTTGATGTAATGTAGGCACTTTTTAATTTTTTAAAACATTTTTCTCTAAAACCGATTCAAATTTTTTCTATAAGTTTTCTCCCCATGTGTATCAAGAGACGATTAAAAATACCGTGGTGAATCCTTGTTCCGCGACCTTTTCTTGTTTCTTTTCGAAATCTGCAATATATGAACATTTCAAATCTACAAAATCGAAAGGATTTTAGCCTTAAACAAAATCTATTGTAAAAAATTCCTTTCAACAAAGGTGACGAACAAATTTTTTGAAGAAATGGGTACTTTTGAGTAATTTGTGCTTGAAATTAACGCAATTTATTTTAAAAACATTTTCTAAAAAAAACCCTCCAATTTTTTTCTTCAATTTCCCCCCGCATATAGAAGAAGGGGCGCTTAAAGAAAAGACATGGATCTGATTTTCGTTGAACTCGCTAATCTTGCAAATTTAGAAATAAAGCAAATAATTTGTGCTGTTGCAGCACCACTATTTGTATACAATTCACAAAAAGTTACACTTAAATAGATGTTTTTGCTTTTTCATATACCTACGCATATATATGAAGTCATATCTGTAGTATAGAGAAAGTTATGTAAACCTGCGAAAAATCGATTTCAAGATTTCAACGGAAATACACGTTTTGGAGTTCCCTGATACCGAAAAAGTGTTTTTTTCAATAGGCCCATCCGTTCACCCGTCCGTCTGTCTGTCCGTCTTTGAACACCACTAGCATCTAAACCATACCTAGGATTTTTTTCAAAATGGATATTCCCCAGTCGATCTGGCACGACTTGCGCGTTGCGATTTTGAAAAACTTTCTTTAAAATTTGGAGGTCCATTACAAGAATTTTCAACGTTTTCTCAAAAATGGCTCCAAATTTTCTTTACATTTTTTGAAGGAATAGAGTAAAATATACTTATGAAGATGGCATAGGTTTGTTGTTCACTGTTAACTCGGAATTTTCGAAAATCGGGTTCTTTTTTCGAAAGTTCGAATTTTTCAGGCGTCTTCCTACAACTAGAAAATTGAAGATACAAATTCTTCCTTCAACTAACATTTTTTCAGCGTAGTTAGTTCTATCATTAAATCATGTACATTTTTTGAAAATTTTAGTAGTTTTCGTGCAATATTGTGTGCAGTATGTACAATATTAAAAAAATGTAATTTTTTTGACTTGTCTCTCACATCGTTAATATTTACATTAGAGGCGATTTGTTGACATTATTGTACTTGTGAGTGCATGCGCTTTAAATAATATTACAAAAGATTCTCGATAACTCAACAGTTTTCTGTGAAAATTAGCTCAATATTCCGCATTTTCAGAAACGCTAAAACGCCATTTTGTAAAAAAGGCTCCAAAATTTTTCTTCAAACTTTTCGTATGGATCGTCCTAATTGCACTCTTTAATATGATATAAAGTTAATTTTTGGGATATTCTGTTTTTTTAACAAATGTACTTTTTACACAAATGTACTTTTTTTAAAATATCTCTCACGCCATTAATATGCATATTTCCAGCAATTTTTCAACACTACTGCATTTGTGAGTTTAAGTGCTTCAAATAACTTCTAATAAAAGTTTTCGAAAAGAAAAGTTTTCTGTGAAAAAAAAAACAACTTCCAATTTACCATTTCAAGTAACACTTAAATGCCATTTTCTTAAAAACGGCTCCCAATGTTTCAATGAAAATTGCTAGATAGGACAAAGTTTTACTCTTATTTAATATTATTAAAGTAATAGTTCGGATATACTATTAGGTACCCGAGAAAATTAAAAAAAGAAATGTACTTCGGGCGGCGGTAGATGGCAGCTGGGAAGAGTATATGGCAAGACCGAAACGCTAGACCAGATCAAAGAAGTAACTAGTACAAGAAAGTATGTGCCATTGTGTAGCACCACAAGTTTATTATTTCGTGGAAAAATGAACATTTTCGGGGAAATGCTCGTAGAACTATTTCTGCCTCACCACCACTGGAGGGTCATTTTGCAAAATTTCTATGTTAATTGCAGTTCCCTTGATACATATCACCGCGATACAGAGAGATAATAAAAATAACTTAAATTTTATTTACAAAGGCAATTAACAAATATTTAAAATTACGTTCAGTTCTCCGGAAATTTAAGTTTTATTTCACACTTAGCACGATTTGTTGGGTATTTGTTGGGTAACTAACGAAATTTGGGAAACTAAAAATATGAAAATCTGTTTTTAAAGTGCCATAATTTTAGTAAAATTTCAAAAAAAAGGATGACATTTTTCTTACATAAATTTAAATTTTATTATTCTTTTGAAATTCAAAAATGAAAAATCATAGAAGGAGTATTTTGAAAACGACTTTTTGAAATGGAAATGCAGTTTTGGTTCTTCTTCAAAAAAGTCAAATCGCTCAGTACATTAATTTTATAGGAATTTTAGGATGTAATGGAAACTAAAGTCTCAGAAAAATATCAACACGTTAATAAAACAACCAATATTAAAATAATTTTTTCTTCGCGATTTCTCTTCAATGCGTTTTTTTCGAACAAACCAATCCTAACTTTTTATTCTATTTAAAGAAACAATTATTTGGACCAAATTTAAAAAAGTTAAACTTTTCTGGCTGATCATATAAAGAATGATCCTTATATCAATTTTACTCTATATGTTTTTCGCGATTCATGGAGTTATTAATAATCATTGAGAAAATAATAAGGCTCTTGAGAGTTCCGAATAAAAGCCAAAATACTCCCCTGGGAAACTCATTCCTCTCTATTATTGATTCCTTCTTCTTATTCTATACATTTCATTAGACATTATGATTATCAAGAGATCAGGATTATCAGAGACTAGCAAGAGTCGCGCACACGAAATATACAGAAAACGGCGTACTTAAATCTGTTTCCATGAAAGAGGCAAGTTCACGTATTAGATATATATCTTTTTAAATCGCAGTCATGAATGACGAATTTATAGGGTGAGATTATTGTTTAATCCAGAGAAGTAGGTTTACAATGTTTCATAAAGTCATTTTCATTATCAATAACTAATAAATAATTGAAATGTAACTAAGGATGTAATTTAAAACTCATGCTTAAATTTACTTAAATAACGTAAATTTTCAAAGACAGACAAAATATTACGTATTGTATAAGAAACACATTAAAATTTAGGTCTTAGGCCACGCTGAATGCCAATGCCTGCATCGAGAGAGGAAAAGGCGTTGCGCGGGGACATCGAGGCTGCGAGAGGCGGTCGAGAAGGGCGGGGCCGCGTTACGTGGGCGCCCGGTGCGCGGGTACACCCTGAGCTATCGACAGCTCCTTCGATGCGCGCCCGCCCGCGCCCTGGCCCTCGCCACCCGCGGGCGAGAATAGGGATTGCGCGCGGCAACGGCGGCTACGTCGGCCGGAGGCGGTGATCGTGGCGACGGTGTTGGTGATGAAAAGTACTGCTGGTGGCGATCAGGAGGACCGTAGTCATTGGAGTCGGCGGTGAAAAGGGAAGAAATATGTTTATAGAAACGACGCAAGCCAATGTGATGTGAATACCAATGGAAAATGAGGGGTTGAATGATTGGTATAGGAAGTGATGACAAAGTGAAAGGGATAATTGAAGGTGCAGGAACAATATAAACATGTGCAACATTTCATGAATCCAAATATAGGTCTTAGAATTTCTCGAAAAATATAGTTTAATCCATATAATATTCAAACGAGTTCATAGAACTAAAATATGCAAATTAAAACATTTGGAAGTGTGTACGTACACAAACTAACAAAAGTCCAGATACGCGCAAAGTTTATTTTTCCTCTTGTTCATCAAAATGAGGGTTATCACTATGTTGTGCCTTCAATTGCTAGTGTAGAGGAGAGTAGGACGTAGGTAGTTATCTATGTCAGCTTATTTATAATAGTCACGGGAATGGCGGTGGGATGATATATCAAGCAAGATTGGTAGTAATTACAATAGAGCTGAAATGCGCAAATTGGGATGATCTATTTTTGAGAATCGTCGAAGACAATGGAAACGGAAACTTACATCGCAGCTGTGAACAGTAGACGAGATAAGTGTTGTTTAAGGCATAAGTAGATACATTGAAAACAGTCACGGATAAAGCAACGATATTGACATTGCTAAATCAGAAATAGTAGTAGAAAATGTCTGCTGCAAAAACGAAGAGGCGATGGCGAGAGAAACTTTGGAAAAAATGAGACTGACGTTATCAATAATGATGGAGGAACCGATGGTGAATGCGAGATGACAAAGGGAACCGATGGTTTCCGAAGCCGGAGCCGGAGACAAAAGGCAGCGCCGGAGCGTGCTCAGGCTGCGGAGGTAATCTCGGCGGAAGGAGCGAAGGTGGCTGCGTAGGCATGGCAAGGCAGCGACGAAAAAGCCCGGCGTGGTGTGCCCTGCCACAGGAGGAGGCTCCGGCGAGAGAGCGGCAACGGCGAGGGCAAGGGCTGCACTGGCGACCGAGATTGCGGCGTCGTCGACGAGGGTGGCTCCGGCGACGGGGGCGGGGGCGGCGAATTGATAGGATCATCGGCTGATGGTTAAAGAGAAGAACAAAGCGCCGGGAATATAAAACGAAGGCCGCGACGCGCTCGGCCCGCGGCGCAGTGCTGGCATGCTCTCGCCTCCCCTTCGCCGCTCGCAGCGAGAACAAATGCCGCTCGGAAGCGGAAAAAGTAAAATACGAGCGCCCCCTCTCGCCCCCTCCCCGCGCCACTCCGCATTTCCCCCTCCTCCGCCCCGCCGCGCCCCGCGCCGCACCGCGCTGCCCGCCAACGCTCCGCGCCACGCACGCTACGCTCGGAGATGTCAACCGGTCCCAGCTACCCTCATCCCCCACTCCTCCGACCTCGCCGAAAGAAAAACCTTAAAAGAAATAACTTTATGGATCACGAAAGTGTATTCCAAATTTCGCAGTCATGAGATGTTGCAGCGGGAGGACGACTGCGAGTAGTAGGGCGAACTGTAAAAAGAAGCTCCTCGCTCGGGAGCAGGGTCGTGCGCTAAACAATGCCGCCGCGAGTGGTGTGCGGCGCGAGCTGCGTCGACATGAGTGGAGGGAGGGGGCAAGGGGAGGGTGGAGAACGCGGCACGCCCCTCGTTTGTCACTACGCCGCATGAATTTTAACGCGACGCGACGCTAATCGTGGGAACCACTTTACTGCCGCCTCCCGCCGGGGTGCGAAGCGGGGAACTCACCCTTCGCTGTCCTGTGCCGGCGGCCTCACCGCGTTCGACTCTTTCCTCTTTACTCCAACGCCCTCCTCTTTGTTCATCTACCTACCCACTTCACCTTGCCCTCCATCCTCCTCGGCTGTCGTCTCCTCTCCCTCTTGTTCCTGCTATATCTCCTCCTTCTGCAGTCCCTCCTCCTCGTTATCTTCATACTCTTTCTGATCGCTTTTCCTATTTTGTTCTTCCTCCTCCTGCCTTTTCAACCACCGTGTGCTATCCCACCTCCTTCCTTCCTCTTCATCTCTTTCCTCCATCTGCTCTCCCTCCGTTTTCTCTCTCTCTCCTCCACCTTCTCCATCTATCCCGCCCCCTCCTGTTCCCTCACTTCTCCTCCACCGCAACCGCCGCTGGCGAATGTAGAGTCGCCGTTACCTGACAGTGGGAGTTCTTCCGGGTTATTTACTCTCTGGGGAGAATGCGTGGGAGCTCGCTATAGAGGAAATATAGCGCGGTGGCCATGAAAAAGACAAACGGTTTGCCGGTTGTTTCGATGCGCTCGGAAATGCCGCGCGGCCGCCACTGCGGTTTTGCGCGCGTACGCCGCGTTTTTGTGGATTCGCGCTTCTGATAGCTGTCCACTTCGATAACGCGGAATTGACACGCAAGTTGTTTTGCGTAGACGAGTCGAGATAGCGCGTAGAAGGACGAGTGAATCATAAACGAGCAAACTGGGTCGCTTAAAGAAATGAAAATTGTGATTGTGTCAATGGATGAAACAATACTGGTAAAAATACGAGCGAGATATAATGGTTCACAGTATGTTTCAAAATGAGAAATACAGAAGAAATTTCACTTTTAAAGAGAAAAAAGTGTAAGTATATTATTCAAATCGTTAACGACCAAGAACACTTGTATTTAATAATTATTTCTATATTGATAATTATTTAGAATTACGTTAAATGAAATAGAGGTCAAGGACTGATTCAGTGAATGTTGTTTGAAATAGAACATGGAGCGAAGAAACCGCAACTCACAAACCACGAGAAAATTTTAATTACCAACACATTATAAAACAACATTCTAGTATTATTACATGCTTTGTATTACACAAAACATAAACTATGCGACTCCCTGCTCACTAACATTTAGTCGTGAATAAAAAAAGGACGAATGCTTTCTATAATGTCTTCCAAAAATGAGAGCCACCCTGAAAAAAGAATGACTGTTCTTCTCTTAAGCTCGATAAAAAAATTCAAACTCCTTCAAAACATGTCAGGAGGTTAGTAAGCGACCGATGTAAACGCGAACGAGTCGTGGGAAATCTCGCGCCAGACGCGAGTGGGAAGGGCAGCCGTGCCTGCAAGCGCGAGCCAGAGACGGAAAGGGAGTAAATTAATATTCGTTAAAGAAAGGGAAATGAATTTCCCAAGTGTGCCGTAGTGTGGGGCAGCGAGGGCGCGCAATTTACGGAAAGAACAAGGATTTAATTGAAATATGGCGGATGTTCTTGATCGTAATTACGAAGCGCGAGGGAGTCCGATAGGAATGAACAGGGTGGAGAGTGAGCGAGTGCTATGTTGCCGGCAGGACTAGGGAGTCGGCGGATAAGACGGAATGTGGCACTTCGCAATTGAACTTGGCAGGCCCTTGACTTTGTCACCTGGCTACTGGAAGTATGCTGGTAGAAACCTCCGCCGACGAAATTGTGACCGGAGGCGCAGTTCTAATTCAATGCAATTAACGAACGTTTAGTATATGACGTGAGAGGGATAGTGGACCAAATGCCGTAATTCATTAGCTCAAATGGCGTTTTAATCATATTGGTATTTTCAGGGACGACGTGATTTAAACGAGAAAGGTGAACGAAAATTGTGGGTTAAATTATGCGTAAGGCATTATGGTAGAAATATAGAAATATGTAAAGTCGAACGTAGCGTAGACAACCTCTACGACGTCTGTGATTGGAGATCCCTGATAGAATGTTTTTAAGCTGTGAAATGGTTGAATAATTAAAGCCTCATGAAATATTTAGGCCTGAGTTTGTACGGCAGTACTTCAAACAAAAAAAAAGCTATGATATAAAAGTGATGCTTTTTACAACCGCATAAGTAAGAAAAAAATCTAATACTATTTTCTCCTTAACTATCTATTTTTCCATCCTCTCATATAATTAATTAATTCCACGGAAGTTCCCGTGTTCTTATCAAATTTATCACAATGAATTCCACAATTTTCCTCACTTATTGACTATACTCACTTCCATTGAATTCTTGTTATTTACGTGATCACCGTGAATTTACTTCGAATTTCTCATTGTTGACGACGTACATATTTTTAATACATATTATTTTACTAATGTTTTCAGGGCCCAGTGACGACTCTTCACAATACCTTCTTTAAAACCTTCTTGTATAGTAATTTTGAGAAGATGGAAATAATGTTCTTATTATTTTTCATAACATTACTTAATCCAAAACAGTGAATAACTACATTTCAACTGAAAATTTCGAGCAAAACAGCGAGAAAAAAAAAGAAATATTAGTGACGTTTAGTAATGGAAGATAATTACTATTTCCTTTAAAATCTCAATTAAAAAAACTAACAAAATTTGGAGACCTAATAAAATTTTGTCAATATGTTTCAAACATTTTACGGCAAGAAGGTTACTCTAGCAAAGATGTGCACGAATTATAATTTACAATGTGTTCGAATCACAAATTGACAGAGCAGTCTAAATTCAAGTTAAGAGGTCTATGCAAATCCAGCGATTTGGAATGATGATATAACCACTATTATTCCAGGTGAACATAAGCGAAATCTGATAGTGAGTAAACACATGCATGTTAACAATACTCAATCACAGCGCAATGAGGCAAATGCCAAACGCAGAACATATTGAGACAGGAGTGACCGAAATACGAATAATTATTGTTTCATCAATGGTAGAAATTACATGATTTACATATCACGATAATATCACAGTAAATTTATGGTGATATTAAATCTTAGCCACCCGCGAAATGATCTTATCGAATTTAATATGTAACGAAGTTTATGAGTCGCGAAATAATTGAATATAATAAAGTGACAATTGAAACTTGAATGAAATTTCCGTTGAAGATGATGGAAGTGTTATTTATTTGTAAACCAATCCTGAATTATTAGGATTTAAGTACTCAAAATAAGACGCTTACACTTAACTTATTACTAGTTTTCGAAAACCATTAATCACATTAATAGTTCAATTTTCTGGAGTAATTTATAAATTATGAACATGTGAAATTATGAACCCCATAATGAATTATTGCACTCTATATTGAAATCCTTTTACATAAGAAAACAATTATTGTTATTTCAACATCGCCTTACCAACATTAACAGGAATGTAAACTTGCATTACACACATTCAGTGCTAACAAAACTTCCTCAGCAGAGGAATATTGTAATTTCTGCTTAAAGAAGTTACAAGAAAGAAAAACATACTTTAGAAACTAATCCCCAGAATATGAACGTCATCGATTTCCGGCAGCCTATCCGATCAATACCAAGTACTAGCCTAACAAGTGGGTCACGGACCAGATACAATATTTCCTTCCTCGCCCAGGACCCCTCCTCGGCCGTTACACACACACACACTAACGCTTCCTATACTACACCACATACACGTCGGGAGATCAGAAGGAAACTTGGAGCTTCCCACGGATAGGAAGGAGACTCGCTGCTAAAGGCACCTAAAGAGGGGAAAACCCAGCAAGTGAACGTTTAGGTCGGCGCCGGATTTCACGTACGATCGGGGAGGGACCAGCCACACTTCCCGGGGGATATCATGCACTTCACTTACGAGACTAAAGTGCAGTTGACAAGCCCGGACTCAATACTCATTTATTCCCTCACTTACCGACTCTCTCGCTCCCTAACCGACTCTCTCTAACCGACTCACTCCCTCACCGACTCTCTCACTCACCGACTCTCTCGCTCACCGACTCTCTCGCTCACCGACTCTCTCCCTCACCGACTCTCTCGCTCACCGACTCTCTCGCTCACCGGCTCTCTAGCTCACCGACTCTCTCCCTCACCAACTCTCTCCCTCACCGACTCTCTCGCTCACCGACTCTCTCCCTCACCGACTCTCTCCCTCACCAACTCTCTCCCTCACCGACTCTCTCGCTCACCGACTCTCTCGCTCACCGACTCTCTCCCTCACCGACTCTCTCGCTCACCGACTCTCTCCCTCACCGACTCTCTCGCTCACCGACTCTCTCGCTCACCGACTCTCTCGCTCACCGGCTCTCTCGCTCACCGGCTCTCTCCCTCACCAACTCTCTCGCTCACCGACTCTCTTACTGACTGACTCTCTCACTCCCTCACGTACTCCCCCACTCTCTGCCTCCCTCACTGAGTCTCACTTGCAGCAGCCTCTTAGGGACCGGCTTTAGCTCCAACCGCTACCGCCACACATTGCTCACGGAGAGTCACGGAATCACAGAGCGAGCGGAGGTTGGTCACCTCCGGGGGGCGGTGACTCTCGGGGCGGCGTGGATTTATGCTGGGCGTCCGCGGATGACTTACGAGCCCACCGCCCCGTCCCGTCCCTCTCCTCCCCGCCCCGCTCAGCCGCAGGGCAGGTAATTTTTAATTTCGCGTCGCTCGCTAATTACAAGGGATGTTTTTCGCGTCACCTGCAATTTCCAGGCGCGTGCTCGGCGCCCCGCGACGTCGCGGCGCCGCGTGACGCTTTTACGACCTCCGCAACGACGCGCGGGCGGCGGCGGCGCCCGCCTCCACACACGCACGCGCGAGCTCGTCAAGTCGCCACGCGCCGCGAGGGGCGCACGGGGAGGGCGGCGGGCACGCGACGTGGGCCATCTGGGCGCAGCTTTGCGTGGGGAAAATGCAGACGGGACGTCGCAACTGCTTAATTAACACCGGGAAGGGGCTCACAGTTGATTTACATGTAGGGATGAGGAATTTTGTTAAATATGAGAAAATCGAGTAAGCTATTTCAGGGATATAGTGGTCGCTGGATTTTACGTTCTTTATTGTTAGAGTTTTTCTGCTAAAATATTCGTTTAAACATATGATAGAAACAGACAAACAGCAAAAGAACCTTGATTACTGTCGGGCAAAAATTGTTCTGATTCTCAGCTCTCAAATCTTTTGTCTACCCTTCTTTGTGAGTTATTTTCTGTCTTAGAAACCCTAACCATTCTTCCTGTTAATTAAGGAAGAGGGCAGCTTGAAAAGTTCGAAAATCAAAAATTAAATTCTTTTTTTTTCTTTTAAAATACAGAGAATATTTTCGGTGAATATTATGTTGCGGTGTCTCAGTCTGTTTGAGCTATTGCGAATTAGTCAATAATGTTATTCGAATGCTTCTGAGATGGTCTACAATACTCTTCCAATTTACGTTCGAGCTATGTTTATCATGGTTACATTTATCATAAATATACGTTACTACATAACCACGTACTTATAATTTATACTATAATATTGTATTAGATTGATATAATGCATATAATCGTAAGATTCGATAAAAACTAAATATTTGTCATTGCACTGTTAGTAAACCCATTTACGTTATAAAAATTTCGACTCACGCTTTCCATTCCATAGACGTTTGCAGAAAAATATCAGAGGACTCTTAATATGAAGTTCTGCTGTCTGAGTGGTTATCCTTGTTTCCTATGAATTCGTTATTACTTCATTACAATTGCAATTCATTTGTAAACTTTCAAACTAATTTTCGACTTTGCTTACAAAAAATAATATTTAAATATTTAAAGACTGAATAATTAAAGATTTAAAGACGGTTTGACAGTCTCAATTCTTTTATTCGAAATCATTTTCACTACAAAATTAATTACAGTTGGATGTAGTTTTTACTCTCAGTTGAAACTAATGAGTTGGACGACATTTAAATTTTAATTCTGGGAACAATATTTTGACAATAAAATGTTTTATACAGCAGATGAAACACAAGCCAAATGTATTTGTAGTGATACTTGACATTTTACTATTTTCATGTGTACGCATAAATTGACAGAAAACTAAGGAATCTCTGATCACGTCAGTGTGAGAGGTGACAGTGGTTTTGTTAGATACAAGAAAGACCAAAAAATACAAGAACAATGAAAAAGTTTCAATTTTGACTTGAAAATGCAAATATCCTGAAATAAAATGCAAATTGCGTTAATCCGCAATTTATCATTCCTGATGGTCCTCGTTATCAGTGCGTCATTGTTTAAAACAGCTGATGTAATGCGATGAGGAAGAAATTAGCATCAATATATGCGTGTTCAGTTATAGAAAAATCAATTTTTACTGCTCCAGGACCTCCAGGACTCCAGGACCACACACCTGATAGATAGCATCATTTTTGCTTCTCTAGACATCTAGTTGATGATACACTACTGCTTCATATACAATGTCGCAAGATGAACCTCGCCACAAGATTAATAAAAACTGTTTAATATTAACATGCTTCAAAACGAATTTACTAATAATTTAAACTTTAAATACCAGATAAAATAAATGTAATAATAATTGTTCGTTCTTGCCATCAACTTCAAATAATAAATCTAACCGTCCCTAAAATCCGTTAATTAAAACAACGTATTTCACGGGTGTAAAGACACGACAACGGCTCTTCTCCTTCACTATTTCCGTAATTCCAAATTTCCCATTTCGCTAATGATCTCCGCTGGGTTTTGTCCTCGCCGCAGTAATGAAGGAGGTATCGATTCACGTTATTAAAACAAGACGCTGCAGAAAGGGCGCGGCGGCACAATGCCGAGTGAAAAATCGTTAACGATGTCCTACAAAGTGTTCGCCCCCGCAACGCCGTAATTACGGACAAGGACGCCATCTGAAGGGGAACCTTAGAAACACCTTCAATGATTAACTCCAAAGAGCCTGTTCAGAGGAATCAAGAGGTATAAGCCGCTCCCAAATCCGCTCGTATAAACATCCTTTTCCAACTTCGCTCCGACGGATGTTTCCCCGACGAGAACGAAAGTACGAAATACTGTGAACTAACTTACAGAGCTATTTAAAATCCACCACCCCACCATCGCGGTGAATAATCGGTACAAAATTCCTTTCATAAACTACATTAAAGAAAGTTATTAATGGGGGGGAACATAAAGGAATTCCTACGGGCGACCTAGGCAACCGCGAGCTCTCACCTACGGGGCGAGAGAGTTCGCACAAAAGGGGGCTCGAGCGAGGGGAAAAAAAAGAGAGCAAACTCCCAAGTCGGCAAAGCAGTGGCTGGGTGAGGGGAGAGGGGCACCCCTCGCTCGGCCCTCGAGCCCTCGCGCGGGCGCCGTCGCCGCCGGCCGATATTGTGCTCGTAATTACGTCATCAATAATCCACGGGAAAGAACGGCGGGAGGCGATAATACCCCGGCGGCGAAGGCGAAGGCGAAGGCGTCGGCGGCGAGTGACTGGGGCGATGGAGCGACGCGAGGAAAACCAACAAACAAGCCGTCGCGCCCCCTCCGCTCCCCCCCCCCCGCGGCGGCGGGCCCCTTCCGTGTCGGCCTCCTGGTCGCCCCGTCCGCCGCACAGTGGTCGGAATCAACACTCCACCTGGCCACAAATCTTTGTGTCAATCTCGTACGTGCTCTGATATTGGAGAGGACTTGCTTTCTGTTTTAAGCCTTGGTAAAAGTAAGTAATTAAATATTGATTTTTGTTTTATGACTTGCAGAAAGTAAATTTTCAGACTTCGCTTTTTGTTTTAAGACTAGCAGAATGGTGCGGTGTCACTACCTTGAGGAAGCCTACGACAAGACAGGTGAAACGTCGGCCTCTCAGCGAACGACAAGGCATTAGGATGTTTAATTTTACCTTTGAAATAAACCCAATTATAGTGACCTACGTCCACTCAAGATGATCTTTTAAATCGCTCGCCTTCTGCGTAAATTTTCACTCCTAAATCTCTTCAATTTCTGGGCTTGTGTCATGTTTTACAAGTTGCAGGGTTGCAAGTTGATCAAATGATCGCAAAACTCTCTATTCTAAGTATTTAATTTTGTAGATTAGCGGAAGTAAGTTACAATTGAGAATACTGTACAAGAAGCTGGAATGTGTTAGGAAATTTTAAGGTCATTATCGGTAAATTCAATGTTTCTGTACATAAGAATCATTTTCTCCCAAACCAAGAAAGGTAAAAAGATGAAACTTTTCAGAAGAAGTAATTATCTCATTAGTCTTACACTGAATCATTATCAGTAAAATATGTACATAATTTTTAGAAATATTGATAAGAAACAAGAAATATTAACAAGAAAAATGTGTAAAAAATAGAAAATTATTAAAAAATCAAACGAAGTAATAATTATTTGAGAGGAGTGCAAACTATTCAGTGTATCTTTGAAATTCTAATTCATACTCCTGGCAAGTTTCAACATATTGGCTTTAGTAGTTAGGGGAAATGTTCCTTAAAGAAAAGTCATTTTAACAAGAAAAAGAGTACGCTCTCCGGCTTCCCTTAAGAACGACACTGAGCAGTCAAATCTTGAAAGTAATTCTATTTAATACCTTATTTTCCTTGTCGAGGTTCAAGCCATCAGGTCTGCTCTTCCGCCTGAACGCGCAAATTCCGCTAAGATCCTTTCACCGTCTAGCAGAGAAAGAAGGTATCACTCGGGCGACGAAACCGGCGAGTTTGAATTTAGCTCAGAGGGTCGTTTTAGACTAGAGAATCTTTTACATGCTGTAATTGTACAACATGGGTCAGCCGGCTTTACTTCCCCTCCGAAAGAAGGCATGCGAATGATTTGCTCATTCTTTAAAATCCACATCTTCGATCGTGTTTCAACCCGCGAACTTGGGCATAACACTCCGATAGGCTAATCATTACACCATCGAAACCACCTAAAAATTTCCTGTAATAGGAACGTTTTCTGCAAAATACACCGTGTGGACGAATTTTAAATTGAATAAAGCATAGAAACCATCATCCCCAATGAAAAAATCCCTCGTACGCCTTCCTTCCGAGGGGAAGTAAAGCTGGCTATCCCATGTAGTAGATTTACTGCATGTAAAATATCCTCAAGCCTCTGAGCAAAATTGAGATCCGCCTGTTTCGTCGCCCACGGTAATACCTCCTTTCTCCGCTAGGTGGTGAAAGGAGCGTAGCGAAATTTGCGTGGTTAGACGGAAGAGCGGGCCTGATGGCCCGTGTCTCGCCACGTAAAATAAGGCATAAACTAACTAAATAACATAGAAATATTTCTGGCAATGGAACGACGTCTCCGGTGGTGAGCAGAACAGCTTCCCGCTGTTAGCGAAAACTGCCTGAGCTCGAGAGAAGAGTGGCAGGCAACGAAGCTGCTTTGCGCGCTGGGAGACGTCGCTTCGCGCGCACTGCACGCCGCCGCCGCCGTCGCCGCCGCGTGAACGGCGGGGCAGCCATCGGGCCGCGGTGCGCCTGTCTATTAATTACCCGCCTACATCACAATGAAGGTGCCTTGAGGCGCGTCCTCTCCCCGCCTCCGCCATCGCCTTCACTGCCGCCGCCGCCGCCGCCTCTCCGCGTCGTCCGACTCCATTAGGACGCGCTGCATTAATCTTGCACGCGACTATACATCACCCTTTCTGAGGTGGAGGAGGTGGCCGCGTCGTAGCTTCGCAAGAAGCCCCGGGCGGCGCGCGAGCGGCCCTCGCCATGGGTAGGGGTAGGGGGGAGGGGGAGGGGAGGGGAAAGCGTCGCGGGCGGAGGCGCGGGGGCGACGCCTGGCTGGCAGTAATGGACCCGTGATCTGTTCGGGAAAGGCGCAGATAGTGTTTGTGCAAGCGAGGACGTTGGGTAATAGTGACTGAGATGTTAGTAGTAGTGGTAATGTAGTGTTTCAAGGAAGAGTATTTTTGGTGTTATTGTAAGCAAATGAGGAGCCAGACAATGTTGATTAAAAAAAATAAAATTAGGAAGAAAGTGAGAAGGGGGAGCGGTCAGGGATGGCTGGAGGTAACGAACGTTTACAGATATATAATTTGACAACTGTCAGAGGGCCAGAGATTTTGAGTGAAAGGCTAATGTGGAAACGTTGAAATTATAATTGCTTTGGTAGTAATAGTAGTAATAGTTCCGGAGATGGCAGAAGCAGGCAACTTTATTGTATTGTCAGGGTTAAAGAACGAAGGCAATGCGGCGAATCGACGAGAAGCAGTGGAGGTAGAAGTCGTATGTGGACTAGTTATTGAACTGATAAAACGTACTGGAAATGTTACCAAACACAACTTATGTTTGTGGCTAAGAGTAAGATAGAAAAAGCCAAGAGGAAAGAGTTGAGTCCCATTCGGGTTGAGTTGTCGAAAGGAATAAATTCGATAAATACAATTTTTCGTCGTGTAGTAATGTTTGGCCTGACAAGATATTTCAGCATGGTTTCCAACCACGTAGAATATATCTTACTACGTGATAAATACGTAAACTAACTGACAGCCGCTAACTAGCTGAACATTCCTCCCGACAGAACATTACGGTGGCGACGACGGGGGTACAAGCGGCGCCGGATGCCCATAAACCAGGTACGAGGAACGGATGAGGCGCTGTCGGAAGCGGAGGCGACAGAACAGGAACCACGGAGGCCGAGGGTCAGGCTCACAACGACGCGCTTCCCCTCCACACAAGCGACCTCCTTCCCCCCTCCCGCCTCGCCCCCCCCTCTTCTCTTCCTGCCGCGATCCGCGTGAGCACGCGCGCCCCAGATAAGTCGGCTCGTTAATTAGCGCGCGCGCCATCAGATAGCGCTATTTGCCATAGATGCGGCCCGGCCCGCCCCGCCCCACCGCGCCGCGCCACGCCGCGCCGGGGGCCCTGGAGGGTCGCCCCTGGAGGGCTGCTCGCTGACCCTTCGCGTGCACAGCAACAGGTCTGGCGCCGCGCCGCGCCGCGCTCAACCCTCCGGGCCGTGTCCCCTGCGGAGGGGGCGGGAGGGCGAAGGCGGCGACGAAAGCTATCTGGCTGGCACGCGGCTGTGATCAGAAGAGTGGAGGACTCAGGCACGATACAACTATGAGCCTTATAAAAGTATTCTCATCAACGCTTCCATGATGGATATTTATTCGACACAGGATGACGAGATTTGCAAATAAACAAATATGTCTTTATAAAAAGAAACAGAGGCACAGAAACAAAAGATGGTTCTTGACGAAAAGCGGGAGCGGTTACAGCCCGGTAGCTCAGTGCCTCAAATGTCACTGCAGCGCCTCTGAGAGGGACGTATTAACGATACTGAAAAAGCATTACGATAAAAGAGGTTAATTGGATTTTTAATCTTCAAAACATGTTTGAAAAATATATGAAAAACTATGTCGCAAAAATAATATCTCGAAGGCAAGTGTCGATTATCTGTGGGTTCAACTTTTCAGAAAACAAATAGGAACAAGATCATCGAATAAAATAGTTACAGCCCTGACGCACCAACGCTGTGATGAAAGTGAGGAGGAAAAATTATGTTATCCCATGTGTTGGCCTAGTGAGAAGACGTGTTCCATTCCGAAGTATAGTGTCAGACGGAGGTGAAGAGGTTACACTAAATATTTCGACACTCTGTCACAGTTCTCCACTTTCTTATTTCGCCACTCTGTTACAGTTGAAGATTCAACACTTGCCTGGGGATACATTTCCCGTTTGACAACAATCAATCTGCCTTACGAGCCGTCAGCCACATAGAACGACGTTGTAAATGATGTTTTGACTGTTCAGAGAATCGAAAACCATCACTGGGGGCTCTTAACTCTCACAGGCTGTTCGAGGAGTTCGGTGTCTGGGAAACTCAAGTGGTAAAGGGATGTATAGTGGGTGTATACCGAATTGATTCCCGGTTGGGTCAGTCAATTCATTGACCAGTCAAAATAACATTTATAACAATGTAGCTAGTATTTATTTATTTATTTATTTATTTATTTATTTATAAAAATGTAGTAACTGAGTAACTAGCCCTCAGGTGTCTCACTGATCAGCCTGCTCGCTTTCCAGGACGCGATACGAGTTCGATTTCTAGACGGGGCAGATTATAGTGTGCGCTCTCCTTGCAATATCCCTGTATTTGTTGCTATGAGACGATGAGAAAGCTCACTTCTGAGGATGAGAAGACCATAATAAGGCGTAGTGATGACTATGTGCCCTAACCCATGTCCGCAAGGTCGGGGCGGTGCTGGTAGGCCTTGGCCCCGTAAGGAGCTGTTGTGCCGGACAGAGAGTAACTAATTAGCTAAGAGATCACAACGGAGGTAAACTATTTTCAAACGGGGAAGTATTACCACACAAGTGTTGAGACTACAACTGCGGCAAGGGTGGCAAAACAACAACAAAAACCACCATAATAATAAAACTACTACTAATTATAATGTGTCTGTGTATTTGGCATTTTAGGGTGGGATAATCTGACTTTTGCCAGCTAGCGGTGTTCACAGGAGCTTCGTACCTATCTTTATCCACGCCTAGGGTTAAGGAAGACACGTGGAGAGTATGTCGTATTCCCTTCACTGCATCTAGCATAATTGGCCTTCCTGAACTACTCAGCTACAGAAACTGAGACGATTCTTATGGGAAGGAACAGCTCTAATTTTTGCCCCGGCCAGGAATCGTACCCTGGATAGCACCACGGAAAGGTAGCGGGCTGACCCGAGCAGGCATGAGCCACCCAAGAGGAATTAATAATAATAATAATAATAATAATAATAATAATAATAATAATAATAATAATAATAATAATAATAATAATAATAATTATTAATATAGCTTTATTTGAAACAACCCACATTTTGCGCAAAGTATTGAAGAGGCACCGATAGTCCCTAGATCAGCTCCTTAGGAAGCTGGTTGCAATCCGGAGTAGACTTTATAATTAACCGATCCAGTACATCTTTAGTTGTTAATTAGAGGAATAATAATTTGATGATAAATCCATGCGAATCAATGGATGTAGAAGGTAATTATAAGCGAAATTTTGCCGAGCGAGGCCAGGCGCTTGAGCGCAAGGGTGGGGGCGGCGGGGGCGGCGGGGGCGGCGGGGGCGGCGGGGGCGGCGGGGGCGGCGGGGGCGGCGGGGGCGGCGGGGGCGGCGGGGGCGGCGGGGGCGGCGGAGCACCTCCAGGCGAGGGGCGTCGCGTGCTGCGCGAGCGATTTAAGCGCAGCGATTAGGGCGCTCCGGGGACGGAGCCGCTGCGGAGGGCATTTTTATCTGCTCAGGGAAATTAAACAGCTGTCTTCCCACTTTCCGGAGAGCAGAGATTAGCAGCGTTTGAGCCCGCGCTAAATACGTGGTTTGGGGCTCAATATTACGTCTTCATTTTCTGTTTGCACAAGACCAATATATCAATTTATACAGTGATACGAGATGTTATTGAGTTACAAAATGCAAAAACAAATATAATAAGAGAGAAAGTCATTCAATTCAAGTGTTCAAAAGTTACCGAGTGATATATTTTTCGAGTGAATGAAATCTGAGAATTAAAACATTTCATCAGTACCACGTTGTTGAGAGAGAAATTTAACTTAAACTGATGCAGATGCAATAGTCAGTCGGGACATTACTCCTGTGCCATTTTAATATGAATATATGAAGATACATTTTTTCTCTAAGAGTTTTGCAAATGCAAATTCAAAGAAAACAACCCATTTCTGCCGACTCAGAAGTCCAAGATTGGTAAAAGAGTGCAGTGGCTATCTCAGACAGAAGTCCTATGGGTTCGCATCCCACTTGGTCATGGATATTTAACTTTTTGTTGGGGCATGGTGGCCTCTCCTAACCAAAATGCATCTCCTATTAAAATCCATTCCATATTTTTTTATTTATATGGGGGGCGTATATGCAAGATATGTGAGACACGTACTTGTTAAACTTCGACTGCGTCATTCCCTAAATGCTCGTGTTCCAACGGATAACTATCAATGTTGCCAAATGGAGATAAGTGGGAGCCTCCTGACCACATGTCACCGCTCATAGGTGTCCCTCTATTCCGCTAATACCGGTCCAAGCCGACAGAGATCCGCGGGTTTCGATTGTAAGGTGCAAGAACACACTGAATATAAGGACTTGATATGAAAGGACGAGTTCTCATCAAGTGTTGGAATAAGGAAACTCGTTATATATCATGGTGGCCGCACCTGAAGGACGAATTGATCCCAGTCAGTGACGAACTATTGCAAAGCCCCTTTTAATCAGATTTCCTCCGAAAAACATAAGACACATAGGTATAATATAAAATGGAAAATATAAATGCATTGAATACAGAAGTTTTGTCGATTATACCCGTATATAATATCCTTTTGTAAGATCATCCATCGCTAGGGACACAATTTTAATGCAAATACAAATTCTTTCTTCCAGTCTGTAAGTATGCTTACTTTGTTTGCGCCTGAAATAAGTAATTTCCAATTATTTAAACATGATTTTGTGATGTACAAGTTGCTATTTTGCCGTTTTCTCAATACGCATAATATTTATACAAACTGAAAATTTATACTGTATATTTTGCTTCAAAACGTTTATTATTTCTCACGTTTAATTACTTTAATATTCTTTTTATTTCTCACATTCGTTATATTAATAAATTATGTGAAGGCGTCTGCTAAGGGATTCTCGAAATTGAGTTCAAGCATGGCTCCAGTACTAATTGTCAAATGTATTAGCGGGAGACATTCCATTGTGGAAACTAACTTATCCTATTACCACTCTTCGAATTTTTTTTTAATGGTTTAAGAAAAGTAAAGTTCTGAATAATCTTTGCGTAAAAATTATGAGAAAGTATTGTGATGAATTAATATACATTTATATGGCATGTTTAAATGCATATTTTCGAAGATATTACTGCACAAAAGCATGCGTATTTCTTAGATGATGAACGCATTAAATCCAATGCTTATTGGCGGTATTCAAGAGGTGGTGAAAGGGGTGAAGCACTTCACTTACCTTGGTGCGCGTGCCGTTGCCGTCCTCGGCGCAGTGCACGTAGCGGAAGCGCTGCCCGCCCCCGCAGCTCACCGAGCAGGGCCCCCACTCGTCCGCCACCCACCTGCAGCAAGGCCACGCGCGCCGTCAGCCACGCCCACTCGCACACACACACACACACACATTCTGAACACAATTTCTTTATTTCATGGCTTACCATACCTAACTCTTAATTGATTGATGTTTCTGGGCACTTCAGCTACTAAGGTTATTAGTCCCGTAAGTGTAGTGCGTGTTTTTTCGCGGGAGATGGCGGTGATCTTCCCCCGCTAGATGGTGAGACCCGGCCCCGACCTACACGTGGCTGGCGGGTTTTTCTCTAACCACGTGTCTCCTAACAGCGGGGCACCCCCCCCCCCATTCGGGACATGCTCTAAGCTCCCGACCAGTTTCCCGGCATATGTGGTAGTGTAGTGCATGAAAGCGTAAGTGTGCGTAAGGGAAGAGCCTTAGCCAGTTTGTTAGGGTGCTGCTCAGGTATTCGCCTGACGTTGGTCGGAGAAACCATGGAAAACTACCGATCAGAGCAGCAGACCGCTAGAGTTCTCCTCCACACAACGGCTGAGTTCGACCTAGATATCGAACTAGTGTCAAAAATTCTGCCCTTCGAGTGGGAGTCGAACACTACGATTTACCGGTCAGAGGCACTGTAGTGAAGTGCAGTGCCATCAACTGATGCCTCGAATCACCTAAGGTCCTAATTCTTAAGATACACTAAAAAATGATGTAAAAATTACTGTTCTGTGATGGAAACAAGAATGCAATAATTGTTTTTTTTTTGAAAATGGTATATTATATTGTACGTGTTTTCAAGGGTTCTGAATAACATGGCAAGCACATGTGAAATACGGTATGTTTATTTCTTAAATTTTGTCCCGGATTATTACAAAATGGACTAAACGGGATTAGTGGCCACTGAATTTAGCAGCCAACCACTCTGTTTAGAATGAAATTTGAAATTTTATTAAATCCTTATTTTTATAATATTCATAAGGAAACGAATATTGCTTTTTTGCAATGATAAAAAGTAGTAATGTTTTTTCGACCTTTTAACATTTGTCAAAATCATAAAACTTACATTTTCCTCTAAATCATAATTTTACAAAATTCACTTTGCAAGAAATTAATCAAAATAAATAAAACGTTTAAATACATCTGTTAAAATGCTGCATCTAAAATAATGTGTAATACTAATTAATGTAATATTTGGAACACTTCATTTGATATTATGTCAAATGGAATCATTTTGTGTTACGTATTTCACCTGCATTATTTTACATATACAAAATAACAAATTAACTGAAGTTAAATAACAATTCAGATGTTCTCGATTATAATATATTATATTTTTATCAAATCAAGGAGGAATCCTTCCTGAGACACAAAGAGATCAATTAATCAAATCAAAGTGGCTTTTCATTAATAACTGAATTTCCATTTGTTTTTTTGAACCTTTGGATCGCACCTTGTAAGAATACCAAATTTTCCCTGCAATGACTAATTAAATTACGGTTTACCTAAAACATAGAAATAAGATTTGAGTACACCGTATTCTTCGAGGCACTGAAACACAGTCATTTACAATTTCTTTGAAAATAATTTTCAAAAATATATGACGGGAAAGAATACTATCTAAGTAACTGCAGATATGATATTTAGCGTGTGTTCACGTGTGTGTATATGAAATTTTTTTATTGTTAACGAAATAATGGCCTTAAAATATCCTTTCCCTTAAAATATCAAAATCTTCACAATATATACATTCATATATTTCAGTGTAAAAAATCTAGAAGTAGAAAATTCGAGATTCTGTTAGACATTCATTTATTAACATAATTTAAGAAAAATGGAGATTGTTCATTATCTGAAGGCTTGTGACATGAAAGACGATTGTTGTGTGAAATTGATCATTCTGCTTGTTTGCTGATTGGGGCAGATATCAAACGAATATATCATAGAAGTAGGAATATCCAGAAACCAATTTAAGGACCACTTGGTGCTAGCACGGACGAGCGAAAGGAAATCCTACTCCGCTAGTTACGAAACCGCCAGTTCCACGTGGCGTGCGTTCGCTCTCTGCGAGGAGCGAGAGATGTCTTTGGAGTACAACGAACCCATTAGCCGAATAACGCGCTTCCTGGAACCACTTGGGCAGTCCTCGTCTCAACATGATGCCGCCCTCGCCCTGTCCTCACTCTGATTCCTCCGCGTCGCCCGTAGCATTTTCGCGGTAGCGCACGATCGAACGCACTGAAGTTTCTGTATGACTGGAACGTGGGGGCTCACTGTGGGTGTGCGATGGAAAAGCTGGCCGCAATTTGAATGAGTTTATCAATTTTCTTTCTAATTTTGCAGATATAAAATTTGAAGACAAGTTCACAAAAATTGAATCATTGGGAGCTCTTAGGATGGGACCTCGAGAAATGGGAAATTTGGGAGAACTCACTTTTTACAAAAATCTGAATCAAATCAATACTTCATTTTAATGCTCACTGACTGCTTATATATAGTAACAATTACAAAAATTCCATGCGCATTGCAGACTAAAAGACTAAACTGAAATTCATATATTTTACATAAACGCCCTGGCATTAAACAGAATAATGTATTTTTAAATAAGAGTATAAACAAATCTAGTAGCAGAACGTTCTTTACATGAGTTTTAAAAAATATTTATTTTCCAATTTCTGTTAACGATGAGTATTCATTAGCTATTGATTCCTAAAACGTTATTGTATTTTTCATAATATTCTTCATAGTAGAATAATTTTTTCACAACATTGCAAATGATTTACTGAATGATTTTCATACACTCTTGAAAGAGATGTTTTTCTTAGCTTTGTATAGTAAAAAATAGTTATTTCTCAACTTAGGGTAATGAAGAGTCACGTATAGTGAATCTGTTGATTGAAGACATCGAATATCGATTTTGTATGTCTGTGCAATTCGACCCTTGGGATGTAAATGTATTAAAGCAGCCACTTCCAAATCTCTACCCCTCAATCACCAACTCCCGTCTTTTGCCCCACTCCTTGAGGGCGCTGGCCCACAGTGCGTCGACGGCTGCCGCAAAGTGGCGGTGACGGGCGGCGTCCGCGCGCCCCTGTTGAGGCTCTCGCAATAACGAAGTGCAAACTTTGGCGTGTGCGGGAAGCGGGCACCGCCGCCGCCGCCGCCGCTTCAGATCGCGAATTTCGGAGAAGCTCGTTACTGTGACTCGTCACCGGCCGCGGCGCTGCGTCTGCCGCCCCTCGAGCCCCGCCCCACCGCAGATCAAAGGCGCGCGCCGCCGCCGTCAGCGCCGGCGAATGACGCCCGAAGCGCTGCGATGCGGCCGCCCCGCGCCCGCGCTGCCTGATGCGACTTCTGTGTCTATCACGAGATTCGAAAGCGCGCGGGGTGAAACGGGTGCGTAGGCAGTTGATATTTACCGCGCTCGGTAACTAGTGTGTTGTTGTTGACTGAAGGCACAACATCTAAATATATCTGAAAAATAGATACCTCTGTGTAGTTTCGTATCTTCAATTTCCACTGTTGAGTAAATACTACTATAATGAACTTCAAATTTACGTTACTTTTTTTTAACATTCTCTCTTCCCCATAATTTCAAGTATTATTTTTATCGATTTCTTTTTCTGTTTGTCTTTTACTTACTCTAGTTTATTGTTTCAATTAGCTCATTTTCTCGCACGTAAATCGTTTCTGACTTTTCTTATTCTTTCCTCAAACACTTAATTTTTCCTCGTCACAACTCCGTTCTGACTTTCCGTTTTTCGCTCTCTGCCACAACCTCGTCAAACATCTGCGGAACGCGCAGATGTAGCTTGCGCGCGTCCCCTCTTCCCGAGAGAACTGGGAGAGGGGGAGAGGGGGGTGGGCGTGCCGTCGGGTCCCCTCATATCGCGGCGCGCCTCTACCGCACTTTGTTGGCAATTATTCCGGCAGCCAGTGTTTGTCCGCCAATTTGGACGGCGCAGCTCGTCCTCAGCAATGTTTGCGCAGCGGCCGCCGCCAGCGCCAGCGCGGCAGCTGATTTAAACGGAAGCGCGCAGCGACAGCGCCCTCCGCGGCCGCCCCGCCCCGCCCCGCCCCGCCCCGCCACGCCCCCTCCCACGCACAAGCCCACTCGCCCTCGTGGGCTCACCCGCTCGACCCCTTGCCTCCGCCCGGCGCTCTCTAACAAGCTTCATTCCCGCCTTCCTGCTGTGTCTCCTTCATCTCTACATTTTGCTCCCTGAACTGTATATTCTCCAGGATGTCTCAGAGTACATGGTTTGAACTTCTGATACATGCTGGGTGTGTGTGTGTCGAAGATGAGCTTTTTTTCCAATGGACATGCAGTGAGAAGTCTCATGTAAGGAAGATTACATATATGATATTTGCCCTTGATTGGTGCGCAATCCATCTTGCACTGTTGCTTGACAGGTAGATATTACATGCGCACATTTTCTTGAGCCCCGGAATACCTACCTAATGCCTAAAACCTAAATGACAGCAACAACTGCTGTAGACAAAATCTGACAACCAGAAATGTTCGCTCCCTTTAAAAAAAACTATTTTGCATCGGAAAGCGAACTACAAATTTGTTATGAAATTCCTATTGTCAAAATAACCAAACTCCCCAGTCCTCCCCCAACTAGTGAAGCGAGGACTCAAGAAAACGTGCGCGGATAATACAATGGTGCTCTTTGTATCAGGAAGTAACTGTCAAACACAAGTGTACGATGACGTATCTACCAAACAGGAGCAAATGTCATGTATGTAAACTTCGTTATGCGCAATTTACCAACACATTCTTATTTGGGAAATTTGGATTATTTTGGAACAACTTTATGCCTTACAAATTTTTAACATTTATTCTCATACGTTCTGTACATTGACGTTCAGGCCTCGGTCTGCCTGCCCTTTTTATTTTCACCCGAACTCGCTTTGCCTCTTGGAACTTCAACTCTCCCAATTTCAGACCCTACTTTTTCTCTGACGTTCATAATTCGACCCACGTAATCACACGTTTGTTGTATCGCACACACCATTGCTCCTCACTCTACTTTACTTGGCTCGGTTTATTTCTAATTTCTTTACTTCGCTATTCTTAACATACCCACATCTCGTTTCAGTTGATGTTTTTTATCCACTTGTCAATACTTCCCCACTCAGCTTGTTAATCCAACAATATCCCGTGCCACCTTGCAGCGTTCCATGAAACGTAGATCCATTTCACGTTTTTGCACCTCAACGTTCATTTCAGAGCTGCCGTCTTTTAAATTTCCCCACACTTCGCTTATCCTCTGCAGCTTCTCCGTCCATCACCGCAAGCAAAGTCATCCCCTTCCTCCGTCGGCTACGCGCCGTCCCCTTTCATCCCGGGTCACCCTCTCTTCCACTGCCCTGCCCGCCCCGCCCCCCTCCGGAGCCATCAGCAGCTCTCCTCATTAAGCGCTGCCCGTTTGTTAGCCTCCACGACCCACTCCCAAGTTTTACATTTGATCAACGCGGCGCCCGCTCTGAATTTTTTATTTAAAAAAGAAGAAAAAAAGAGACACAGGAACATACGGAGATGTGATCCAGGCAGCTAGCATAGGAGGCTGCGAAAGTGAATTTCGTACACTAGATCTTCCCAAATTAAGACGCAATTGTAAAATTTACAAAATGATAAACTTGAGCGCCGGGTTCTAAATTTTACTCAACGGCCTAAAGAAATCGTTGAAGGAATTTTTCAACTAATTTCTTCTTTGATGAAGTGAATTTCAGTGTTAACAAGTGAAACCATGCTTTTTTGTACAAAAATTACCCTTGAAATTACCAACTCTTGTAATAAAATGTAAGGCATTTAATGAAGGCAATTAGTGAAATAATGCTCTGTGAATGACTAAAGAAAATTTTTCACATGCCGCATCGTACCGGATAGCGACATCGATAATAGATGGGAGACATTATTTACTAACAGGATATTGCTTAACAATGTTTACAACTACAGTTTTAGTTTTAAAAGAACGACTATGCACTAAATGAGCACGAAAATCAAACGACACGAGAGGCGGCGTTGCAGGGACGGTCAAGTGGGGGACGCGACAAAACGTTTGGCCAGAGTTGGTACAGACCTCTAGTAAAATTGGAACAAATGGAGGATGTGATAAAGTTGTGGACGTTGGGAACGTGCGACAGAGGCGAGAAAAACGCGAACAAGAACAAGGTTGACGAGGGTTTAGATAAGTGTGAACGAGTGAGAATTTGGACGAGGTCAAGAAAAATGTACGGACGGTGAGGATAACAGTAGGGATGGAAGAGGTGATGGTAAGGGCGGTCGTGAGGACCAGATAGTCAACGGAAAGTCGAGGAGGGATGAGACTCGGGGCGGGTTGGGAACGGACCAGGAAAGGGATCTGGGCCCGGGGCTGGGGGTGCGGCGAGGGACCTCAGTGGGACGGGGACGGCGGCGACCGGCGTGGAGCGCCTCCTGCGTAATCTCGTTAGCCGCCCAATATCTGTCGCTGATTGGCCCGCGCCCCGCGCTTTCCGCCTGCGCCGCCCGGGGGCCGCCGCGCGAGGCGCGTGGCCCAAGGAGCGCCCGGCCGCCCAGCGACAGCGCCCAGCGATTGCGTTGGAATGCTCACCACTAGCGTTGCAGGACATTGACCACACACAACAAATTCGCAAAATTCGGCTAAGAAATGTTTTCCTGAATTTTACTCCTATTAATACTGTTGAGGCAAACTACACTCAAAAATTGACCTTATATTCAAGCTTGTTTTGGAATATTCAATGAGCGTGCGTTTTAAAATTCGTGAATTCGGTATTATGATACTCCCTTTTCCTTATTAAAACTACTTTTACAATTTTATATTACTTTACTAAAGAAGTTATGTTCTACAAATTTCACCTATGAGTGATTATTGATAGAAATAAAAAACGTAGAAATTGTTTCAGATCGCTACTCAATTGATTCAAACAGAAACATAATTGTTAAATAACCATTAGACAGAATACGGGAGTAAATTCAATCGAAAACTCGAGAATGTCATTGTTAAATCACAATCACAATCTCGCTAGAATACCAAGGGTATATTGAATCGAGAACATCTGAAACAGGCGAAGCGCGCGGCTGCGTCGGAGCCAATCAGCGCCGTGTCCGCAGCCTAGTGAATCGCGCTGATTGGATCAAACCCAATCAGGAACGAGTGCGCGTCGCAATTGCGCCGCTTTCACGGCCGCCGCCAAGCCAAGACCCGCGCCCCGCGACACGCACCTGGGCGGGCACGGGTGCGTGTTGCACGTGTCCAGCTTGTTGTCCGGCTTGCTGGATGCGTTGCAGAGCTGATCATCCACTTCGTCCCCCGTGACGGCGTTGCGGCACACCGGCCGCAGCATGCGCCGACCTGCGCACCACACGTGCCAATCAGTTCTTTTGTGCAAACTCTTTGTTTGCGGTTCTGCGCAATGCAGGTATTAAGTGCTTCCTGGAACATGCACGCATAATAGTGAACACATTGTTCAAATATTTCTCGATGTGTGTAGAGCCAAGTTGCATGCACTATTCCTGAAAAAGGTTCCTAAAAGAACCAGGTTGCATGCACCATTCCGTTCCTAAAGGAACGGAAACATAATGAAGAAAATAAATAATATTCGATATAATAATTAGAACTTCAATAATATTTTCTCTTTCAAATATTTTCTTTAATTTTTTTCTGTGGATAGGCGAATATAGAGTTCTAATAATCCATGTCCTTTTAACTTCTACCAGCATCAGTTTACCACCTTTTCCAGGATAAATAATCAAAAGAAGTATAAAAACAATAAGAAAAAATTTTGTACTATATTTACATTTTTGTAAAGTGTATAAGACGTAGCACGTAATCATTACATCTCATTGAAGTACGTATTTCGCAAATAAGTGCTTTACAACTAAAATTTAAATTAATAATTATTGTTACTGTTGCACTACATAACCCACTGAATTATAATTCGGTTAAATTGTTGTTGTTACAGTTGAGTGCTGAACATTGACAAATCAATCTTCAGAAATAGTAATCAATGTTTCTTTCATTTCAATAAGAGATACTCAAGAGAACTCTCTAGAAGATTACCCCGTGGATTACGATAACTTTACAGCCAATGCCGACAAAAACTGCTAACTTCAACTCCAAAACGTTCAGTAATAACGCTTCAAATGCTCTAATCAGGATGTTCGCCACATGAATATAGAACAACCACTAATGTAAATTACAAAATCCATTCAATTGAACGTGACGTCAGTTCTATCCACAAAGCCATGAGATGATTTGGTTGATTGGTCGGTTCGCTTCTCTTAGTGAATGTAGTTCACTATTCGTTTTGTTCTCTGGTGTTTATCGATTCATTGAACTACGTTCGGAGTAATCCGGGGAATGTTTATTCAAAGAAGGGACTAATTCCTACGAACGGTCTGTTAATCAAATAGCATGCCTCACATTGCTGCCAACTGCAGGGAATGAAAACTACAAACATTTTATCGATAGCTGTATCACTATCCCAATGACAAAGAAGGTAACATATGTAGCAGATTGTTTGCAGCAGTCTAAATTTATTAATATGAAAATTGTCTCAGTCGTATCCATGTAGTAGTTATACAATACATGCAAATGTTGAGGTTGACACGAAACATCACTGCAATCAAGTGAAAACGAAATAATAAATGATGCATTCAAATCTAACACTAAAAGTACATGATACTTCAAGAATAATACTGCAATTCTTGTAAAGATAAAAGAGAAAACGTAGAAAGCGATGGCTTAGATGAATGAAGTAATACCTATTATTACTTCATTCATATAAGCCTTACGTTGTATTGTAGGGTACTTATTGTATATGCCTGGATAGAGAAACTGTGTTGGTGTGGGGACAATGGAGAACTAGAGAGTTGTAGTGGTGAATTTTTGGCTACGGGACATTATTGACAATATTGTGCGAGAATGACGATGTATTATGCACGAGTGTGAAGGCTTTTGGGTGCCAGCTGGGGTTGAAAGGATGGACGTCTTAGAGTTCAGAATGAAAACAGACACGTATCAAGTGCATGGCAATAATATGATTATGTTTTTATCTAGTCTGGCATAAATGATATCGGAGAGCGAAATGGTGGAGCAGCTGGATGAAGGGGCAATGCTGCGGAAAAGGAAGGCGTGCACGAAATCGTGCGTCGGAAAGATAAAGATGTAGATGCCTGTGAGTTACGGAGGTGGCTGGATCGACAGGGATGGCGGTGACGACCGTAAGTGAGGCATAGTCAGCACGGGAGGCGGAGGTAGTGGAGATGGAGGTAGTGGAGGTGGCGAGGTCAGCTTGTTTGGTGGGACCTGATTTGATGGAGTAGAATTGGAGAGAACGGCGAGGGCGGCGGGAGCGGCGGAGTCAGCGAGGGCGGCGGAGTCGGCGAGGGCGGTGAGGGCGGTGAGGGCGGTGAAGGCGGTGAGGGTGGTGAGGGCGGCGAGGGCGGCGAGGGAGGCGGGGGCCGCGAGGGTGGCAAGGGCGGTGTGGTCGACGGGGTCGGCGGGGGTGGGGGTCGGCGTGGTCGGTGGGGTCGGCAGGGCGGCGGGGGCGGTGGGGTCGTCGGAGTCGGCAGGGCGGTGGGGTCGGCGGGGTCGGCTGGGTCGGCGGGGTCGGCGGGGGCGGCGGAGTCGGCAGGGCGGTGGGGTCGGCGGGGTCGGCTGGGTCGGCGGGGCTCTATGGGTTGGCGAGGTCGGTGGGGTCGGTGGGGTCGACGAAGTCGGCGGGGTCGGCGGGGTCGGCGGGGTCGGCGGGGTCGGCGGGGTCGGCGGGGTCGGCGGGGTCGGCAGGGCGGCGTTGGCAGAGGGGTCGGCGGTGTCGGTGGGGTCAGCGGGGGCGGCGGGGCGCGGGGACGGCAGGGCGGGGAGAGCGGCGGGGCGGCGAGTGACGCGGGGAGCGGAGGAGGCGGTGGGGTTGGCGAAGAGGCGGGTGCAATGGTGAGATCGGAGAGAGGCGGCGGTGGTGGCGAGGACGGTGCGGGCATGTGGACAGCGGAGGGGGCGGAGCTGTTGCGCCCGCTCTCCGCACAAGGGCAGAGGCAATTGAGCCGGGTGCCGCTCTGCCGCCCACAAAGCGCGGGGCGGGGCAGGGCGGGGAGGGGTCGTGGCGGAGCGGGCGCTGCCCTCCGCCGGCGATTAGAGCAAAAGGGCCGCTCCCGGCTGCTCTGGGCAGATTGCTCTCTCGTGCGCTCCCCCAGGCGGATCTAGCACCGCCAAGAGGGTGAAGGCTTTTGGGCGCCAGTGTCCGCTGGGGGTGAAAGGATGGACAACGTCTTAGAGTTCAGAATGAAAATGGACACGTATCAAGTGCATGGCAATAATGTGATTATGTTTTTCATCCAGAAATGGGAAAAGTTTTCCAAGCTGCCGAGCACGTGTTACGCCTTCGAACCAAAGCACTTACACTTAAGAGCCTTTGTTACCACTTAAGAGACCTCACTACCAAAAGAAGATAAACGCTTATTTACACAAACAGAAGAAAATGAACGACTCATCGCTATTGTCGTAGTATAACTGTGCGAATTCCTAAAAAATAAGTATCTACATAAATTCTGAGTGTATAGTTTGATTGACAAACGCTGAAGCATGGTTTGGAAATGAAATTGCAGACGAGAAAACGGCTAGGTCCCTTGGGAACAGCAGTCACCTGAGAGAGGGGCGCGGGCGGAGGGGTGGTGAGACAGGTGCGAGTGGAGGGGACGACGAGTTTTGTTAGTAGAGTGGAGGAGACAGTCGGTGAGCGACGAACGAGACAGATATCAGAAGGGCGACCGGGAAGTGTAGTAACAAGAGCGTTTTTACTTTAAACATGGTAAATCGTACGAGAGTGGATTGTGTCGATAAGAGTTCGTAAAATGAAGTAGTTTGTGGTATCATCCCGGAGGCCGCAAACGGAAGTGGACTGGGAGGAGAGCAGCCGAGAAGAATCCAGCGACGCTCCAAACAGGCAAGTGCAAGTTGGGGATGTTGATTATTTAGATAGAAAGACCATAACAATTTCATTTTACCTAGACGTCTGAGTGCGTGTAAACAGTAAATGTGGAGTAATGATTAGTATCCATGTAAACACAGTTTAGGAAGTAACAAGATTCTAATTCTAAAATTTATTTGTATTTATCAGTTCAGTTATTGTACTAGACAATGTTTACAGAAAGGTCAATTTTTAAATCATGCGACATTTTGCAGTTTAATGAGTGGGTAACTACAGCAATGTGTCCTAATTTCCTATTTTTGATCACGACCGTCCTGCTTTAAGTAGTCCGTCTCGTTCCCCTAAGCACAGCTCTGAATGCTCAGATGTACCTTCCTAACCATTGGAAAGTTTTTCAGTTTTTAAGGAAAACCCAAATCATCAAAAAAATTTTCATTATTTTCAATCGCTTAACACTGCGAAAATTAATTGAATGGAACAAACGAAATGTTTCCAACAAAAGTATATTATTGTTCTCACACTTTCACAACAATTTGAAAGATTTAAACTTGCCTATGATTACCGATTATAATTTATGACTGCCAGCAGTTAGGAAAGCATTGATTGTACAATAATTTTTTTATAATTCCCGCAGACAATTGATTCGTATTTCGAAGAAACCTTAGACAGTCCAGAGACTGCGTCCTAGATATAGTTGCCAACATTGCTAACTATGCCTAAGATGAAGCATCTACCGGACAGCCACGCTTAATAATGATTCAGGTCGCAAAAGCCTAAGGTTCCTTTCTAATTTTATTTATTTATTTTACGTCAAAAACAGTTAGAAACTGTGTGACGTGCTATGGGGATAAATGAATTCTGTGCACGCTTTCAAAAATTCTGTGAACCTTACCCTAAGCCATACACTACTTAAATTTTGAATACAGAAAGAAAATGAGCGTTTTTGAAAGGATTGTTAACAAAAATATTGTCTCCAATGCAATAAAATATATTTTCAAGGGTAAATCAGCAATTAAATTGGGCTCTTATCCCTCATCATGTACTTTGTCAACGAATAATACTTCCTATAACTACATCATGGAGAACGGTAATTTGAATAACTATATTTCCCACTGAATTCTAAAAGAAGTGCACAGATAATGAAGTTACATTTATGTCCAAAAGCAAAACAAGGGGCCATCTCAGCATTTGCTCAAAAGATCAGGGAAACTGGACAAAAAACCTGATCGAGATGGGGATCATTGACCCGGAAGCGGCAGTACAATACTTGTCACAGGTTGTACATGTATTGAAGTACACATAAAAATTGTTCTGCACGAAAATAAAACAAGCACATCAACCATTTATTTTCCCACCAACATTCCTGTTATTTCCGTTCATAAACTAAACATCTGAATAAACATGCGTTTCTCTGAATACATATCCCATCACCAAAAACATAGGTGAGCGTTGAAGAGGGAAAAGGAGGAGCACTCACCGCCGCCGCAGGAGGCCGAGCAGAGCGAGAGCGGCGTCTCGCCCCAGCGGTAGAGCGGGCGCGCGCACGAGGAGCCGTCGCCGCCGCACACGCCGCACGCGTCCACCTTCTTGAAGGAGCCGATGCGCAGGTCACAGCCCACGCGCTGCAACAGCCACCTACAGCCCCTGCCCCTGCCGGCACCCCCAGCCGCGGCACCTGCCCTCGGCTGCACTCTCACCCTCAGGCCCTGCCTTTGCCGGCACCCCCAGCCGCAGCACCTGTCCTCGCCTGCACTCTCACCCACAGCCCCTGCCCTCGCCTGCATCTCCACCCACAGCCCCTGCACTCGCCTGCACTCTCACCCACAGTCCCTGCCCTCGTCTGCACCACCACTCACAGTCCCTGCCCTCGTCTGCACCACCACTCACAGTCCCTGCCCTCGCCTGCACCCCTAGCCGCAGCACCTGCCCTCGCCTGCACTCTCACCCACAGCCCCTGCCCTCGCCTGCACTCCCACCAACAGCCCCTGCCCTCGCCTGCACCCCCACCCACAGTTCCTGCCCTCGCTTGCACTCTCACCCACAGCCCCTGACCCACGTCTGCACCCTCAGCCGCAGCACCCGCCCCTCCTGCGCGCCCACACTCAGTTCATGTCCTCGCCTCACACTCACCCACAGCCCCTGCCCTCGCCTGCACCTCCACCTACAGCCCCTGTCCTCGCCTGCACTCTCACCCACAGCCCCTGTCCTCGCCTGCACCCTCATCCATAACCCCTGCCAGACCTGCACCCCCATCTACAGCCCCTGCCCTCGCCTGCACCCACAGCCACAGCACCTGCCCTGTGATGGGCTTGAATTTAATCTACTTATCTTCTTTTATTGTAGATTTTTTTCACGATTTATTTTATTTTGAATATGATTAGTCCTAACATTAAATAATTTTGACTTCATCTCATTGTTATATAAATAACTTACAAACTGTTATACAAATAAAATACAAATAACTTTTTATCTGAGAAAAATTCAGTAATTTTCTATTTACATTTTAACTTCTAGGTGCTTTCTCTACTTTGCGTGACATTGGCTGTTTTTTGTTCTGAGACCCTCGTGTTCTCCAGTGGAGAATTGAACTGTAAACGACTTTCCTACTTCGAATACAGTAAAAGTTGGATGTTCGTTATGCACGATTTTGGACATTGTCTTTTCGGGCACTCAAATCATTATCTTCGTAGAATCATAACTTAAAGAAAAATCTACAACTTTGGTTACTTCTGTCAACAAATTAACCTTTTCATTTCAATCTCATAACTTAACTTAGAAATTTATGAAAGTGATTCTTACCTATTATTTTACAAAAATAATAGTATATTTAATTAATTTATGCACTTTTCATCATTTATCATATGATAAATATTTACTTATATTTTATTTTCTTCTTCTCTAAATTTTCTTTGCGGAGTAAAATAACTGCTACCGAGTCTTTCAAACCTCGAAAGGAAGAGCAAAATGCAGCATTTTTAAGACAAATGCTCTTTCAAGAAGCGACGAGGAGGTTTAGCAGATATCCTCTCGAAATCACGCAGCGAATGACTTCTACGTCTTTGAGTTCTCCCTGGGTGCCTTCTGCCAGTGCTCACAGATCCTCGAACAACTCTCCCGTCTCCCTCCCTCCCCGCCTCCCAACCAATTCCTTCTCTTCGCCGCCGGGCGCTGCCTCCGATGCCCGCCCCGCGCCTCGCCACGCCTCGCCTTTTACCTCGGCGCCGCCTGGCACCTCGCTCGCCGAGAGAGCTTTCTCCCTCGCGCACACGTCCCCGCCCTCCCGGCCACGCCCACCTGCTCGCGGTCTAAGCGACGCTACCCCCCTCCCCCTCGCCACGCCCAGATGCTCGTCTCGCCCGCTCGCGCGCAACTCTTACTCGAATCCACTTCTGCCCCCCCCCCTCCAACTCCCCTTCGCTGCTTTCCACAAGACTCTGGAAACTTATTGCGTTCTGTTCTTCCCTTGGCTGCCCTGAAACCTCTTCTCATTGTACCCTTTAAATATTGAGTAACAGTTCTCGAGGTACTTCACTTAAATTAATAGTAGTCAGGTTACTCGAGCGAAACGCGTTTCGCCGGAATAACGCACAGTCCTGCTTTCAATCAACTAATGAAATCTTCTTTCGTATTTTCAATAGTGTACATATTCTACGGGGAAGTAAGTTCTGTTCCCGTGACTATATTAATTAGGGCAATGGAAAATATTGGAATAAAAAGACCTTCGAAGATTTTTAATTACTCTTTCATTTCTGTGTACATTAATACTAAATTATTAATCTAAATATTAGTTGATTAATACCTCACGTTCCAGATCGTTTTCTTGTTACAATTAGTTGTAAGATCAATTAAGAAAAAGTCGAGGATATCATTGAATTGAAGATTAAAACGTCAATAATTTGGAAGAATGAATTCAATTTTTAAAAGTATTGCAACCGATATGTAAACAATACATTCAAATCTCTGTATGTAACGCGTAAGAATTTATTTGAAAAGTTTATGTATGTCACATTGCCCACTTGAGTACTATCTACTTCCTAGGGAGACATGACTCGACTTTTCAATTAGTCCACTCTTAATAAGCCTACTATTAAAAGAGGGCTTAATAAATATGACAGACAAATACCCAAAGAAGCTTCATAAGTTACTATGTTTAGAGTGATACTGGCACTGACCTGGCACTTGCCGTTGATGCACATGTCGAGGCTGCCGGGGCGGCAGCGCGTGCCGTCCTGCACCTTGGGCGCGAGGCGCACCACGATGCTGTCGTCGTCGGCGTCGTCGAGGGGCGCGGGCAGGAGGCCGAGGTCGGCGGCGGCGGCGACGGCGCCGGGCCCGTCCACCACGCCGAGGGGCTGCGGCGCGGGCGCGGGGGCGTCGGCGGCCATCTGCGGCGCGGGCGCGGGCGGCGGGGGCGGGGCGGCGCCCAGCGGCAGCGTGCGCACCCGGGGCAGCTCGCCGCGCGGCCGCCCGCGGCACGTGAGCGCGCACGGCTCGCTCTCCTCGTGGTGCGGCGTCCACGACAGCAGCTGGCCCTCGTACGGCAGCTCGTTGAACGCGGAGCACTGCTGCAGGCGGAAGTCGCCCGACTCCGGGCACGGCTGCGGGCACGCGCGCGCGCGCGGCGCGGGCGTCAGCGGAGCGCTCGCGCAGTGGCTGGCAGCGATCAACTAATGCTAAGGCCCACCCGCTTCAGTCCCATTTACTTTCCCTCTACGGAGTACGGAGAAAGTTATGTAATGCTGCGGGAGAAAACGGCAAAGGGTGTAGCCGAATAGGCGAGACACTCCAAAGTTATCACGTTGAAAATCCATTTCAAAAAAAAAAAAATTCTATTTCAATTTGGCGTGAGAATTGGTTGCCAAAAATACCTTAAAAACAACTACTTTTCCCCGTCTCTCCATTTCTTTCAGAATGATACATTCAATAGAAGCTGAGAAAAAAATAAAACATGAAAACACGTTTCTCATTGTATCTCTGCAACAGATTGCCCTAGGAGGCTGATTTTTTGTGAATATACGGCATTTTGCATTTTCTTCCATATGAGCATCGCTATTATCGATTTGATTTGGGGGCACTTTTCACCCGTTATTCGGCTATACCATTTTTGGTGAAAAAAACTCTTATTACAGGGCGTTGATAACGAAAAAATAGATAAATTCGTTTACTAAATTTAGAAAAAAATCCTCTACACATGGTGTAGCCAGAATCCATATTTTATGGGACCTTGGTATCGAAAAATCGAATGACGGCAAAACCTCCAACCGTCTGTCTGTCCGTCTGTAAACAACGCTAGTGGCTAAACTGTTTAGTCGATTTCCTCCAAAATTTATATTCCCCAATCGACCTGGCTGATGTCACGGCCCCTGCAATTTCCATCCTACATTTTTATTCTGAGGGGGTACTTTACATGAAGCCCCTGGGACATTTTCAAAATTTTCAAAAAATCTCTCCATCGTTTTTGATTAAATTCTTTTTTTTTGGATAGTGTGAAGGAGATTTAAGAGTATGCTACAATTCTCTTGTTCGTTGAAAACCCTGCTTTTTCGAAAACTGCAAAATTCACAATTTTTTCGGCGTCTTCCTACAACTGAAATATTAAAGATAGACATTTTTCCTTATTGAAATCTGTTTCTTAAAGATAGATTTTGAAATATGGACTTATTCAATTTTTAGAAAACTTGAGTACTTTTCGCGTAATTTTGTGTGCAAGTTGGAGCGAGAAAGTACGTGCTATTTTAGCACCACTAGATACAGACAAACACTCTGCACAGAAATAGTTTGCAACACCAGCAATATAATTAAGCACACAACAATTAGAAATTTACAAATAAAGTAATGAAGTAAGTAAAGTAATTAATAAATAAAACACACGAATACAGGAACATCTACACAGAATGAGTAGTGACCGTATCCCAAAACAAATATATCACTAGAGACCACATGGTAAAAGGGATGTCGGCCGTCCAAGATTAGGATGGCATGCTGATAACGGAAAGGCAGTCTCTCCTAAAGCTTGAAACGATGATAATGATGATGATGATGATGATGATGAATAATTAGATGGTAAAAGTGTTACTCTTGTAAGAAGACCTTACCCCTAACTGCATACGTATTTTCTTTGAACGATTTGCTCTTTATTGTTTGTAGTATGTAGTACGTATTAAACTTTTGAAAGTGATCAGGCGGAAGAGCAGGTCAAATTGCCTGACCCTCGCCATTAATGAAGATATGTATTTAATTATTTCATTTAAAAGTAGCAAACATAGCACATACCTACCATACGCCTCCAACAATACCCTGCGTGCATGATCACCATGACAACCAGGAGGACCGCGTATGACGTGCAGCAAAATTAATTTGGGAGCCGATAAAGTTAAAATGACAGTGCAATTAACGTTAAAGCTTAAATTTTCGCGTAATTTTGCACAAAATTACACGGAATAATTTTCGTCTATGAATTTAATTCTTTCAAAATAAGTGGGGAGCTGTATACTGAATTTCGTTATTTGAATACGAAACGGTGTCCAAACCTCTCGTGTCTTCCGATTTTTAAAATTTTTCATTCAATTTTTAATATTATGTTTATCATCAATTGTATCATGTTGATGAATATTATTAACGTATTTATCACCATTAATACACTTAAACAGTTTTATGTAGAAAGAAAACTCGTTAAGAATGTAAAATTAGTTATTATTGAAGGAATAATATGATATCATCTGATCATAATATGATGTATTTCAATGTTTTTTTGTTCATTTGCATTTTATACCATAATGTGATTTTTACGCAAAAAAATAATTTTGGGGTATCCCACACGTACTTGATTCCTAAAGTCATATTCGTTCATTCGTTCAATTAATACTATTGCGTAATGTAGAAAAAAGTATATTAAATTTAATTTTATGCTTAATATGTTCTCACACGTTCAGATGTCATTTATATAGGGGATTTCTAATTAAAAGGATTTATAAGGTTCTTTGAAACAATATAGACTTTGGCAACATTCACAAAAATAATTTCAACACACACACGAAACGTCATATTGGAAATTGTATTTTGCCTTGAAAATTAATTCTGAAAGAATAAAATTCTTTATCTTCAATTTGTTCTTTTAATAAGTCTCAATTACGTTGGAGAGCTTACAGAGCACTTACTACATCTTAAAAATCTGGGATACAAGTGAGTGTAATATATTTGTTACAAATATATTCCTCAATAAATTAGCTTTGAAGAACACAGATCACAAAATCATTGATTGTACTTTTAAAAAAATGTATGATAGTAGGATGTTCACTGTCAGTTAACTGGCAAGTATTTGCACATCAATGATGTCTCCGTCGTCCGATAAAAGGCGAGAAACACTGCTCGTGTAGAGGCAGTCATTCTAAAATTTAGTTGCAGAGCTTCAAAGTCTTTCTTTAAATTACATTCAAAATTTCAATGATTGGAAATATCCACTGCAGAGATCATTAATGATTTTGTCTAACATATTTTTTCAAATGTTTCTCTTTTAAATGAAAAATGTGCAAATCAGCAATCTACTTTGCACGTACTAACAACGTGCAGTGCTATTTTATTTGCTTTACTGTATACGAAATTAATTTCTTAGTACTGTTGTTTATGAATGTACAATACGTTTCAGTGACGAATCGATTATTTCCAGCAAACGATAAAACAACGCGTGAGATACATTCTGTTGACCTCGTACAAGGCACATCTTCCATTTTCACAAATGTATTACGATTTGGGTATTTCCGCGTTCCTTCTCGAATTCGCCGAGCACGAGAACAACGCATCTTTTCAAAACCCTGTCGTCATCTCAGATGACGGGTGGCGCTCTCCTGGACTCTTCGGCCGGAGCTCCGACGGAGTCCAGCAGACGCGTCCCCAGGCGATGATAAAAGCGCGATAGGAATCTGGGCCGAGGGCGAAAGACACAGGCGCGGCGGATGCGCAGTGGCGGCCGCGAGGCAGACGACGACGCGGGGGCGCGGCGGGGCGGGACGGGGAGGGAGGGGCGGGGCGGGGAGGGGCGGGGAGGGGCGGGTGCGGGGTGGGTGCGGGGTGGGTGCGGGGCGGGTGCGGGGCCAAGGGAGAGGAAAAAGGGGTACGGGCCGGGACGTGCCTCGCACGGCGAAGCGGCGCGGTCGAAGATACAGCCGCGACGACCAGAGAAAACTTTCATCCACTCAAATTTGATTGCGGCGCATCAGTGTTTTTGTGCCGCGGGGCGCGGCGGGGCGCGGCGCGGCGGGGAGGGGAGGGGGAGGGGAGGGGCTCGTGAGGGCGGACGCGCTCGCCCGTGATTGACCTCGCCCCGAGGAAGAGGCTGGCGGCAGAGAGGGCGGTGCCGAGCACGCCAACGACACAATGAAGAACCACAGTTTAGCCTTCTCCCCCTCTCCCACCTACTCACCCCGGCCTCCTCGCGTTTCGCGGCCCTTGAAGGGAAAGAAAGGGATTTTCTGCGCGCCCTTTTTGCTCAGCCGCCCCCACCCCGACCTGCCTTGCCCCTCCGCCGCGCGTGCAAAAAGCCTCCGACCGCCGGGTGGCGTGGGAGCTGGGGGGAGGGGGCGCCTGTGGTTAGGTGGGAGGGGCACAGCTTTGGTGGCGGTGGAGAGTACTAGCAGGGCACGGACGCATCAGTGGAAAGGTGAAAGAGGTGAAGTATGGTAGGGCAACGAGATACGTACGGAATAAAATGTTTTAATGAGGTTATTTTTTTTGTTTAGAAGTATAAAAAAATGGGACAAAAAAGATGAGTCATAGATTGCAGTATGTTGCTAATAGACTAGAACAATTCAATGGATATGCAAGCATATAAAATGGAAAGTAGTGTGGAAAATGGCCAAATACGATACAAACCTACTCTTGCCGATTTTGAAGACGGAGTTACTATTATTTTTAAACAAAGGGAACATATTAACATATAATAGTATAAAACGGTATAAGAAACACGACGTTAGAGAAAGAGGCACAGACATTTTTGCACGAGTTTGACCAGTCTTGATTTTAGCAACGAATTCGTAGAGTAACCTTGTAAGATTTGGGGTGGAGTTTTGTAAAGTTCAATTTACGTTGGAAGGAATCGTCTAGAATAAAGAGATTCCGGAACAAACAACTCATTGTAATAAAATGGTATTTAAACGTTGGCTGGTTGGTGATTCCGGGGGCGTCATCAGCTAAGGTCATTATTCCCGTAAGTGTAGTTCATGTTTTCCCTCGGGAGATGGCGGTGATCTTCCCCCGCTGGTTGGCGAGATCCGATGCCGATGTACCGTCGGCTAGCGAGGTTTCCCCCTAACTAGGATTTCCCACCAGCGGGGCACCGTCACAGCCTGGAGAAGCTCTAAATTCCGGACCGGTCTCCCAGAATATGTGGTAGTGTAGTGCATGTTAGTACACGTGTGTCTGTAAGGGGAGAATAGGACAAGGAAGAGGAAGGAAAGATCGCGCGCGGTCCGTTGTGCGTTTGTTAGGGTACTGCTCCGGCATTCGCCTGGTGTTGATCGGTGAAACTACGGAAAACTACCGATCAGAACAGCCGGCCGCTAGAACCCTCCTCCAGATACCGACTGAATTCGACCTAGCTGAAAAGCTAGTGTTGAAAATTGTACCGCCGTTGGGACTGGAACCTAGAACCTCACGATCAGAGGCCCAGCAATGACATCAGTTGATGCACTGAGCTGCCGCCCCCGGTCATGTGTTTAAAAATGAAGTTATTTCGAGAGGGATCCTTCAGAGCGTGCCAATTTGGAACCCGAGGAAAAGCAAATGCGAGGGCTGAGGGCGGCGGTGAAGGGCGTAGTGCGAAGAAGGGTTGCGGGGGCCAGCGGGCGGTGCGAAGGGGCGGCGGCAGCGGCAAAAAGAGGGCGGGAGAGCCCGCGCGCGGCGGAGCAGACGGGGGCGGGGTGACGGAGTCCCCTATCTGTCAGCGCGTTTTCCGCGCCGCCGGCGCGTGTTCCGAGCTGCTGACGAGCGACAATAACACTCCCCGCCGCCGCAGCCTCCGCCACCGCCCCGCTCGTCCAATCGCGCCCGTCGCCATGGCGGCCTCTGCGGCGGCGGTGGCGGCGGTGGCGGCGGTGGCGGCGGTGGCGGCGGTGGCGGCGGTGGCGGCGGTGGCGGCGGTGGCGGCGGTGGCGGCGGTGGCGGCGGTGGCGGCGGTGACGGCGGTAGCGGCGGTGGTAGCGGTGGTAGCGGTGGCGGCGGTGGCGGTGGTGGTGGCGGTGGCGGTGGCGGCGGAGCGACCTTGCGACCCTGTGGCCGACGGAAGAGTGCGGATGTTTTCTTGTTAATTAGGGTATACACGAGGGTTAAGGCAGAAGTCATGGCAACTATTTTCTTCTGTGAGGTCGCGTAGCAACCTGTTCAGCAACGCACGTGAGGGAGCGGACCGATGTGGCACGTGCGGTAATCAGCATCTGCCTTATCGGGATTTTGGAACTGGTATATAATGTTTTTGGAATATTGCGAGCTCATATATGCCAAAATGCTTTGAAACATGAAACCAGTACTGTCATTTTAAATACCTTAATAAATATGAGAAACACAATTTTTATCTGTTATTAAATATCCAAGCACCTATTTCATACCTTGTTCTTTCATGTGTAAATTTTACATTTTCTAAAATGGCTCGTATCCTCGCAATAAATAGTTGCCATGACTAATGTTCCAACCCTCATATACTCTAATCACCATTAAATGCGTACGGATATAACCAGAAAAAATCTTCAAAATTATGTTCTAAAATACTTTCTGCAAAGTACGGAGTGTCTTAGAATAAATGTTACAAAATTCTACGTAATGTAGGGACGTAAATGATGAGATATTTTGGTCAATGAATATGTGATGGGAAATTTAAAATTACGTTACACACATAAGGTTTGTCCCTAATGGATAGGCAACTTATCGTGCAATATTGTGAGGCGGGTTACGTGCGAGCGCAAGGAGATTTAGCGAATCATCTTCTACACCTTACATGTCCTAGACGTAAGTAACAATTATTCTGACACATCGGTGAGTAATCCTTCATATCAAGAAATGGTCATGAAAATCAAGTCATTTTCTGTTTTGATCACAGTTTCAAAAGAATTCCTCATTGTGGTGTGTTCTATTGGAGGCAAAGCAAGTTACGTACAAATGTTCATCGGCGTTCATCGACTTACAAAATGGGTTTCACGGCACACATAATACCTGGGCACCGTAGTGCTTTAAATTGTTACCGCATTCCTGTACCTTACTTTTATTTAAAGGCAGTCAGCTCTATGTAAAATTATTGCAACCTGAACTAAATTGCGACATATTTTTTTAGTGAAACCGTTCAGGCACTTAATCAATTTTTCTCATCGTTCATCACTGTATACCTTCTCCGGACTCATCAATAGGCAGATACGCATGAGCGGAATTCTAGTTGTTATATTTCTTTCATCAATAGGAAACGAAGATCTATGTACTCTCTGTGCAACAAGCAAAATATCAAAAAGAAAGATTCTAACTGAGCGTCCCTTCATTAATAAATCCAAAACGAGCCAACACTCAAGTTCACAAGTATAATGGTCATGTATTTGGGGAATTCTCAGTTACCATGCGTAGCGACAAAGCAGTTCCTCTGTAAGGACTTACTGAAAACTTATTTACAATAAATGTGAAAGCCACATAAGTGCTGACCACTTTGTAGTCATATCATCTAGAATCACACTATGAATCATTGAATTTTGATTATTCAATTCTTCACAGTAGCTGTTGTCGGGCTGAATGTGCCTTGTATGTCATACGTTAAAAAAACGTTGTGATAGAATTTTCGAAACTCCCAAAGAGCTAATCCTGGTCATTCATCGTCATTTGTAAGCCATTTAAAGCAATGGGGCTGTCGGCTGAAGTATTGAGAATAGGTCGTTAATAAAACTCTGCGCATTGGGGATATTAAAGCGAATATTGAGGATGTATCTCCCTGCAAATCGTTTTCATGTTGACGAATCAACATTAATTGGTTAAATTGATAGAAAGACCTACTGGAGACCTGTTTGTGCATTCGAATATTTATTCTTGTTAGCGATAAATTGTCGAGAATTAAACTCATTACAGGTGACCAAATACTCCGCAAAAGTGACAAAAAATTTTGGAAGTATCGTGAGGCGGAAACCAAAACAAATTCATTTGAAGTTAACGAATTGTAATACATTAGTAGGAAGCTTCTTTGAAATAGCTGCCTTGTAGTTGTGAAAATTTGACAAAAAATTATGGCGCAAAATTAATAATTTTAAATACATTTCTGATTTCCTAAATTATAATTTTCAGTTGCTGTACTGAAACTGAAATCTTATGTACTGTCACTAGGTATAACAATAAATTTAAAGAGAACAGTAGACATGAAGAAAATTAAAGAAAATAGTGATTCCTCAGAATTACATATTTTCCCATTCTTGTTCGTTTTCTAATTCTTCTTGTCAGCTGGCATCTATCGGCGCTCAAACTACATTTTTTGAAATTTTCTCAATTTTTCGGTTTCCTAATGGTAAAAATATTACTTTAAGAACTTTATAGACGAGTAAAACTTCGTTCTAGGGATATTTTCGTTGAAAATTTCCGTTTTTAAGAAAATATCATTTAAGGATTGGTGTAAATGCAAAATTTGAAAGTCTTTTTCACAGAATTTTCACAGTTTTCGGAAAACTTCATTGGAACTCATTTGACGCACTTTCACTCACAAATGCAAATTATTTTCTTATGCTTTCATTTATGAATCTTTCTTCTCTGGAATACCCTTTAGTTTCTTAAACTCTCTTGCCACGTGCCTGTTCACCTTTCCAAAGTTCTCTTTGTAGGTACACAGCTTTCTCAACCATAGACAAGTATGGTAATTGCAATAGTTTTGCATTTTTAGAGTGTTGTGAATAGTTCACATATTGTTTGAAACCTCGAAAGTTTGTTTTCTCTGTGCTGTCTTTCTGATTACTTAATATACACCCTAAGTAGGTAAAGGAGGAGACTTGTTCTAAAATTTTGTTATGAACGACTATTTTGGACCTGACTTTCCTCATAATGCCATTACTTTTGTTTCCTTTCGTAATATCAGAATGTCATGTGTTTACAGATCTGATGATGGAGATGGTATACAGATCATTGCAAGTTATTTTATGTTTCTTGTATTATTATAGCATCATCTGCATATAATAATAGTAATTAACGTAACAATGATAAACAAGAGCATAATTGCATGAGTGCCTCTGTAAAGTTGCTCTGTTCAGGAAAATGAGCGACGATAGAAGCTAGTTTTCTCACAGACCACGAGTGCAATTACACACATGCTACTTTGAATATTTTTTTCGTTTCCATTTAAGAATAATTTAAATTTTGAGAAATTCAAGCACATATTTACCATTCGAGGCATACATTTGATGACGTTGTATTGCTTCTGAAAAATATCTATTTTAGTGGGCCTTGCATTGTCTTTGTTTGCAAGATATATTTGCAAATGGAAGATACTGAACATACTGCGGATAAACTATTAGAAGGAGGACACAAAGTCATGAAAACATTACATCGTACGAAAAGTAATGACAAGTATGAGAGAGAATACAACATATATAAATGTTGGTAAGCAAAAAAATAGTCACTTCTGACACAGTTTTGCTGTAGCATTTTTTAAAACGGGTGAAGACAAATGTCGTTTACATTTTTACATTTGTAATCCTAAGACCAAATGTTTGACATGTAAAGCATTTGGACTTAGGATTTAAAATGAAATTAAATGCTTTACATGTAAAACATTTAATTTATTCACGTTAAATATTTTATGTTTTTCCATTAACCGGCTAGTTTAACGTTTACTTCGCCAATTTAGTTTTATTCATTCATTGTTTATATGTACTTGTAAGTACGTAATTTAATGATTTTTTGTTCATGTTTCAATGCCGACTGGAAATACCTTGGCTGCCTATGTTATAGTTTCTTAAAACGATTTGATTAAACCAACTCCTTTTCTGAATTCTGACTGGTAGGTGTGGAGTTTTAATTGCACGCGTGATATTAACATAGAGATAATCAATGATTATTCATTAAATGAAGGAGCATATTTAGTTAAATAAACGATAAAATATAGAACATGATTTCTTTGGTTAATATTATACCTGCGTTATTATTTTGTCTCGATTCTTTGATTAAGTCACGAACGTATACATTAAAAAAAGTTAGCGACTTCGAGTAGCTTTGTCTAACTCCTTTATTTATTAAAGTTTCTTCTGAGTTTTGTAATACGTAATATATCACAGTTTTTGTTTATGCGTGTAAACTCTCAACCACTTTCCTCAGGTGTTTAGGGTAGCCTTGAGATCGCCATTCCTAATTATGATTGTCTTAAGTGTGCTGATTCCAAATATAACATTACAAATGTCTATCACCCACCATTTATTAACATTTTAACATTTTCTCTGTGTAGAACGACAAAAGGGTCGTATATCTTTGATAAAATATTTCTACTTTGTGATCCCTTTCACCACCAACCATCGATAGGCGTGGCGATTTCACAGTTTGCATTTGACGAGCAGTACCGTGCTTGTTTTATCCGAGGCGCACGTGTTTCCATTGTTGCTATCAAGACAAGATACTAGTTTATCTGTTAGTGCTTAGCCATGACTAGTCGTGGCTAAGAACAGTCCTGACATTTTCTTGACATGTTTGATTGACTTCATGACTATTCAGGGTTGTAAGAACAGTCCTGACATTTTTGTGATATTTCTGGTGAATTAGTGATTAAAAAGCAACAACGGAACATTATAGACTTTGTTGGAAATGTGTATTTCTAATATTTCGGAATCAAACTTGGTGATCAGGACAAATCTTGGGCGCCTCGTAAGATTTGTTATATTGGTGTAGAATACCTTCGAAAATGGTCAGAAAGTAGAAAGCATCCTTCATGTCATTCCAATGATATGGAGGGAGCCAAGGAATCATTCAGATGATTGCTGCTTTCGATGTACTGATGTTACTGGTTACAACTCAAAATAAAGTAATTGAATATCCTAACCTACCATCTGCAATTTGGCCAATAGACCATAGTCCGGATCTGCCCCTTCATGAACAATCAAGGGCTGTTGCAACTATTAATATGAATAATATGTCAAGTGGGGAATCTCTGGGTGATAAAGATGAATCAGCTGATGATGAGTTTGTGTCCTGTAAACAGGGTCGAACCTGAGTTGTTTACTCAAATTGAGCTAAATGATTTGATTCGAGCTTTGGGCTTAACAAAGGAGAAAATTGTACTTCATGGCTTCAACCTCAAGAAAAATAACTTGTTAGTGCCTGGTACTTCAATTCATTTGCACAGGAGAAGAGAGCAGCAATTTGCTAATTTTTTCAAACAAGAATATGATTTGGTATATTGCCGAATATTGCCGGTCTGGTAAATAAGTTCGGAATTTAATACAAACAATAATAATGGAGGCAGTTTATTCATTGCTCTCGAACTAGTTTAAAAGCAGTTCTATTAAGCAACAGTAACTTCTATCCATCCTTACCTGTTGTTGTGTACACATGAAGGGGAGTTACGAAAATCTCAGTAGTTTTAGAGGAAATAAGCTACTCCGCTCATGGACGGAGGATATGTGGTGACTTAAAAATAGCATGCAAGCTTCTTGGCCAGCAAAGTGATTTTACTAAATTTCCATGTTTCCTATGTGAATGGGATAGTAGGGCACGAAATCACCATTGGTGTTGGAAGAATTGGCCTGTTGGAAAATCGTTAAAGCCAGGAGAAAAGAACATTCTTCAGAAACATCTGGTAGACGATCACAAGATTCTTCTGTCTCCATTGAACATTAAATTAGGCTTCATGAAACAGTTTGTGATGACCTTACTTAAAGATGGATAGTATTTCAAATACCTTTGTGGAAAGTTTTCGCAGTTGTCTGAAGCAAAATTAAGAGGGTATCTTCGTTGGGCCTGATATTAGAAATATGATGGTTGATCCCCACTTTGAACTACATAAGACAACAAATGAAAAGAAGCGTAGATTGCATTTAAACACGATGTAAATAAGTCCCGAGGCAACCAAAAAATAGATTATCAAGCAATGTTGCCAATATGCTGGATGCTTTAAAAAATTGGGATGTTTAATGAGCCTCAAGGTTCACTTTTAAACATTTACAATTCTTTCGGGATAATTTAGGTGATGTAAGTTAAGAACACGGTCAACATTTTCAATGAGAACGAAAAATGATAGAAAAACCCTTATCAGGGATGCTGGCACACCAACATGATGGGAGATTGCGTCGGTCACTTCACGGAGAGAGTCAGCAAACGGATCATAGGAAAAAGAGCTATTTCAGAATCTTTATAGAAAAGAGACAAAGAAAATATACGTCAATCGACACGTAAAGCCATTGAATACTGTAATGTTAAGAATATAAAGCCATTTTCTTGAATAAATAAAGTTCTGTTGGTATTTCAAAAGTCGTTTGCTTTTCCTTTTTATTGCATATTTAGCATATTTTCCCATATCTTACTAAAACAAACTGTGGGTGATGGAAACAAATAGAGTTCAGATGAGGATTCAGCACCCAAAGAAAAACTATAAAAATCAGCTATCAAGATTTAAACATTTGTTGAAACCTTTTTTTGTTGGCCTGTGTAATCTTTATTTGTAAGCCAGAAGAAAAAACGTTTAAATTCAGATATTTTTTGTTTGCTTATACAATCCTTGGATACTTCTATATACGTTGTATTGTAAATCTTAAAAAAAATTACACCTTTTGAATATTAAAGTTTATATTATTTTTCACAATTTATAAGCTATTTCCTATAGATGTGTGAGGTGAGGAATATCCTTTTATTGGCCTGACCTCTCGCAAATCTGACAGAATTAGAAGTTCGCCGATTCTGTTTCAACTTACGTGGGCCTGTGTATAGGTCGGTGTGAGACGAGCGGTGTGGGCGAGCACGGAACTCAGGCTCAGGGAATACGACGGAGAGGTGCAGTGGCGGAGAGGATGGGGCGGGGGGAGGAGGGGAAGGGAAGGCTGACCTAGCGGTGGCTCCGTAAACAGTGCGCGCTGCTAACATAATTAACTGCGTAAGGAGCAGCGGGCCGAGGCCGGAGTCGACGTGGGGGCGGGGGCGGGGGCGGGGACGGGGGCGGAGGAACCACTGGGGGCGATAAGGTGCGCCGGTTGTGGAGGGAGGCTGACCTACCTACCTGCTGAACAGGGATAGTGTTAGAGGACGCTGAAGCTGGAAGTGTAGGCACCTTCGAGCACGAGGCTCGAGTTGGAAGTGAAGAGAGAGAGAGAAAGAGAGAGAGGGAGGGAGGGAGAAAGGGAGAGAGAGGGAGAGAGAGGAGAGAGAGAGGTGAGAGAACAATGAGAAAAGAAAGAAGAAAAACAATAGTGAGAAGAGAGAGATGAGCGAGGAGAACGAGGATAGAAACAGATGAGAGAGGACAGGGAACGAGAAGAGAGATAGAAGAGGAGGAAGGAAGAAGAGAGAGAAAAAAGAGAGAGAAGAAAAAAGAGAGAAAAGAAAGAAGAGAGAAAAGAAAGAAGAGGGAAAGGAAGAAGAGGGAAAGGAAGAAGAGGGAGAAGAAAGAAGAAGGAGAAGAAAGAAGAAGGAGATGAAAGAAGAAGGAGATGAAAGAAGAAGGAGAAGAAAGAAGAGGGAGAAGAACGAAAAAGAAGAAAGAAGGGGGAGAAGAAAGAAGAGGGAGAATGAAGAAAGAGAAGAATGAAGAGAGAGAAGAATGAAGAGAGAGAAGAAAGAGAAGAAAGAAGAAGGAGAAGGAAGGAGAAGAAAGAAGAGGGAAAAGAGAGGAAAGAGAGATGAGAAAAATAATGAGAAAAAGAGTGGAAAAGAGGGCAAGAGTACGAGAACGAGGGAGAGGAGAGAGGGGGAGAGAGAGGGAGAGAGAGACGGTGATCACGTTAGGTTGTGAGGAAGGGACAGACGATGCTCGAAATCGAATAGCGTACGGTTATGAGGAATGCTAATCGGGAAACCGTATTAAACTAGGAGCTTAGGGTCGAAACGTTATGATGTTACCCCCTGACGAATGGTAGAATGCAAGAGAAATGACTGGGGAAGCAAAGGCGGAGGCGGAGAACGTGTCGGAAGACAAGGGACGGGTGTATTATGACGAGGGATAGGGGTAGGCCGAGGGGTGAAGGAGGGACGGGGACAGAGGATGGGAGAGTGACGATCGTAGTTCAGGGATCAGGAGGTAAAGGTGAAAGGAATGATCATTGGTAATGCGATTGCGAATGATGAGTGAGAAGGGTGATAACAGCGGATGGCGTGTGGAGGATGGAAGACTGGCGAGAAGGGTTCGTTGCGGTAGGCAGCTCAGAGGCAGGTGTTGGCCGGAGGCGGTGTCGGGTCAGGCAGGCCGTGGGAAGTGAGAAGTCGGGGAGGGCTAGCCTCCGGGGCAGAGTGGGCGAGGCCGGCGTAGGCGACGTGTATAGCCAGGACGCGGCGGAGGGGGGGGAGGTGGTTGCTTATCGGCACAGGGCGGGCGACCGTGACACGGCGCCGGGGCCCCGGATCACCTGCCCTCCGCCCCGCCCCCGCCCTGCCCAGATTACCTCTCGAGGTGACCCCCGCGCCCGTGGCTCGCGGCTGGGGAGCACCCAGGGATGCCAGGTTCTCCTACGTTTTCTCACTTTAGCAGGACTCAGGAGGTCCATGGGTTAACACTGTTTTCATTTTTAATCATTTTAAATCGATTCTTTACAAATATCAACAGTGTTTCAAATAACAATATAAAAGAAAGACAAAGTGACTTCACTACATGGTCTTCAGTTATTAAATATTTCAGAAAAAAATTCAATTACAAATTTTGGAAAACAAACAGCATGATTATAATTAACTAGTAGTAAAAACAAATTTTCACAAAATAATAGTGATCAAAATTAACCTAATTAAAGTATTTCCATCTTAGATTCAGAACAGTAGCATACTGCGTTACAGAAGTAATATAAATTACCGAATTTATCCTTTTTTAATTAAGATTTAAGAAAAGAAGTAATAAATAATCTTAGTTTCTTAATTATACATTTTTTAATTCGTAAGATCGTACTGTAACACTCTCTTGACATTTTTTTCTCGAGAAAAAAATATCCTTATACACACGACATCGCAGGACGTGGCAATCTTTTGTAGGGTTTCTAAGATATGTTGGTAAGGGAGAAGATAGAAGTTTAACGTCAAAAATAAATTCGTTACATTATTTGAAAGACAATATCCCAATCACGTGTGGTGAAGTCACATTCTATAAGGGAGTACAACAAACTTCTATTTCATTTTAACTTTTTAATTAACTGTGTTATAACTTGCTAATGTTATTAATGTTATTTATGTTAACTTTGCCTTTGTTTAGCCTCATTGATCAAGGTTTTGAAAAAAAATATTAAAATTGAAAGGTAAATTACGAAAAGAGAAAAACGAATGTGGCGAAATTGTTTGGAGAGAATGCATTCCGTTAATTAATAAACGTTAAAAAAATTATTTACTCTTGTTCGGCAAGTAATGCTTTTCAAGACTGTTTATATAATACATTAACACAATACATTTACACAACAAATATGGAATATTCAAAGAAGAATTTCTAAAAATGTTATTATATAGTAGAATGTAGAGAAAATAGAAACATTTTATAAAATTATGCATGTTATGACTTACATAAATGAAAAAGTAAAAAAAGATGCTATAACATCACATTTTTGCGTATGATTTCTAATTTTTGTAACTTTTAAAAATTCAGAGAGTTGAACGAAAATGAGACCTATGCCATTTTTTACTCGGTCTTTACTCCATCCGTGGAAAAAAATTAAAGAAAAAATGAGAAACCATTTTTGAAAAATTGAATACAACTTATGACGATAAAAGAAATTTTCACTTCAAGGAAAATATACGCAAAATGAACTAGCTTTTTTTCAAAAAATTGTACATAACTTTCTTATAGAGAATTAAGTTTTTAGTGAGAGTTATTTAAGAAAAAAATTCCTATCATCAATATTATACGTTTGCGATGTTAATTTTTTTGCAAATTTTGAAAATGCTAGAATTCGTCGATAATGGGACCGGAACCACTTTTCGACCGTCGTTTGCTATGAGCAAAACATTTAAGGGAAACATTTGGAGATTGTTTATGCAAATAATTGTTTAAAAATTGCTTGTATTTCACACAAAATTACGCGAAAACTACTCACATTTTGAAAAAATTGTACAAACTCATATTTCAAGTTGTATCATAGAACAACATATTTAATCAAGCAAGAAAACTATAAATAAGTCTTGTAAAAAGTGCCGAAAAATTGAAGTTTTGCAATATTTGTAATATTTGCAGAGTTTTGAACGAAAATGAGACCAGAGCTGTCTTTAAGCGATCTTTAAGCTACCCAATCAAAATTTTGATACAAAATGATTAACCATTTATGAGAAAATTTAAAATATGTTGAGGCGTAATGTACAGTGGCCCCCAAAATAAAAATATACGTTACAAACTCGCAAGGTCTCAAGTTCGCTCAGATTGATTGGGGAATATCAATTTTTTAGAAAAAAATGCTGAAGGGTGTAGGCGCTAGCGTTGACCATAGACGGATAGACGGACGGACGGTCAGACGGACGGACGGATAGACAGACAGACGGCAGACGGATGTTTTACCGTCAATCGATTTTTCGGTATCAAAGACGTAAAACGGATACCGTTTAGACAACACGTGTTAAAGGAAGCAATTATTATAGAAACAGGATTTATCCACTTATTCGTCACCAACGCCCGTCACCAGGGCCCGTCGATTAGATTTTTCTGTCAAAACTTCGCTGTTTTCCGGCGAACGATTACAAAACTTTCTCTTCTTAAGGGCGAGAAAGGAAACTGGTGGTGCTTCAAGAGCACGCACTTTCTCGCAATATTTCTAAGTGCTCTGCTATATTATACTACTACATAAACATGCAAAAATACTTTCAACCAGCAAACATTATTTTCCGTACCGAGGTCCTAACGCCGGTCTTTTGAGTAACTCCCAGTCAGCCGTCACAATTTATTGTGTATGGGAAAATATTTATCCACTTTTTCTTTACTAGAGTCGAATAATAAGTGTTTTTCAGCTGAAAAGTCGTCGATTTATTACCCACTATTTATTTCGTCCCCACTATTACCCATAGTTTCTCTTCACTACGTAAGTACGTAGAAGAGAAAGTAATGAAGTTGATTCGAAATTGTGTTGAAAGGGGAAATTCAAAGATTGACGAGTGTGTGGCAAAGCGCGCTTAGCGAAATCCCAGCTTCAACTCCATCGCTTGCGGCGCCAAGAGGCAAGACCGAGTTCGACCACTGCGGGCGCGGTCTCCCAGGCGCCAGGTTCCAGCGCCACTTCGGGCGCAGGTTCCACAGCGCTGGGCGTGGTGGGGCGGGTGGGAGTAGGGGGCGGGACGGGGCGGGCGGAGACGGCGGGGCGGGCCCGAAGCGGCCGCTCCAACTCCGGCACGAACTGCCATAAATCATTTGCCGGCGGTCCCGGAATTTTTGTGTTCTCATCTTGCGAAGACTTTTCCTCCGACAAGCGGGGGCCCGCGTGCAACGCCCGCATGCCGATATCAATTTCTATTCCATCATTCCGTGCCGCGAAGGCTGCGGGGGCGGCAGGAGCGGACGGGACGGGACGGGGCGGGGTCGGGCGGGAGAAACGAGAGGAGGGGGCAAGGAGGGGGTGGGAATCAACATAAATCAATCCTGCTCTCCAGCCCTTTGTCCAGGCCGGCATTTCCCCCACCAGGTCTACCCTCCCCTCCCTCAGGAAAAAAGGAAAATCCCAGCCCTCGACGGGCTGTGGAAGTTGAGAGCTTTTCCACCACCACCGCCACCTCTACCACACGTCTCGCGGCAAAGTCAATTAGGAAGTTGCGGCTCCAGAATAATTTATAGCGAATCCGAAGGCCGGCCGGGCGTTCCTCTAGCGGAGGAGACAGAGATTAAAAGCAAATCTGTGACGAGGAAAAGAAGAATGTTTCTGTACTTTACCTGTCTGAAGCGTTCATTTCGGATTCATACTCGCCTGTAAGATCTTTTTGGTGCGAAAGCCTTAGAGGGGGAGTTCTTAGGGGGGAGGGGTGAGATAACTGGCGGAAGGAAGGGTGTATCGCCAAAGAGGGCTGTGAGTTGGAATGGCGCCGCGGCGGACAGAGCGGCGCAAATTGCCCGGGGAGGGGCGTCGTCGGGGATTCATGAAAGTTTCATGTGAGGCGTCGGTGGCGTCTTCGCCTATAAAAGCAGGCGAAGGAGGGCGGGGGGAGGGCAGGGGGCGCTTTGAGAAGGTCGAGCGCGCGTGCGCGCGCGCGCGTGTGTGTGTGCAAAATGAGGGCCCTTGTCGCGCAAGCGTCAATACGCGACGTCGCTGTTAATGCGAGTGTTTCGCTCGTCGTGAGCAGTTTTCCCGGAAGAGGGGCGGGGCACAGACAGAGACGCCTCTGTGTAGGGAGCTGCTGGTGGTTGAGTGGGCGTAGGAACTGTCAGCGCAGCGCGTAGGTCGCGAGGTACACGCGGGCATCTGACGTGTTGTGGGCCCTTTATGTTGGAAGATTATAGACGGTTGCTTGTTAATAAAGGCTTTTGTTGCACCCTTCGAAGTTCATGACAAGTCAAGAACAACACAATATCAAAAGCCTATGGATTTGTAGATATTTCCTGCGTAATGATATGTGTTAAAAACTAATATTATTCAAAAATTACTTTCTGAAATTTTAGTTTTATGAGTAACGTGAACTGTCTTTTTGTTACAAGAAGATAAATTTTCGTTATAAGGCACCGTTGTATACAAAGGTGTCAAAGCTCTGCAGTAATAATTATTGAGGAGTATTAGAACTTTTTTGTAACAATTTTTTCATTTTTCGTAAAAAGTATTTACAAATATTGAAGACCACAAACACAGTGATATTAAATTTATTTACTACAAATGCTACTTTTTCTAAGGTAAGGAATGCACAACACGTCGTCTCAGTTCTTATCATACCCCTGTAACATTTCTCCGACTCTTTCTAAGATGTAATTATAACTTTTCTGTCTAAATATACAACGTCAAATATAACTGACGCAAGTGTCAAACATTAAAAATAGATAAGTAATGAGGCACACAACAAATTAGTTGTTTATTTCGGAGAAAATCTCTAATCTGAAGGCGAATATGGAGACGATTGTTAATATTTACACATGATTATGACAAGAATTGTTTATTCACATAACTGAAGCAGCTGCACACACACACACACACACACACACACACACACACACACACACACACACACACACACACCGTCTCAACTTCCGTGAGAGCAATACCCGCATCTCATCGACCGAAGCAAGACTATGCGATCTCCATTCGAATAATGCACCTCGAAAACCACCAGGAACAGCAAAATTTATAATAATAAAACAAACACAACACCGGAAAGAACAATACGATCCATCACGCCTGGCGCGGAGCACGTCTGGCAAACAGGTTTCAGCCTCATTTGGCGCGGCAGCAGCAGCAGCCGCTCGTGGCGCTCCAGCGGCGGGGCGGGGAACCGAGGCGTGGGCGGCTCTTCGATTATCGTTATGATAATGTGACCCACAAACCGCCCCGAGCGCTGCCGACGCTCCGCGTAGTCGTCGCCGGTTTCTCGAGAACGCAGCGCGCTTTTCATTATTCGTTCCGCGAAGAGAATGACGAATATAAATTAAACGCCAACTTCCAGCGAATACTTTTAATAAGTTTCTCATCATTCCGGTTCGGCTGCTGTCCTCTTCTCTCCCAATTCTTTTTCTCATTTACTGTTCGCAAACCATTCGTCGATCAGCAATTAATAAATCAAATCTGACATCCATCTTCTAAAAAGCTATTCTGGATCTGTGTTTGCCTTGGAGGAGCTTCTCAAATAATCCATCTCCTTCGCCTTTTTAAACGTCTCTCTCTGGGCCGGAGTAAGCCGGAGACGGCGTGGGAGGGGGAGGGGGTAGACGCCGAGCAGAAGGAAGTGTGCGAGGCGGAGGCGGCTGCGAAGTCGCTGCTTGGGATGGGGGACAACTGGCAGCAAATTCGCGCGGACAAAATATGATTCGTATTCTGAGCTTGAGAATGCAGATGTAAATATATATACTACTGGCTTGTTCGGGGCCAATTAAGGCGATATTTTCAACGGAAATATAAGTCGAGGAAGGTGAGGGAAAGGCTGGAAGGTGAGATAAGAAAAGCGAGGCGTATATAGAAAAATAGAGTAATGAGTACACAGACTCTTTTAGTAATAGGGGGATTTTTGAATCTATGTGGGCTGTATGTTCGCAAAACGTCTTTAAATAAATTAGTGGTGCTACAGAATAGCCCAGACTTTCTCATACTAGTTAGTTTTCTAATATCTTTGGTCTGAGCTAGCATTTCGGTTTTGCCCCACCTACTTCCCAGCTCTCATCCAGCGCCACCTAAACTACATTTTTTCACTTTTTAATTTTTTTTTCAATTTTCTAATAGTCGAGCCGAAATATTACTTTAAGAAATTTATAGAAGAGTAAAACGTCGTCATATACGGACATTTTAGTGAAAATTAATCTGGCAGTTAATGGGTTAATTGTGCAAACGTAAGATATAAAAAATCTTTGAAAAAATGCTATTCAAAAAATTATTTAGGTGCTAATGTTGTTCTCAGACGAACGGATAGACGGACTGATGTTTAAAAAAAACAACATTTTTTTGGTTTAAAGGACTTACTTTTAGTGAAATATTACCGAATAACGTGTTAGAGGGTGTAAATTACTACATATTAGAATAGGATTTATTCACTTATTCTGTAACAGGGTTCCACAATACGAGTTTTCTATCGATATATCGGCGCTTTAGCCTCTGAATTACATAACTTTCTCTATCTTACGTGTGTTACGTATCGTATTATAAAAATAAAATATTGAATACAGCTTTTATGTGACATTTAGAAGTAAACACTCCAAAATTAATACGCTCTATTAATTTCAACAATGACTTCATACTTTTTGTGAATATTTGGTTCCATCCTTTCCTGACTTCGAGAAACATAAAATCGTCTCCGTATACTAACATACATTGTAATGTATTAAAAACCTTTGGTTATTTAGTGCTTCTTTAGCGTTCATAGTTTCCATTTAATCTCCTGGTGGAAGGATTCGATTTACTGTATTAACCAAGAAACAGTAATGTTACAAAAATTAACCGTGCTAAACTCAGTGAGAATTAGCAAAGACATACTGACTTCAGAACTCATTTCTAATGACACTTACATTTCCAAATATTTTCTTGGTGGATATTTTAGTATCTAAGCAACAAAAATAACTTCTTTCGTTGAATTTTAGATGTCAGAAAAACGTTTATGTAATCGCGAAGCTGCTGTGACACGGAAAATAACACAGCAACACGATAATTTACGTGAGATTGTCCGAGTATCTTCATCTCGCAAGGACATCAAAGAAGGCAGCCCCGCAAAGGCAACAATTGGGACGTTGAACCTCCGCACAGGGGAGTCCGGCGAGGGAAGGAGGTCGTTGGTCGACGCAGGGAGGGAGGGCGAAAAGAGAGCTTGCTCAGCCATTAAGGGCGGGGCGCCCGCGGCGGGCGCGGAGGCGGTGTCGGGAGTGGGTTAAAGGGCGGGAGCGGGGTGAGTGCGAAGGCGGATGTGGGAGCGGGCCAGGGTGGAGCGAGGATGGGAGCGACGTTGGGCGCGTAGGCGGGGCCGGGAATGGGGTAATGGGCGGGGTCGGGGACGTGGTAAGCGCGGAGGCGGATGTGGGAGCGGGGCAGGGTGGGGCGAGAATGGAAGCGACGTTGGGCGCGTAGGCGCGGCAGGGAGTGGGGTAATGGGCGGGATCGAGGACGTGGTAAGCGCGGAGGCGGATGTGGGAGCGGGGCAGGGTGGGGCAAGGATGGGAACGACGTTGGGCGCGTAGGCGGGGCCGGGAGTGAGGTAACGGGCGGGGTCGGGGACGTGGTAAGCGCGGAGGCGGATGTGGGAGCGGGGCAGGGTGGGGCGAGGATGGGAGCGACGTTGGGCGCGTAGGCGGGGCCGGGAATAAGGTAATGGGCGGGATCGAGGACGTGGTAAGCGCGGAGGCGGATGTGGGAGCGGGGCAGGGTGGGGCAAGGATGGGAACGACGTTGGGCGCGTAGGCGGGGCCGGGAGTGAGGTAACGGGCGGGATCGGGGACGTGGTAAGCGCGGAGGCGGATGTGGGAGCGGGCCAGGGTGGAGCGAGGATGGGAGCGACGTTGGGCGCGTAGGCGGGGCCGGGAATGGGGTAATGGGCGGGGTCGGGGACGTGGTAAGCGCGGAGGCGGATGTGGGAGCGGGGCAGGGTGGGGCGAGGATGGGAAGCGACGTTGGGCGCGTAGGCGGGGCCGGGAGTGGGGTAATGGGCGGGATCGAGGACGTGGTAAGCGCGGAGGCGGATGTGGGAGCGGGGCAGGGTGGGGCAAGGATGGGAACGACGTTGGGCGCGTAGGCGGGGCCGGGAGTGAGGTAACGGGCGGGGTCGGGGACGTGGTAAGCGCGGAGGCGGATGTGGGAGCGGGCCAGGGTGGGGCGAGGATGGGAGCGACGTTGGGGGCGAAGGCGGGGCAGGGAGTGGGGTAATGGGCGGGGTCGAGGACGTGGTAAGTGCCGAGGCGGGTGTGGGAGCGGAAGTGCGGAAACGTGGAAGGGTGCATGGCGCCCGCGGAGACGGGGTCGGGGTGGGGTATGGGGTGGGGACGGGGGCGGGAATAAGGGCGGAGGCGAGTGTGGGGACTGGGGTGTAGCAGGGTGAGATCGACGGAGGAAACGGGGACAGGTGCGTGGCGCCCGCGGAAGCGGGGCCGGGGTAGGGTATGGGGCGGGGACGGGGGCGGGGATACGGGCGGAGGCGAGTGTGGGGACTAGGGTGTGGCGGGGTGGGCTCCACGGAGGAAACGGGGACAGGTGCGCGGCGAGGGTGGGGCGCCCTCCGGCCGTCGACCCGCGAGCGAGGGTACGCGGGGCGCCTGTTACGAATGTCTTCGCTGGCTGCTCCGGGCGGCCCCATCAGAAGCGCCTCTTGTCCAACGCTGGCAGCGGCAGCACCTCGCGTCCTCGCGATCGCGGGCGTTTTCTATCGGCGTTTGTAGGGGGAGTGAACAAGGCAAGTATTCGCGTAAGGTACGATCATTAGCTGGAGTTAGTGGAGCGACAACTACTTATTTGTAACTCATAACGAACTTTACAACCCAAGAAAAAATCGCTTGTAGTTGTCTGTGCTTAAAAAGTTAACCAGAAAATAAGAAAAATAAAGTAAAAAGGTAATAATTTTAACCCCACTATTAGTATTTTCCGCAGAAAATAAAAATTAGATTTTCAAAGTTTGAAACTTTAAGATCGTTCCGAAACGTAATAAAAAGTTAATTTATTCTTGTTAGGGTTATTTAATATCCTCACTCATAATATTTAGCTGGAATTGCGCGGTATTTTATTTGTACGACGGGACTACTTCCCACTCTTTTCGTGAATTCTTCCAGGCGTAAACAACCATGACGCCAGCGAGGTTAGGTGGCGAATAACGTCAGACGTGGATAAAGCGACCAAAGGAACCGCCGTTCCGCCGCGATGCGTTCGTTGTCTGTGGCAGCGATCACTTACATGAAAACACGCGTAATCGCCTTTTCCTCCGACGGTGGCAGGCCGCGGGCGCGGAGGAAACTGCAACTACGCGAAAAGCGTCAAAACTCTTGCAAGGAGCACACTTCTTCCCCTCCCCTCCCCCCTTCCCCGAAACCTCTTCTCCCTTCCTTCTTCCGCACGGCGCTCGCCCGCCGCCGTAAACGCGAGAGGATTTCGCTTCCATCGCCATTTTATGAACACTTTGCACTGACAGAAAAGGACTGTAAAATTCCGCCGAGAAGGGGCACCGGCTTTTTGTGGACGATAAATTCCAGAGCCGCATATGCAAGAGCCCGTGCTACTGGCGTCGCGGGAAGGTTCCGCCGCGAATCGACAGAGGTCGTGGGTGCTGTGGGGAGGTACTAAGATGTGGAGTCTTGTTTAGCTCTTATGTCTTGTATGCGGATCGCGTGAAGTTGAGCTGCGTGCTTGGTATAAATGTGAGAGGCTTTTTTCAAAAATCCTCTCTAAGTAATGATAAAAGAGCAATGTACTTGAGACTTCCTGCATGGATAATCTATTGTGCCTCACTAGACAAGTGTTCATTATGATTAAAATATTGAAGACTATTAAATGAAGTCTTTACTTAAAAATTAGATCAAAAAATAAGAGAATCGTTTACTCAAATTTGTTTCAAACATTACGTATTTTTAAAGTATTTAAGTTCATTATTATACAGAGATATGCAATGAGCTTCCAAAGTGAAAAATATACAACTGTTTTTAACGTATACATTGTACTGTAGTTCAGTTACATGCATTGATGGAGGTGGTTAGATATTGGTAAAGATGATTATCTGAATATATAGCCCGGATGATTCAATAATTAAAATGCTCTTATTCTGAACGAATTGTGACTATAAAAAATTTTCTGTTTCGCAAATATTAATTTCTTTGCAATATTATCAGAATTGTTATTGACACCACTATTTCGAAAAAAGAACGGAACGAGCTTGAAAAATTGTGGTTTTTTCTTAAACTAAAATTTTGATATTTTTTATACAAATAGAAACTTCATTTGAATTTGTTGTCTGGATTCTAGATTCTGTTATCTGGAAATTGATTTGTGTTAATAAATCATCACTTCAGACACGTTCTAAATACATAATATTATTTTCCTTCTTTATGATGAAAAGTATTAGCAAAGAATTGACGAGTATTATTTATCAGATGGGTTTCTAGCAGTTCAATATTGAAAAATATTACTTATTCGATTTGCAAGTACAGTTTTGCGAATTGGTACGTGTCATTTGTTATGAGAAAATAAATTATCACTAATGATTTGATTTATATCGATAACATCGGTATTTAATAAATTATCACTTTACATAATATGTAAGGTGATGATTTTATATTATAAAATTGAGCATGGCAATATTTTTATCATGAATGTTCACAGGCTTTTACTTTATAATAATTATTTTCTGTATTCTGCACTTACAAATTAGATATTTAATTATATGAAAGAATAGAAAAATGATGATGTAAATAAATATTATGTAGTGTTGAAAGATCTATAGTATTACACGACAATAAAGAGTCTCCAGGACCTCCCATACGTCTGCTAAATAAATAAGTGCCTTTGTCGAGGTCCCGATAATCTGGTCATTATCACCTTTAGAGTACCAAAACCAACCCCCTTTCCATAATACGCTAGTTTGCTGCTTTTATTATTTCTTATCCTGCCAGTGGCTACATCTTTTAGCTAAACATGGGGCGATGAATGTGTGTGATGAATAGGCGATTGCAAAGACGTGATGTGAATTATCATAGAGTAATTTTAAACTGACAAGAGCCGAGAAGATTGAGAAGAAACGAGCAAGCCTCGAGAAAACCTGTTGCAAGACCCCTTTGTCCACTCCAAAATGAAGAGGTTATTTTCAAAGTGACGTATCTACATATCCTTTTGGTTTATAGTTTTTTATCAATATATTCTCAAGACACTTCTCCATCGTGCTGTCAAATAATGTGCTCAAAAATTGTCTCCTATGTGTTATAGGGCGTCCGAATTCCGTTGTATTGTAACTGGAACTACAAATATGAATGGGAATACCTTCTTTCTCTGAATTCTTTTTTCATGGAGATATGTCACTTTGGAAAAAAGGTTTTGAATTCCACACGGATCGAACGAGATGTGAACCCCGGCCCCCAGCGGTGAAAAGAGGCAAGCAAACGGTCCACGAGTCAGTGGTATGGAGCGCATGGCGGTCAAGTATTGAACTCAAAACTCGCGACTCCCTAAGTTCAATAATATCCGAATACCGATGAATATTAGGTTGAACTGTAAAGGTAAATGTGAATACTATCCCTCCTTAAAAAAATGTTTCATAGAGATATGTCCGTTTGCAAACAAGCTCTTTATTAGTATTTCGCCCTAAGAAATGTCACAGTATGACGGCCGAAACATTGACATCTGTACCTAGATCGAGGTATCTCCAGGACAGCCAAGTAGTCTCCGGACGCGGAAGTCTACGCTTTTACGGCTCCCACAGACCGGCGCGGTAGATCCGCAGGGAGTGCGGCGCGGAAAGTTCCGAGCTACACGCAGCCATGGAATTCGCGGGACCGTTCACACCGGAGCGTCAATTATGAGTCAGCGTTTGGTGACGGTTGGCAAGGTCGGTCGACCCAGAGGGGAGGTAAGACTCCCAAACACGCGCGGACTTCCATGAAACTCGAGCTGTAGCGGAAGAAACGCGTCTGACTGCGTTACAAATTTCGCCGTCGATTAAACGCTGCCAATCCGTTGCCGCGACGCTCGCCTACCGCACAGGTCTGAATGTGCTCATAAGGCAACCCGTGACGCGAAACTTCCGCTGCGGCCAATCCGCGTAGGCTGCGGATCTTCCGCGTCGGTCTGTGGGAACTTTGAAATTCCACACTGATCGGCAGACGTGGACCCCGAAAGCCGATGAATCCTACCTTGATCTGTAAAGATGAACGCGAATTCTTTCCCTGAATGACAAATGTCGCGAAGCAGCCGTTGGCGTGCGGAGAGCGACTGACCTGCATGTTGCAGATCTTGTGGCGGATGTCGTCGCCGCGGCAGCCGGAAGGCGAGTCGCAGCGCCGCAGCTGGAAGGAGGCGCCGCCGTCGCACGAGCGCGAGCAGGGGCTCCAGTCCGACCACGACGACCACCCGGGCACCGAGCGCGCCGCGCCGCGCCGCTCCGCGTGCTGCTGCTGCTGCTGCGACACACACACACACAGAGGCCAGTTAGCGCGGAGGAAGCTGCTTGCGATCCAGGTGGAGTGCCGTTGCGACGTGGGGAAAGAAATGCTGGCGGAGGAACTTCACTATTGTGGGAGATATTACACATACAGAAATACATACAGACACATTCAGAATAAATGTAACAATTTTCTTGGACACGTTAGGAGTTGAAGATAATTACTTTTTGCTGCTGCGACACACACTCAGACACACAGGCCAGTTAGCGCGGAGGAAGCTGCTTGCGATCCAGGTGGAGTGTCGCTGCGATTTGGGGAAAGAAATGCTGGCGGAGGAACTTCACTTTTGTGGGAGACATTACACATACAGAAATACATACAGACACATTCAGAATAAATGTAACAATTTTCTTGGACACGTTAGGAGTTGAAGATAATTACTTTTTGCTGCTGCGACACACACTCAGACACACAGGCCAGTTAGCGCGGAGGAAGCTGCTTGCGATCCAGGTGGAGTGCCGTTGCGACGTGGGGGAAGTAAGGCTGGCGGAGGAACTTCACTTTTGTGGGAGACATTACACATACAGAAATACATACAGACACATTCAGAATAAATGTAACAATTTTCTTGGACACGTTAGGAGTTGAAGATAATTACTTTTTGCTGCTGCGACACACACACACAGAGGCCAGTTAGCGCGGAGGAAGCTGCTTGCGATCCAGGTGGAGTGTCGCTGCGATTTGGGGAAAGAAATGCTGGCGGAGGAACTTCACTTTTGTGGGAGACATTACACATACAGAAATACATACAGACACATTCAGAATAAATGTAACAATTTTCTTGGACACGTTAGGAGTTGAAGATAATTACTTTTTGCTGCTGCGACACACACACACAGAGGCCAGTTAGCGCGGAGGAAGCTGCTTGCGATCCAGGTGGAGTGTCGCTGCGATTTGGGGAAAGAAATGCTGGCGGAGGAACTTCACTTTTGTGGGAGACATTACACATACAGAAATACATACAGACACATTCAGAATAAATGTAACAATTTTCTTGGACACGTTAGGAGTTGAAGATAATTACTTTTTGCTGCTGCGACACACACTCAGACACACAGGCCAGTTAGCGCGGAGGAAGCTGCTTGCGATCCAGGTGGAGTGCCGTTGCGACGTGGGGGAAGTAAGGCTGGCGGAGGAACTTCACTTTTGTGGGAGACATTACACATACAGAAATACATACAGACACATTCAGAATAAATGTAACAATTTTCTTGGACACGTTAGGAGTTGAAGATAATTACTTTTTGCTGCTGCGACACACACACACAGAGGCCAGTTAGCGCGGAGGAAGCTGCTTGCGATCCAGGTGGAGTGTCGCTGCGATTTGGGGAAAGAAATGCTGGCGGAGGAACTTCACTTTTGTGGGAGACATTACACATACAGAAATACATACAGACACATTCAGAATAAATGTAACAATTTTCTTGGACACGTTAGGAGTTGAAGATAATTACTTTTTGCTGCTGCGACACACACTCAGACACACAGGCCAGTTAGCGCGGAGGAAGCTGCTTGCGATCCAGGTGGAGTGCCGTTGCGACGTGGGGGAAGTAAGGCTGGCGGAGGAACTTCACTTTTGTGGGAGATATTACACATACAGAAATACATACAGACATTCAGAATAAATGTAACAATTTTCTTGGGCGCGTTTACGAGTTGAAGATATTCACTTTTTGCTGCTGCGACACACACTCAGACACACAGGCCAGTTAGCGGGGGAGGAAGCTGCTTGCAATCAGGTGGAGTGTCGCTACGACGTGGAGGAAGTAGGGCTGGCGGAGGAACGTGAATTTTGTAGGAAATATTACACATACAGAAATACATACAGACACATTCAGAATAAATGTAACAATTTTCTTGGACACGTTAGGAGTTGAAGATAATTACTTTTTGCTGCTGCGACACACACTCAGACACACAGGCCAGTTAGCGCGGAGGAAGCTGCTTGCGATCCAGGTGGAGTGTCGCTGCGACGTGGGGAAAGAAATGCTGGCGGAGGAACTTCACTTTTGTGGGAGACATTACACATACAGAAATCATACAGACACATTCAGAATAAATGTAACAATTTTCTTGGACACGTTAGGAGTTGAAGATAATTACTTTTTGCTGCTGCGACACACACACACAGAGGCCAGTTAGCGCGGAGGAAGCTGCTTGCGATCCAGGTGGAGTGTCGCTGCGATGTGGGGAAAGAAATGCTGGCGGAGGAACTTCACTTTTGTGGGAGACATTACACATACAGAAATACATACAGACACATTCAGAATAAATGTAACAATTTTCTTGGACACGTTAGGAGTTGAAGATAATTACTTTTTGCTGCTGCGACACACACTCAGACACACAGGCCAGTTAGCGCGGAGGAAGCTGCTTGCGATCCAGGTGGAGTGCCGTTGCGACGTGGGGGAAGTAAGGCTGGCGGAGGAACTTCACTTTTGTGGGAGACATTACACATACAGAAATTCATACAGACACATTCAGAATAAATGTAACAATTTTCTTGGACACGTTAGGAGTTGAAGATAATTACTTTTTGCTGCTGCGACACACACACACAGAGGCCAGTTAGCGCGGAGGAAGCTGCTTGCGATCCAGGTGGAGTGTCGCTGCGATTTGGGGAAAGAAATGCTGGCGGAGGAACTTCACTTTTGTGGGAGACATTACACATACAGAAATACATACAGACACATTCAGAATAAATGTAACAATTTTCTTGGACACGTTAGGAGTTGAAGATAATTACTTTTTGCTGCTGCGACACACACACACAGAGGCCAGTTAGCGCGGAGGAAGCTGCTTGCGATCCAGGTGGAGTGTCGCTGCGATTTGGGGAAAGAAATGCTGGCGGAGGAACTTCACTTTTGTGGGAGACATTACACATACAGAAATACATACAGACACATTCAGAATAAATGTAACAATTTTCTTGGACACGTTAGGAGTTGAAGATAATCACTTTTTGCCGATAAACATGTAGTGGTAGCATATTAAGAAGATGCACACGACCCCCCTGATTAGTAGGTAACTCATCTTGAACTGGTGTTTCGCAGGTGTACGAACGTTTAGGGAACTACAAAAGTTTCTATATTTGTGGGCCACGAGGTTTTAATGCATGCGTGACAACGACTGATGTACTCAAATACTCCTTTTTTGCACTACTCGTAGGTAAGTCCATATAGAGAGCTCGTGTTCTTGCCGAATACCAGTCCATGATGAGATGTCTACCAATCTGAAGCGTCATATAAGTCAAGTAAAACTGTGTTACATGACTTATTGCTATATGACCTCTTTGTTATACATTTATCACTACATGTTCCAAACCAAATGCAATGCCTAAGAAGTGAATAACGGAAAATGATCTTTGGCGATCTTCTTTCAGCTGTGTTACATACACAACAACACAGTATTTAAGCAGATGTGAAAAAACTACTCTGTTACAATATCATTTTGGTTAAGTCATCAAACACTAGAGTAAGTGTGTGTAAGTGAGAAGTGAGGATAGTACAAGGAAGGGGAAGGAAAGATCTCGCGCGGTCCTTTTACTAGGGTACTGCTCCGACATTCGCCTAGAATTGATCGGAGAAACCATAGACAACTACCGAACGGAGAAACCATGGACCACAGCAACCGAACACTAGAATTATTCTCCTGACTGCGACTGAATTCGATCTAGCTATCTAGCTAGTGATGAAAATCCTGCCACCGTCGGGACTTGAAACTAGGCAGTGACATTGGTTGGTGCCCTGACCTACCTCTCCCGAATAGTGTTTGATTTTGATTAAACACTACAATAAGGCATACAAGCACGGAATGGTTATAAAGTACACGTATCATCAGAATCATGAATGAGATCAGTGAATGAAGTACAGTGAATAACACTATGCAAATGTATTGTAATATAAATGTGTATAACTTGTAAATAACACTGTGTAAAAGTATTAACAAACAGCAGAAAACTGCATCCTATTCATTTAAAACAGAGTAAAAAATCGTATAGTAAACTTAAAAATTATTCTAATTTCATTCCGATTAAGTGTTCAATAGTAAATACACATATTACATACCAACTCTGAATATGTCTCACCTTATCATGAAACATTTTTATACGTTATTTCAAAGAAAATATCGTACGTAACTTCGGAGTATGTTTGAGTTTTAGTTATTTATGTCATAGAACTACCCAAAACTGGATATACACACGAGGTGTAACATTATTCAGATGAAGAGCCGCGCTTCCAATTTATTTTCAGCCGAAATGCAAAAAGCTTCAAACATCCGTCCACCGCAAGTTTTCCATTGCAACGCGCGTCTCCTCCGATCTCAATCCGCAGCAACCTCCGCCGCCGGGATCCATAGTCTTCGTACTTCCACCTGCGCGCCCGAACGCTACCCGCTCCCTCCCCCTCCCCGGAGCCCGAGGGCGGGCGTCGGGGCGTCGGATCAGCGGCGACGGATCGCCCCCGGGCGCCGCCCGCGTGCTACCTGCCGCGCCGCCGGCCGCATGTCGCTCGAGTTAATTGGCCGCAGCGCCCGCGCAAGTTGGCAACAACTCGGAGCCTGCAGTGCGGGCGCCCCGCCCGCCCCTCCACCCCTGCCCTCCCCCTCCACGCGGCGACCGACCGGGCGACGTCCAACTTCCGGCAACTCCCCCGCGTCGCGCGTCCACCCCCACCCCGCGCCGGCCCTGAAGGACGCGTTTTATAGTTGGCACCGTCGCTCGTTTTTGTGGAGCATCGTTCGAGGGGGCTGCCGGGGCCCCGCATGGCGACTTCCGAGTTGTGGGAAAGGGGTCGGGTGCGTTCAGAAAAGGCTCGGGCAGAGCGACCCGAGCTCAATCAAGTTTTCGCGTAAGGCCGGCTCTTTGAGGCTAGAGATCCGCTCGAAAATATATTGTGAACAAGGGAAAGGCTTACAATGTTCAATTCATATGTACCGAGCTGTACTGCAATTGTAGTATTTAAAGTGTCAAAACTAGTGATGTTGCAAGAGCATATACTTTCTCACATTCTGTCTAACTTTTGCAACTTTCGAAACCTCAGAGAGTTCAACGAAAGTGAGACCTGCCTCATTCTTTTAAGCATCTCTTTTTCTACGCTTAAAAAATGAGGCCGTTCTTGAGAAAATATTTTTTCATAAACTGCATTAATTTCAAGCGAAAATAACGCGGAAACTATTCATTAACTTAAAAAAAAGTGTATATGAACTTCTTTAATGACATTATTTTTTGCAACATATTTCATTTGTGGAAAAAGTCTCTATTCAATTACTACTTTTATAATGTTAAATTCTTGCAATTTTCAAAAATACAGTGTTTGTCGAAAATGGGACCAACACTCCAGTTTTTCACCGAGGTGAAAATTTCACACATACGAGGTGAACATTTCGAGCAAAAATATAGAGCCTTTTTTGAGAATATGATTGTTATAGTTTTGCCTACACTTCATTCAAAGTTACGCGAAAAAAACGCATATTTTCTAAAAATTGTTTTTCAAGAGTTTTTGATAAAAAATGTTAAGGAAACTATACTCATACATTTATTAGTTGTAGGAAAACGCCGAAAACAGTTTGAACATAGGCAATTTTTGAAAAATCCAAGATTCCAAAGAAAATGAGACCTACGTCATTCTTTTAAGAGATTATCTATATTTTACGAAGACAACGTTTGATAAAAACTTTTGGAGCCATTTTTTAGACAACTGAGATAATGTTGAGGCTTAATGAAAAGTACCCCCCAAAAATCAACATATCCACTCCAATCTCGCAGCGCTTTCGTTGAGGTTGATCGAGATATATCAGTTTCGGAGGAAATCGTCTGAAAGGTTAATGCACTAGTATGGACTATTCAATGTCTGACATGTACAGACGGAAGATGGAGAACTGACGGATGAACTGACTGACGAACTGACTAACGAACGAGCGGACGGACGGATGGATGGGCGGATAAACACGATCGACGGAGGATAAATTGAAAAATAGTAACAAAAGTATTTATCAAATAAAAATTAGTAATAAATAAAATATAGGTAAATCAATAAACATTACACATTAATTATAAAAATGTGTTATTAGTTTCATTTGAAATCAACATTATATAAATTAGTAAAGTATCGACAAAGAAAACATTTATTGGCTCATCTTTATGAGGTTAAGAACACCGAAGTGTCTGTCTGTTTGTAAAATTCAAGTTCATAATCAAAACTTTCATGCAAGGGAAGTTTTTTCGTCTTTGTTGAAAAGTATATTTGAATGGCTACTGAATGCTTATACACGGTCTCCATAATAAAAAGAAAGCAATTCTCGACAACTGATTAAGGTTTAAATGTGTGAGTTCAATCGCATAGAGGTGTAAAATTTATTGAATCCAGTCATTAAATAATAGCTTCATATGTACCTACATTGTACAACTTGCCTTTATAAAAGGCACTCATTAATATGAAATGAGCCAAATTACAAAGCAGAATGAAACCGAATTTCGCACTTTAATTTTTGACACATCTACAGTGCTATTACGATTTGTTATATTGAAATTCTGCATTACACAAAATTAATTAAAATCCTTCCTGCCCCTAATGAGAGAGGTGATTACGGGTGTGAAATTTTGCAGTAGGCCCATCATAGGCCATGAATGGTCTCCCATTACATTTCCAAAACTGAACCGAAAGTCATTATACGAAAATTGACCCTTCGTTCTGGTATAACGTGTAATTTGACAATTCAGAGGTATTGATTCATCATATATAGATAAGAGACGCAGCTAACGATCGTGGTTCATTGAAAATTTTAACGCAATAATTAAAAATATGATACTGAAAACGTTCCTACATTTACACATTGCTACTCTAGCAAGTTTTGTGAAGATAACTTTTTGTAATATTAGAAATACCAGCTTTTCCCTACTAAGAAATCATTTTTCAATGATTTTCAACAAAATGTAACATATGAAACTATTCTATATGAATTATGTTAATCTAAATAAACTTAAAGAAATTCAGATGATGAAGAAATAAGTCGTTTTCAGAAAAAAGCACATGCAGTTACACAGAGAATCAGAATTCACCGTCTCTTTTATATCCAAATAGTGGAACCGGCAATGCTTCACTTTTGCAATGTATGATACTTCACACGCTACTGGTCACGTGATTATTAATCTAATATTTTAATAGATGAAAGACTTTCCGGAGAATATGGGTTTGTTCTATGTCCTGGTTTGAACAAGGTTGTCAAGTATCCTAGTGTTACGACGTTCTTCCTCAAGTTTGGGCATACATTTGCTAGGACACAGTCTTAAAGAAATTTGATTTTCTAGTCCGACATAACTTTCAAGTAATAATTTCGGCTCATATTTTACAATCGCAGGGGCCGAATATACAGCGAAGACGTGCTTAATACTTGAAAGTGCGGCTGGTTGCGTAGAGCTTCCGTTAAGGGGCGCTTGAGTCATAAACGCAAAATATCATCAACGCCCACATATTGCGTATATTTGACATAGATAAAAACACTCATTGTATTATGTCTATATTCTTCGCGCATGTGTAAGCGATAAGTTGAAAATGTTTTATTGTCATCGGATGAACGGTACAGCAGCACATTAAATACGAAGAAACAAACATTTTTTCTATGTATTAGATGATGAGTGTTGCATATAATACATTCAAAACCTCTCCTCAGCTAGCATAGAAATATTGCAAGGAACGAAGAATCGGTCGCTCATCTGCTATTCCCGTTTCGCAGTTATGGCATTGTCTGGAGTGAGGGCATATCGAGAGCTTTCGATCCAATTGCTCTAGAACGCGAGCTCTTGGATCAGCGCACCCCCCTACGCCACACGTGCCAGCGGTAATTGGCCACTCGGAGCTTAGCTCGAACGAGGCACTGGCTTAGCCGCCGGCCCAGCTCGCGCACGGACAGCCCAAGAGCGCGCGGCACCCGCCGAAATCTGTGGGCTCTTTCATTTGGGGATTGGTTGGTTGATTGATGTTTCTGGACAGGTCGACTATGATCATAAACCCACGGTCCTGTTAGTGCGGTAGTGGTTTATTAATGCCTGGATGTGGTGGTGTTCCTTTGCTGCAGGGTGTTGAGATATGGCGCTAATCTACACGTTGGATTTCGGGGAAATTCCTCCTCTAGGTATCCCCCTCAGCGGGCCACCGCATCCAGCCGGGTAAGCACTACTTTCCCGACTGATCTCTCAACATGTATGATAGTGTAGTGCATGTAAGTTTAAGTGTAAGTGTGGACAAGGGGAAAGGATAGGACACGGAAGAGGATGGAAATTCCGCGAGTGGGTCCAATGCCCGTTTGTTAGGTACTGATCTGGCACTCGCTCGAAGAAACCACGAAAACCTACCGATCTCAGCCGGCAGCTAGAATTCTTCAGACCGCAGCTGAAGGCGACCTACCAATATAGCTCGTGTCAAAAATTCTTTCACCATTGGGACCCGAATCCTTGGACCTCAGAGTCAGAAGCCCTGCAGTAACATCAGTTGATGTCCAGTGCCAGTTCGCAGGTCTGAGTTCTCTTTTGTTCCATTAAAACTCAATAATACAGTTTTTGATTTATCTATCATTACAATTATTTGAATATGTAATTGCTGACATTTTGTTCCTTGATTCTTACATCCTTCAGGGCATTTATAATTTCATGTTAGATGTAACAAAGAAATACATATTTTATGTCGTAAATAATTCATTTATCCAAATAATAGTCCAAATCTGCTGGTGCTTTAAAGTGGTTCGAAAAGAAGCACAGAAACCACTTACTAAGTACTAATCACTAATTACATAAATATTAGAAGTTTTTCTAAAACCTAGATTGTCTTTATTTATTACTTGCATATAGGTTTAATATATATTTTTAAAATAATATCATTTTATATCTAAAATTTCACAAATAATCGTTTAAGGCGCATGGGATGGTCCCTTGCGAGCAGTCCCAGGAGATAATATATAAATCGTTAGCATTCAGTTAAGACATGTTTTATCTGATTTGCAAGTTTTGGGAAAAATTAAGATGTAAACATTTCCTAAATTTTTAAAATTATTAATTTTAAAATTTGATGAAATTGTAATCATTTCCTAAATTTAAATTATCATATCCACTTCTTTAAAACTAAAAAAAACCTAATAAATCTTCAATACTTTCTTTTATTATTATTATTATTTTATTATTACTATTATGAAATATACATAAAATCATTTACCATTATTTTTCAATGTATTTCGTGTTCTTAGCCGGAACTTACAGGTGCAAATAAAACCTGAATATACTGTTATGGAATATATATATTCCATGGAATATGTATATTTTGTCGTAATATTTTCTGGAAAAATCGTAACAATAAGTTACTCAAATAGTCTTTGATCGTATAGCAAACATACTGATAATTTTTCAAGAAAATGGCAATTTTAGTTGACATGGGAGTTGCGAAGTGGACGACAAAAATATTATGTCAATGACAAAATTTATAGTTGGCTCGGATAGCCGAGATTTCTAAAGCGGAAGTGCCATTCCGGAAGTAAATGTAGCCCCTTCCACAAACAACATGGGTTGGGCCACCAGGTCGCGCGGAGTGCGGGCCTTTGAAACAGCTGGCGCGCCCATAGCACAGACAAAGCCCACAGACTAAAGAATACTAAGAAGTTGTGTGTACAAGGAACATCACCGAATTTCAGGTTAAGAAAAGAGAAACGTAATATATGTCAAGGAAGCCGCATCTCGAGGACGAGGCGACACCAAAACATAGGGAGAACGTGGTACCAAAACAACTGGTTGTCTACAATTCGAGAGGTTAGAAGGCAGTTGCAGAACGTCTGGACATGAAATGCACGCATTATGCATTGGATTACTAAGAAGTCATCCTCAGATTTAATCCTAAAGGGAAATGGGAGCTCTCGAAAGTGAACAGACTTTACACGAATAATAAGAAAAATTAGTACGGAAATGAATGTATATGTGAATGAATGAAACACATACTAAACCTGAACGAAAAATTGGAAAACGGCCTGTGCTCTGCATACGGTTCTGCACACCAGCATTCTCACGTTTCATTGCGTTCGTCGTCTAAAATGTAGTGGTTTCTTTCAGTTACTCGCGATGTCCTCTATTATAGTGAAGAGACCACACATTTAGAGTGTTCAACCTAATTTTAGAAGTCTCCCTAATACTTTCGCGCCGTCCTTTCTATTCTTTTCTTGCCTCTCATTAACATTCGTCCTGTTGCTACACTGTGGCTACCCGGAGAGGACATGGAACTGCAGCGGCCGCGGGGAGAGAACTCGAGAGGAGGACAGACTCACGATATTGCGATGACTCCACCAGTTCTGAAAATATTTTGCAGTGCTTCTAACCAGGAGGTTCTAAGGTTTGAGTCCCAACAGTGGTAGGATTTCGATCCACGCTTGATAGCTAGGTCGAATTCAGCCGTTGTCTGCAGGAGAACTCTAGCAGACGTCTGCTCTGATCTGTAGTTTTCCGTGGTTTCTCCGATCCGCACCATGTGCATGCCGGAGCAGTACCCGAACAAACGGGTCACTGACCGCGCGCGATCTTTCCTTCCTCTCATTTCCTTACCCCTTACACTCACATCATTACCACACATATTGAAATACAAGCCGGGAGCTTAGAGCTTGTCCCGGCAAGAGCGGCGCTTCTCTGGTGGGAGATACTGGTTTGTGAAAACAACGCTAACCGACGTGTAGCTCAGAGTCGGATCTCGCCATCCAGCGGGGGAATATCATCACCACCACCCCTCGCAATAAAACATACAGGACATTAAGGGACTAAAGACTATTAGTTGACGCGGCTGGAGACACTAATCAATCATTGAATCAATATGAAAAAAATATGGAAGTGGGGATATACTGAAAATCCAACTAGCCGCCATCTCGGTTCCCTGTAGGTACACTAGCGAATGTCTGTTGTCAATATGCTTTCTTATTACGATATTTCCTCTGAATTTGCGGAGATACAAAACAAATTCTTGGCATCACCTTCCAAGACCGTTCTGAGCAGCAGGCTCCGCATCCGTGCTGCGCGTCTGCGTCACGTGGCGGCTGCTTCCGCGTGGCGGAGGGCTCGTAAATCGCGAGCGCCACCGTCGCAGGCGGCGGCGGTCGGAGGAAGACCTCGCCCGGCGCGGCGCGGCGCGGCGCGACTCACTCGACTCGGCTCCACTCGACTCGCGGACGCTGGTGTAAATTACAACTTTGGCTTGTTACGCTGCGTAATGTTTCGAAACTCGTTTGCTCCGGCCGCAACCCTCCCCATGCCCCCACCCTCTCCCTCTCCCCGCCCCGTCCCCCCCACACACTCCCACGAGAGCGTACGCCACCGTTTCCCCGCCTCCCCGCCCTTTCGCCCTCGCGTTCCATGGGCGGGCGAGCTGCGCCTGACGACCGCGTAATTCATGAACGCGCCCTGCGTCATAATACTGCGTAATGAGCTCTTTCCACATTCGCAGGCCAGCTGCCCGGGATGCCCCGCCCTGCAGCCCTGCGGAACGCCATCGACGGGATGCGTATTGGTGTTGCCAATAGAAATCTCCAACAGACTTGACACTCCCCAATTCGGGAGGGCATCCTCCCTCTCTGCGATTGTCTGCCTTTTCGTGTTTACGTTGTGTGTGTTCGTTGTGTGTGTGTGTTGAGAAGGAACATTAATTTAATCATACGTAAAGGGTATGCGAATATATTTGAATGTGAAAAATACCTACTTATTTCATCATTCTATAAAAAATATGACATATTAATTAAATATTTAGGCTAATATTCGGTGAAATAAGATAATTTTTGTCACTAATTTTTACTATTTGTTTCTGAAATAGGGGATATTTTATTAAAGGAGTATGTTTCATTCAAATTTTATTTGAATGAAATGCACTTGTTTCCAGGTATTTGTTCATGGACGAAAAATCAAATCACGATGACCAAAATTTTTTATCTTAATTTTTTTCGGGATTAGAAAGACGTAACACATCTCCATCTCATTTCTTAAATACAAGCAAAAAACTACTACGGATTACAATGAGTTGTTGATAACAGAGTTGTGACAATGACATTAAACTTTGTAACAGCAATATAACATATTTGTAATAATAAGCTGATTCAGTAAACTTAGTTGGGGTTATTTCTGTATGTAGCATTAAATGAGACGTGCATCAAGTGCGCGTAAACTGCATTGTAATGTCCAATTAAATTACTTTACTTTTCAATATACATATTTATTGAATTTGCCAAGTCGTCAACTAAGAAAAATATTTCAATGATAAAGAAAAACGATGTTTTGAAGGTGACACTTAACCTACGTATGCTACTTTTCATTTTGAATATGAAACTAAGCAACAGCCGTTGGAAATTTCTAAATTTTACAAGATTACAAAATACAAATAAAAATAATTACTATTTTTAAGAGTTGTGGTTGCATAAAATAAAGTAGAAAAATATTACTCTTCCAAATGAGTCACAAATTGAAAACGATGGGGGAATGTATTTTGATGGTATACTTCTTTAATATCTGACAAAATGAAGTACTCTAACTGGGATTGAAGAATCGTATAAACCGGATTCTTTTAAAATTATCAGCGTATAATATCTTTCTACACAATAGACTTATTAAGTAAATGGTCATTGAAAGCTTATTTTTTACTTTCTCGCACATACTTTCTAAGAAGAGTAATGAAATCGTGCGCGGAGAAAGGCCGAATTTTCGGCAGAGAAAAATTCTATTGCTTGGCCATTGTAATGAAAAAATGGATAAATTCGGTTCCTATATAACATACTAAATTACTCTCTCTCTAACACGTGATGTAGCCACAAACCATGTTTGTGGGTTCTTGATACCGAAAAATAGTTTGTCGGCTGACTATGTGTTTCTGACTGTCCGTCTGTGGTCAACGCCAGCGCTTAAACCGTTCAGCCGATTTTCTTCAAAATTGATATTACCCAGTCGATGTAAACGAACTCGAGGCTTTCGGAATTGCAAATGTATATTTTATTTTTTTGAGGGTACTTTAAATGAAGCTTCAAAAACATTTCAAAATTTTTTCAAAAATGGCTCCAAACGTTTTGATTAAACTTTGTTCTCGGATAGCGTAAAGGGGGCTTAAGAGAATCGTGCAGGTCTCATATTGGTTGAAATCCCTGATAATTGCAAAAGTCCAATTTTTTGGGCACCTTCCAATAACACTCATGGCAGATGTTTTCCTTAATAAAATCTGTTCTTTAAAGACATCTTCAAACAAGGTAATGTTGAATTTTTCGAAAATATGAGTGGTTTTCGTGTAATTTTGGGTGAAATATAGGCAATTTAAAATTGTTTCTATATGTTTTTTAATTATCTCGTCTTCAAGGAACGATAAAGAGTACGGCGCTAGTCACATTTTCGAGTAACTCTCCATACTTTCGAAAATTGTAAAACGTTAACTTTTCAAAAGTACAAAATTCAAGAAGAGATTTTTGCCTCAGACAAAGTCTCTTACAAAAAACCAGCTCTTTAAAAAAGGTCATGTACAATTTTTTGAAAACGAACGAGTCATTTTCACGTGATTTGTGTTTGAAATTTATATTTCTAAAAAAATATTTTCTGAAAAAACATTCCAACTTTTTTCTTTAAACTTTTTCGCAGTTAGCAGATGGAACGCTTAACGAAATGGCGCAGGTCTCATTTTCGTTGAACTATGTAAATTATCGAAAATTGAAAATTGCGAAAAAATATGAGCTGTTGTAACACAACTAATTAAACTAAGAAATAAGAATTTTAAAATGTATGTGCATATTTTACAGGCCAGATTCAAAAATATGTAGCGCGAATTTTAAGGATCATAATAAATTAAAAGATATAAAAAATTCATAAAATTCAACCAATGTATTCGATAATAGTTTTAAACATATAATATTAGTTTCATTATGTTAACAATACGGATCTTTTCAGAACTCTTAACGGTTTGAGAAAACTAACGGAACGCGACCTTGCTGAATCTTTTTGCTTCACTAGGACACGCTGCAGTAGCCTTTCCCTGGCTGACCCAATTCGAAATATTTGCAAAGGCGTTTCGCGAAGATAGCTCCAGCACACAATCCTAAGTTATGTTATGAACCTATACACATTTCGAGGCACAAAACCAAAATTCTGCAGCAATACCGGAAAGCTTATTTACCGAGCGCTCTCCGAGAATACGGCGGTTGGAAAAGGGCAGCACTTTTGCGAGCGACAGCGGCAGAATTGCAAAAGGGGGAAACTGAAAGGGGCAGCGCTGGGATGGGATGCGACGAAGACAACGCATGCGAGTCTTAAGAGGAAATGGGAGGACAGGCAGCGATGTTGGAAAAGGATGGTAGTGATGAAATACATGAAGTTTAACTACATGGCTTCGATAAGTTACATCCGAGTCGTATCCAGAGGCACTTATTTGTTAGTTATGGAAAGACGCTTGTCTCTGGACGTTTTTTATTAATATGTATTATCACAAAGCTTTTAATGGCTTACAAACTTTTGAGTTTTTTCCTAAGCGTTTGAGTTAAACATTTTAGATTTCTAACAACTAAAATTGTTCAATTTGATACTTTTTAAAGTACTATAAAAATAGCATTTACCTAGTTACTTTAAATGAAGACAGGTATAAGAAAAAATAATGTTAGATAAGAGAGATATTTATTATTTCTGGTGGTAGGTTTATGCAATCTGGTGTTAAAACACTACACTTTACAGACTTACAATCAAGAATATTAATATAATGTAGATTTAATTGATTTTAAAATAATAATATTGATTATAATAAAATAATGTTAATAATATTGATAATAGTAATAATATCTTAAATATAAAAAAAAGGATATCTTTAATAGGACGAAAATGAAGGGAACACACGACCGCAGAAAACATCAGTGCACATAGCTTTGGTTAGTCACTGCTAAGTATTTTAACTTGTGACTGAACACATGTAATGATAGCAGTCGAATTACGGAAAAATAGTTTATCGAAATAAAGCAAAAATTAAATTAATACAGTTCGAGCTCGGCGTCACTTTAAAATATCACGATCAAGGTATTCAAAACATTCACAGTCAAGGAAATAGATGTAACGAATAATCTGAGGTAAATTATAAATTCCAGAACGCACGAGAAAGCAATTAGCGTAGTAGACATTTTTGCTCAGGGGCGATGGTAGAGAATGCGGAAGAGGGAAAATGAAGGAGGCGGCGGCGCGGGTAAGGAGCGTTGGTTTTCAGGGCGACCCTAGCTACAGCTGAGCTCCCCACGAACAAAGGACAAATCTCCGCCGCTCAGCCTGCAAATTATGCTGATGATATAGTCTACAAATTTCTGGGATTCTTTCCAGCAAATCTGGTTATATTCGGAAATAGCGTCGCAGGCTTGCGGGGGCGTTTCGCACGAGCAGGGGAGGGGCAGCGACGGAATGGCGAGCGCGGCGAAGGGGCAGAATGGAGAGGGAAATTCTTTGAAAGCGAGAAATTGCAGCGAGAGGAAAGCAAAGAAGACCTGAAAAGCAGCCCACTTTTCTCTGTTAGTACACCAGTCTTGTCCACACAGAGAGTGACTAAGAGACACAAAGATAATGTTTTAGAAAAGTTTTAATGGCGTTTTCATTACTACTGCTATGGGTTGATACATTGCCTGAATTACGGAGGTTTTCTAAAATGTTTTTGACATTACGTTTTTCTACACATTTTTTTCCAACAGTTCAATCTGAATTCTACGGGATTTATTAATGAAACAAAGTTTATATCGACGCATCATTGTTTTTGAATCGTGAGGAAGAAAAACAATGTTTTGACTGTCGATATTTATTATTCTATTTTGTAGAAGGAAGCCTAAAATAGCTTTTTTTCTTATATTTATGGAGGTGAGTTAGAAACATGAAAGAGAAGAAACAGAAATTTAATTGTAAAAAAGAGAAAATCGTTTCCCAAAACTGCTCTCCTGTGAATATAATGCACTGCGACGGAAATATATTTAACAATACTTTGGCACTTTAAAATAATTTAGAAAAATCTAAGAATATTTTTATTTACATAATGAATTCCAATGTATGACTTATGTATTCTTTTAAGAAATAAATATAAAAAGAATAAAAAGTAATAAAAAAATAAATACACTCAAACGATTGAGATGAAAAGATAAAGGTCACAAAAATCAGAACAGCGTTTCCAAATGTAATACTTAAATCCAATCTCAAACATTCTGCATTTAAATCTGAACTGCACTTTAAACTTCACATCATTCCGTTTGTCACGCCGTTCTCCACACACAGGCGGAGTGGCTTGTGAACAAACCCGGGGGGAGGGGGCGGGGGAGGTGTGAAGCGCGATTCAGCGCGAGGTCGCGACTCCTGCAGAGGTCAAGGACCCGAAGCAACGACGGTCTTCGTTCTCGTCCCTCACGCGCCCTATCGGCGCATCGCGCTCTTGACCAAGCGCTCGCCGCCGCCGCGCCGCCTTTGTGCCGGCACGCGCTGCGGCCTTATCGGCGTCGCCAGCGCGCGCGCCACTGTCGCGCCAGACCAGCCGCGCCGGCAGACGCCCACGCCCTCTGTGTTACTCCTTTGCCTTGAGGTCTCCCGCGATCTGCTCGCTTTGCGTTGGATTGCAGAAACACACACCAAGCATCTTTTTTTTTATTTCTCTAAGCCATCGGACTCTACACTCATAATTGTTAGGGTGGGGATGTCACCGATTTCTCGCTCATCTCCTAATCCTAAGGCAGAGAGATATATAGTGCACGCTTGTCCATTTAATGTTTTAAAGCAACGATTTTTTCGTTAAAAATTTAAAATAGTATTCGCAGTACCATGCATTGACTTTGGAGCAACAGTTGCTAGTTGACCACCTTTTGCTACTTTTGGTACTTGAGTACCTAGAAATTTTTTTTCTAGTTTCAATTTAAAAAATATTTGTGTCACAAAATCATGCGTACGAGATGTGCGTTACAAATTCATGTGTTTTATACTTGATTTACATTATAATATCATTTATTTTTTAAATTACATATTTCAAGTTAACGTAAATGCGTTAGTAACAAATTTGTGCAATCTGAGATATTTTGTTTAATATTGAATATCACCTTTAAAAAATGTAGATTTAAAAAAGTTTTTTGGTTTTGCATTTTCTGCTTTGATTTGAAAAGGGGCGTATCGCGTTTAAGATGCTTCAAGTGAACGTGTTTGAGATTTACTTGTCGGTTGTTATAAGCGATAATAAATGAGGAATTGATAACTGGAATAATAATGTGATAATGTGATTTTTTGTTTTGCTGTCACCTCACAAGGACCTACGAAATATAATCGATCATACGAGATTTAACTTACAACTCCTGATCCGCTGAAAGCATTTCCCGTTACAGCTGTAGACGTTTCGGTTATTCATGTTCCTTCGAATTCTTTTTTCTTTTCCGTTTTAAGTTAACAAAAATGTTGCTATGTCATTACTTCATTTCTTTATCACACAAAAAGGCAACAACCATTTTTAGTTATTAATCTTTAATAGTATTATTTCTTTACACCGATAAACTTTGTTTTGTGCTCATTACTTGTGATTATGTACAGGATAACGTAACAAGAGTATATGATCTTCGTAAGATAAACGTGTTTCTTTATTACTAACATGAAGACAGGAGAATAACTTATTTTTCTTTAAGCATCTTAATAACAAAATTAGTTGTATGGTATCCTTTGTTTCAGTACTGCAATATGCACTAAATTTTTCAATGAACTTTTATTAAAATTTAGTGTTCACTTAATTTCTTTGCTTTACTTTTCGCATTACTTACTTATAGGTTCACAGAATGTAGTAATTATTCGCTTTGCATATCTTTACTCGCACACATTCAATTCTTATTCGTTTAACTTATCTACCTAACTTTTCTAGAAACAAAACCGTTTCCATATTTTCTCATAACTTATGTTGTGCATCGGAAGGTTCGATGTCGACTCATCCTGTTCGCCTCTCTTCAAGCGTTCTTCAGACTTCCGCTTCTTTTTTCTTGCTACTTGGTGTGTTTGCGACATCCTCCTTTAACCCTCATCTTCTTCCGTGGCATACGCGTCGTCACCGGCGAGGGATGTCGGTATTCCGAGGCGCCGCGGCGCACCGCCACCGTCGCTAGCGTCGTCGTCACAGTCTTATCGTGATTCGATGGCCCCTGACGCGACGCATCCCGCCAAACATGCCGTCAATGCGGGCGGCTGGCTTTCAGGCGCCGACGTCGTGGTGCGCCGCGTCGCGTCGCTTCTCGCTTCTTCGTTTTTCGCGACTCCCTCGCCGGAGCAGGAGAATGTTTTTGCTCTCCGCGCGGGAGTTTGCACATGATGCACAGCGTTTCTTGCGTGATTCACACGCGGTACATAAAACAAAACGAGTTTAAGCGGCAGATGCAGCATTTAATGGGACGCATATTAAACACTTAGTTCGCGAGAATTAGGGAATAAAAAATAATACAGACAAGGGAACACAGAGATGAGGTAAATTATTTTGTTTATTACATTTCTTCAGTTTAAGTTCTTTTAACTCGCAAATTGTACTAAAAACTACGACCGCTTCTAAATCAGTGTAGGTACACTAATCTTTAGAATTGTGAGCTTTCTTATTGTAATCACAACTCGGAAACTCACATTACAGATATGTATCTAAATTTTAAGATTCAATTATCTAACAACTGGACTACGAACACATCCATGAGAATGCAGATGCTGCGAACTTTGCAGCAGTTCGCAACGGATGCTTTAGAAAACAAATGCTCCGCTCCGTCGCACCCGGGAGAAACAATCCCACCACTTGCAGTCCTGAAATTCGCGGAGTTATTTTTGCAGCTGTTGTAAGTGACAATTCATTGCATTTTCCTCTATGAAAACCTCGAAAAAATAACATGCTGATGAATAAAAAGAGTGAAAAATTCCGATATACAATAAACCGCCTTTTCAGCAAACAGGGTGGGTGGCGAATGCACGGCACCTTGCCCGACCCTCCACGCCCGCGTGAGTTCCGGCCGCGGCGAGAAGGGAGCCGGAGGGGCAAGGCGGGTCGGGCCGGGCCGGGTAGGGCCGGGTCGGTCTGGGCCGGGTCGGGTCGGGTTGGGTCGGGTCGGGTTGGGGAAAAGAGGGAGCCGTTCTGCCGATTGCCATTTGAATTGCTAAAGCGACGAGTCAATAGTGGACAGTCGTGGTGGTGGGAAAGGGTACCGCCGAATCGGCTTCGTTCGTTCCCATTGCGCTCCCACTGTGGACGCGAGGCAAGTCGGGGCGCCAACGTCGCAGTTGAATCGAGCGGTGTCGGCGATTCCGAGTGACGAATCTGTTAGCGAGCGTTTTCAAAAGAAGGCTCGGAGTAAGATGTCTACATAGAATTGGAATTAAAACTTGTGTGGCGAACAAAACGTATTGAGCTTTATCACTCTATTGTTTAACGGTACAGTGAATTAAAATATTTGGGCCCATAACGATACCAATGTAAATCCATTGAGCGGAGTAAAATACATCATCAGGATGTACTAAAACAATATATTATAGCTAATAAATTTTTTCAGTAACCTTCATCTGATCAACTAACTTTACTTGATAAGACCACTTAAAGAGGTTCGTCAAACTTCAAAAAACCATTCGCAAAATATTAATAAAAATGTACGACCTTTGTGTATACCATTTTGATGGTAAATAGTTTACTGGATGGACTTGTAGCAGGAAGGTACATTCAGTGTGTCATGGGACGTACTTATTCCCACGTGAACAAGTATGTCCCATGACTCCTTTGAGTGCGTTCAATGTTCTTCACCATAATTGTGCCTGCTGTCTATATGTATATAAAAACAGTTTACTTTTTACCTTTGTGAAACATTTACTGATAACATCAACAAGGAAAATCGGGAAGTAATTTACTCGTGGAGATTATGGGGACATTTAATGGAAGAAGAGAGAACACTACGTTAAAGAATTTTATCATAACAAATCAATTAATGAAAAACAAAATTTCTCACACGAGAAAAAATTTGGATCGAGAACAGGAGTAGAAACACATTTTTTTTACAAAAAAATCTAGACAAATAAAAAGGTTTCAGATTTCCAATGAAAGTTATCAATACAAATATTTACCACTTTAGCACAAGATATTTTAAATTATTATTCCATGATAAATACTTAATAATCTGTTTAATTTTTTCAAATAATTTGAGTGTTCGAATATTATACATTTTCCGAAGTAAATAACAAACGTAAATGGCAGCGGCGTTAGAAATGAATTTTATTTCCATGTACAGGAGGATTTGTTCATCTCGTGACTATGACACAAAAAGCCAAGACAACTGAGGCAAGAAACGGCAATATTCTTTTCATAATCATCGAAATCATCCTGTAACAATACGTACGGGATGATGCAGATGATGATCCAGGAGAGCCTAGTTCACTTCTTTGTATTTGCTAGATAATAATCTCTGAGTAATATGGAGGAAGCTGTAGAAAGAAGAGAAAAGAAAGGGGGAGGGGAAGAAAACGTAGGAGTCGAAAGTTGATAAAGGAGACGAGGTGATGGCGATGATGGACAAGCATGAGAAAAAGGACGAGAAGGAGGAAAATGAGAGGACTTAGAAGGAAAATGAGGAGGAAGAAAATGAAGAGGAAAATGACAATAAGGAGAAAGGAAAGGAGAAAAATGGGCAAGAGGAGAATGGGGAGAGGAGGGTAAGATGTTAGTAACAAAACATTTTTTTTTAAATTGAAGCTATTTTTGAGAAAAATTTGAAAACGTCCGTGGGGCTTTATGCAAAGTACCCCCAAATTTCAAAGAACGTTTTTCAAAATCACAGGGCCTGGAGTGGAGCCAGATCGAACGGAGAATATCCACGTTTGGAAAAAATCTTACGTATTGTTTAGGCGCAAGTGGTGTTCACAGACGGACAAACGGACAGACAGACAGACGGACGTTTTGAAAAAAAAAAAACAACACTTTTTCGGTATGAGGGGACCCCAAAACGTGTATTTCCGTTGAAATCTCGAAGTCGATTTCCCGCAGCATTACATAACCTTCTCGATATTATTACGTGTATTTCTCAGAATACACGTACGTATACGAGAAAGTAAAAGCATGTTCTTGAGGCATCTACATCGCGTATGCCCTTAGATCTGCGTCCTTCGTCTCCTCCCCGCGCGAGTCCCGCGCTCCGTTAGTTACGCTGCTGCCCGCTGGGCTCCAGCGGCCCCGAGGTGCGCGCGGCCGCGGGCAGGGCCGTAACGCGGCTTCTTTACGGCGGGCGGCGCGGCGCCGCGCTTTACGAAGGGGCCGTGGAATCGACCCGCGCGGCGCCAGGTGAAAGCGGACCAGCGCCGGCGGCGGGCGGCAAGGGGTGGCGGGCGGCGGGCGGCGGGCGGCAAGGGGTGGCGGGCGGCGGGCGGCGGGCGGCAAGGGGTGGCGGGCGGCGGGCGGCGGGCGGCGGGCGGCGGGCGGCGGGCGGCGGGCGCCGAAGCCAGGAGACAGGGCCCGTGAGGCAGTCTCCGGTGGGTTGCTGCCGGACGCTGGCAATCTCATCCACCTCGAAAATCCGCCACGGCAAAATCCGGCGGGCTCCCCCAGGAGACGCGATATCATAAGGAATATTTCGTCTGGGAATCTTACGAGACGGTGCGATCACTTTGGATCCCCGTAGTCGGTTCAGGCCTTCATTCTTCATTTAGGATGTTCGCTGTTTTTCAACGTACTATCGAACTTTTAAGACTCCGTATTATGTGTGAATTGTGCCAATGCGTTATTCGTGATCCACGTGGACATTGTTTTTGACGGTGAAAATAGAGGTGCGTGCAGATCAATATGTCTAAAGTCAAATCATTTAAGGAATTATTGGTATTATTGATACATTGTTCACAAAGAAAGGTCAACTCCTCACAAGTGATCAGTGTCTTGCATATGGATTCTTCAAATATTTCAACAATAGATATGTATTGGAAATGTAGTCGGTATATGGTTACGAAACGCCTACGAATGTCTATTTTTTCTAATACGATTAGATAAATAAATATAGCAGAAAAATAAACAAAAAATATTTTCGAAATTACTTATGAACATAATTGAATTCTTCTATTCATTTTCAGATATATTTGTTTTTATTGTTAATATTAAATAAATGGAATACACCCATTCGGACAAAATTAAACAACGGAGGAAGAACAAGGAATATTCGTAAATATATTAATCACTTCATCGACAATTACAAATATATTATTTATCTTCGTATTACTATCTATATGTGTGTGACGTGCATTAAGGGCGCAATACCAGCTAAACTAAATCTCTACAGCAAGATTCAGTGACAGCGGTATCTCAACAAATCTTCGAAAGCGGCGACGGTAGCGCTGTCGACGGCGTCAGCGGTAAACTGGTTACCTCGTTCCTCGCCACCGCGGGCGCCAGCACAACTGGATTTACTAGGCGCTGCAGCCGCCGCCAGGGCCGACGGGAGCGGAGACGCCGGCCGCTGCCTTATCGGATTCCGATGCCGCCCCAGGTCGGCGCCCGCCGCCGCCGCCGCTGCCTTCTCCACCTTATCCAATGTCCCGCCAGCGCCGCCTCTACGACCAACGCTGCCGCCGTCAACGCCCTCACCACCGCCGTCCCCGTCGCAACCCCCGCCTCCGCCACCTCGGCACCGCAATCCCAGTAATGTTTCCCCGCGCCGGTATTGCTGCCGCTACTGACCATCATTCAAGCCAGAATTAACAGTGCTACCAGAGCCTCCACTTCCACATCAATAACCACTACCGTCGCCAGACACTGTCACCATCACCGCCTCTAACATCACCACAAACACCTCCATCAGTAATACATCTTTGCAGCAGCTATTATTGATACCGCCAATGTGAAAAAAATGACATCACCATCCTTGTCACAATTTTTAGTGGCTTCACAGCATCCTCAACCACCACCACCCTCAGTCGCCATCCCCTTCACGTCTGGTATGCTTCCGCTACTGTTTGTAGAGTCGCAGACAGAGTTATCAAGTCTTCCTGAGCCTTCGCCTCAAATATACGTCGCTGTATCCCAAAAGTGAAGAAAAGAGAATACAAATTCTTTTTTTATTAAACTAAAATAAATGATAACGAAATATTCATTAGATGAAACATAAGCTATGCGTTTAGGAGGTTTCTAATCATTGTAAGGCTTTTAAACTCAACGTGGCAACGACCTCCACGAGTTCCTCCACCTCCTCGTTGTTTCCTTCGGCGGTTGTGTTGCCGTCGGAAACCGATTTCGTCTTCGATTGCGGCTGAGCCGCCCGGAACCCCTGCTCCCCACCACCTTAGACATCCTGTGTCGCAGTCTACCACCTCCGGCGATTCCTTCACAAACTCCCTCGACATCTTCCCCGCTGCTGCCCGCCATCGCGTCCTCAGCACCGCAGGCTTATGAGGACTGCCACTACCCCCCCCCGTCCTTCGCACCGATATCTGTTCGCATTTCTTCACGAAACGGATTCACGGCCTTCGTCGCCACCGCCCTGGTCAGCCATTCCTCAGCGGGGACAGAGCGGAGACGCACCACCGTCTCCATCGGATGACTCCGCCCCCTTTTCCACACACTTCGACTGCCCGTTTCCCGACCTCCACCGCGTAATTTCCGTTCCAGCTCCTCGGCTCCTCTCCTTGGAGGTCCAGAGCTGTTAGTTCCTTATGCAACACGCTGTTGAACTCGTGTTACAAAAGTTGAATTTAAAAAATATTAAAAAAATTAAAAGACTTTTCTTTAAGTAATTTCTACATATTAACTTCAGTGTATGAACAATAAAGTTTATGTCCTTAATAAAACATTCCATTCACACAACGTTTTTCAACTTTACATCAGTCGGATTCTCGATTAACCCTGATATAACCAAGAATTGTGTTTTCTTTTTCATTGTTTCAAACTATATCCGTTACTCCTTACTACTCATAAAAATGTTACAAGAACCACGCATTAGACATGAATATATTTTTCTAACTTGTGGGTCAGATGTATTTTCCTCATCTGCTAAGAGCACTTATTATCATTAGTTACTCATATTTTCTTACACCTTATGTAGAGCACGAAATTACTAATACGTGTTTCAGTATCATTAATCAAGTTCTCAGCAGATTAACTTCCAGAGGGGATGAAGAATTTAACATCAAGAATTCATGAGATGGAAGAATGGATTAAATTTTTTTCTTTGTTGATCCTGAATTGTAAGTTCAGTCCTTCACAGCTATGTCTATTTTCCCATTTATCCCCAGGCTTGAACTTGAATCACTACTGACCTATGACAGCGTTCTTGCGTACAGGAACCGAGTATGAAATTTTAATCTCAAAATATATAATTAATTTTCGTTTTACTTTTTAAACTAATTTATAGTTATATCAGAAGTTATGATTTGCATTGACTTATTTATACCTCATCTGTATAATGAAAACACCAAGGGATTTTATTTAGTAAGAAGTTCCAACTTTATACTCAACCATATTTCATGAATTTTTCTTAAAATGAAAGATATTGGTCTCGAAATATGTCATCACTTGCTCTTATTAACCTATTTTATAGTATAAACACTTAATTTTAATACTGTGTAACATATAATAGAATTAATGCTGAGTACGTGTTCCGTCTGTTTTTCGAACACAATTAGTTTTCTTGAGTGGTTGTTGATTTGTGAATAAGTAATAATACATTTGAGTGCTTTAACATGTTTTTATATTAGTCAAGTTATAATATATGCAGTGGATAATTACAAATTGGACAGGATACAATACAGTAGGTCCTATAAAAATGCATTTGACAAGTACAGATATTTACATTGGAAAATTTATTAAATACATTAACATCCTTTCAGAAATTGATTACTTCTTCCTGGTAACTCTTGGATCATATTTGCTTTTCCATAATGGTTTTAAAATGGGTCATTGGTTATCGATTACACATTTAGTTATTATAATTTTGTAGAGACAGATACATTTTATTGTTTGCTTTAGTTTCTTGTTTTTCCTCTTTTAAAATTTGTATAGAACCCCTCAGCTACCCAAGGCTTTAGAGCTACAGCCTTGAAAGCCAATCCTCAATCTGTCACTGCCACTCCGCCTATGGGGGGCGGTGATCGCGCTGCCCACGGCTGCTATCGACCGAAATCGACTCGTCTTCGGCGGTGATGTAATGGTTAAGGTTGTGACAACTTTCCTTTAACGGATCTTTTACGTTCCGCTAGTAGTCGTTTCGAGAGGATTCCTTCAGAATGGCCGGGGAAGGTTCCTGACAAAAACGCGTTTCCGTTGATGCGCGAAATTACGATCCGTGGTTTCTGTTATTGAAGGATTTCGGAAGTAAAATTGTATTCGATTGTTGGGCTCTCGTCTTTATACACTTCATAATGGGGTTTACCGTAGTTTAATACTATTGGCAATTGACCTACGAACATTCGATTATTCTCACAAAAATGACTTCTTTCTACGAATAATTTCCGTTACAGTACTCTTTCTATCCATTTACAAAATCGTATTTCTATATATACATCACGTATTATTTCTTTTAAATAAGAAGACTGAACTACAATATGTAAACAAACATAAGGTCAAATTAATTCTTAAGAAATAACGTTGATGAGAATTTAAATATGTCCTTAATCTTTAGGGATATATTATTTTGAAGGTAAACTAACCTTAGTTTTCATTACTTCCTGTATTGCTCTAAACTAGGCGAGATATCTGTCTCTTCTTTTATAAATATATCATATACTTCACAAAAATATTCTTTTGTGAAGAAAAATTGGCTTTCTCTCAATAAGTAGAGGTCAGAGTCTCTTGCCGTTTCACTTTTTCCGTTTAATCTTAATTAAATGTTCCTTAAAACATAGTCAAGAGGTTGCTTTATGACAAATTTGTAACTTGTTTTGAACTTCATACAGAAAAGTTAATGGTTGTCAACACTCACCTTAAAAACCATAGAAGGGAGTCAGGAGAGTGTGCATTACTTCAACGTTCATAAGAACCATTTCAATTAACGAAATGTTTGGTTTCTGTTTTCATCAGAGTGATTTAATTGTATTGAGGCTGTGCATGACATCAAAGCAAACCAATGTATCTCTCGAAGAAACGCGCTGAAATGTGATATTTGAAACTGGCGAAACAAATATCTCATCCAATCTCAAGCACTTTTATTTTCATTTTTCATATTTTTCGTATAACGTCTCTGTGAGATATTCTTAGATCGCGTTCGAGAAATCCGTTCTTCCCACCGCCTCCGCGTCATCTCTTACGACGTTCACTTTCTTCTTCCATCGGCGCACGCCCCCCCCGCCTCCCCCCGTCGCACGGATCCCCATTTACTGCCTCCGCCCGGCGCCGCCCGGATTGAATCTCTCGATGCTACTTCTCACCCTCATCTCACCTCCCCACCCCCGCGGGCCGCTCTGACCCGCTGCCAGCACCCTGGGGTAACTCCGCCGCCTCCAAGACGCCCGGCGCCTCGATCACCCACCGCCCTCACCCCCGACCCTGCCGGCGGCGCCCGGCCACGCCGACAAATGGACTTATAATTCCGTTTCATCTCGATAACCCTCCGTTTCCAATTGGTCAACAAGCGTTAAAGCAAAGACCGGGCGCGTCCCCGAACATAAAATTGATTTACAACGACTCCGCCGGCCACTGCTACAGAGAGGGGACAAAAAAAGACGAGTCGCGGGCGACGCGTCGGGCGGCGACCGGCGCGCGCGCGGCGGCGAACGCGCGCATTAAATAAACCGATGATGAAGCCGCCTTGGGGGAAGCGTAAACACGCGCGGCTGCTCGGGCGGGCGAGCAAACGAAAGCTACGTCCAGCACCGGTAATAGAGCCCTTGTAATATGTAAAGCGAGCAGGCGGAGAACGAGCCGAGGAGGAAGAAGAAGAAGAAGAGTGTAAAATAAATAAAACAGCGACGGAGGGAGGAACGATGTAAGCCCGGAAACAAGTGAGCAATGAAAGGGTATCGGTACAGCTCGCCAAGTTAAATAACATTTTGATTGTGGTCTTAAAACGCGATATAGGCATACTTCTAAATTCGGTCTGCAAAGTTGGTTCTGTAAGTTACCTATGATCATTCTAATATAGCACTTATGTAACCGGAAAAATAACCGTAGAGTTTGTATAACAGTAAAAAACACAGGACTGAATCATTGTTAAACAAATTTGTTAGATAAAATTATCATCAATTCTATATTATTAATTGCAGTTTGAAACAGACTCCAGAATTCGTTTCAACTCAGCTAAGAAATCTCACTGAAAAAAGTACCTGTCAATGAGGCCCTATAGAAGACACATGCTATTTATGAAAATGTAGTTTTCAATATTTAGACAATTGTAAGTAAAAAAAACGTATTGAGTATAATACAAAAGAGATGAAACTAAACGACCGTGAAACATTTCTACAATACTGTAATATTATATAGACTATGATTGATATTCGAACAACGAAACTGCGAAAATATGCTATCGCTCGCATGGGAGCATGTTGATGTATATTAACTAGATCTACAAATTTTAAATGTCAGATAATTATTAGATAATCAGTTCACATTATTACCACTACTTTTCCAAAATACTTTCTTACTTTTACATTTATTCGTATTTCCTTATTCCATATCTCGAAGATAAAGAGTTTGTAATGTGCAACAACAACATTGTTTCACATTACTTACACCACACACAACGTGTTCCCAAATAAAATCTAGACAATATAGTTTCTTGAATTATTTTGTCCGCAAAAGAACAGACGTTTTTCTTTAAAAACGGGGCTCCGTTGTGAGTTGCCGAACGGTACCTCTGGAGCGGCCGGGGCGTTTCTCCAGAGCCTGCATTACGCTTGCAAAGGAAAGCGCCTTCGCAGGAAAATGGCCGAGAGGCGCGTCGTTAGTACTTAGTTTCGGGAGGAGCGAAATGCCCTGAAGGCGACCCACGGCGTTAAGGTAATATTCGCGCGTTGTTCTTCGCCAACGTTTCTTTGAATGTGAGATCCAGTTTCATGTAACTGCGTTACCTAAATATATTCAGTTTGGAAGGAACACTGCCAATTTACTACTGTTACTAAATATGCTCTTTTAACCATAGTTCCATAATCGCGACGAGGCAGATAATGTTCATGCAAGCTGGGAAATGTAAAGATATTACGGTTGGACGGTGCCAAGATAATCCATTATACGCCGCGTTTAACATTCGGATAATTATCGTACACTGTACGTTAAATGGGAAGTATGCCGTTTCAGATTAAGCTATTCTTGCTCACTTTTATGATGAAAATCCCTGTCTCACTTATTTCACAATATAGAATAGAATATACACATAAATACTAATTTTAAAATGATAGTTTCTTTTTGCAATACGTGAGTAGATTTTCATGATGCGTGATTTGTGAATAAACCAAAATTGTTCAACGTGGGATGAAGCGCTTTGCGGTTATAACTTATTATGCATTTGTAAACAAAATGAGATGTCTCTCCTTGTATATTATCCAGATAAAAATGAGTTGTTTTATTAGTCAAAAAGGTTTTCATTAATATATAATGACGAATAATCTTAATATTTCACTTTCCTTTCTACCGTTCTTCAAAATTCAGCAAATGTTATTTTGTTTGCCATTTTCTGTACATCATGTTTGCCATAAATATTTAATAATATTTTTTCAAACTATCACTATACCACTACTTAAGAACATCTCTGCGAATTGTTAATGAGCAAAATAACTCTAGAACCGTCTTTTTATTACTCTTCTTCAGAAAAATATCGGGCGAAGCACCTCAACAGAAAATTAGAGCTTGCATGAGATATGGTGTAACTGTATTCGACACGTGTGACCCTGTTAGATATAACAACCGTCGCACGAAAGTTTGACACATCTATGCGGTTGAACTCGAGTAATGAGAACCTTCACTGGTTTGGAGTGCATCACAAAGGTCACACCTGTTGTGGAAACTACGAAGAGAATGTTTCTAGATGAAAAACGCGGCCAACTACAGTACCAATGGTGAATGTTTAAGCAATGCCGATTGATATAGTAATTTCTCTAGCTGTTCCAAAAGTAACGCGTCTGGAACAATAGGCTCGGAATCATTGGAGACTTGTCAAAAAAAAATGAATAACTAGAACAGCGAATTCCAAATTTATAAATTAACTTCTACTTAGACGTAAAAATAAAATCTAATAATAAATTAATAACGATTTATTCATCATTGCTTGACGGAGATCACCACGATAACACGGTAGAATGGCGAATAAAAATGCGTTAGGGATGCTGTGGGCATGAAGGTGGATATCTTAATATTAATTACGATATTGATGCTGATGGTAGTGAATAACTAGTCTGATGTCATGTCAAGATAATTTTGATAATGATGATGATAATAAGAGGAACTAACTGTGAAGAAGCTGGGTTTTGATGTAGAGTCTTAAGTTATGGTAAAAGAAGAAATTACAAGAATGGAATTAAGTATGGTATATTTGAATTCTTAACTATATTTGAATTCCGCGAATTGCAGAGAAGTGAAAATTCAGGAGTGGGTCTTTAAGCTGTAATTCATTCTTTGTAATTCTGGGTAAAATTTTTGAAATCTCTGTCTTCTGACAGGGAGACCGTTGTTTTTTAAGTCACAAAAGTTCGTTATATTTTATGGTGAAATTTTTCATCCTTTTAGCTATTCTTTATTGTAAAAATCAAAGAATACATGACTTTTAATAATTGAAAATTATGTCCATACAAGAACGCATTTATTGCCTTTAAAACTGTGTCATAATTGCGGGTTTCTCGTAGTTTATATCGGTTATATTTATTATTGTTAATCTAATACCAAGAATAAGCAAGCATTTGCAAGTTTCGAGTGACAAATATTTTTCATTTAAATCTGAATATTAATCGAAAAATATACAATATTCTTCCCACTTTTCTTTCTAATGTTGATAGAGATAAACTAAATGCTGGAATAGTGCTGAAGTAGCACTTCTTTCTCGCATTTTTTTTAACGTTTGCAAATTTAGACAATTTAGAGAGCTCAAAGAAAATGAAACCTGCGTCATTCTCTTGAGCGTTCCTTGTTCTACCCATGAAAAAAATTAAGAAAAATATTTGTGTTTTTTGGAAAATGATTATATAAATTGCATTAACTTTAACAAACTTTACCTAAATAATACTAGTTTTTTTTAATTGTACATGATCTCTTTCCAAGATCTATTTTTTTAAAGATTTTATTTAAGACAAACACATCTAACATCATTATTGTACTTTCGCAAAGCTAACTCTTTGAAATTTTCAAAAATGCAGAGTTCGCTGATTTTGAGAACATAGTTTTAAAATTACATATATTCCATGCAAATTTCGCAAAAATACTCATATTTTCGAAAAACTAAACTTGAAATTATTTAAAGATGTTTTTAATGAACACATTTCATTAAAGCATGTTCACCTTCACAATTGTAGTTGTAGGAAGACGCCTAAAAAAATGAATTTTTGCAATTTTCAAAAATCATAACTATTAACAAACATGAGACCTGCACCATTCTCTTAAGCGTTTTGTACGCTATACGAGGTCAGAATTTAATCAAAATTGTTGTCGCTGTTTGTGTAAGAAAATTGGTTAAACAAAACTAACAATTTCCTTTATTTCACGTAAAATTACGCGAAAAGTACTCCAGTTTCCCAAAAACTGTACATGACTGTATTTCATAATCTATATGTAAGGAAAATATTTCATTGAGGAAAAAATCTCTAATGTTAATGCTGTAGTTGCAGGAAGACTCCGAAAAAAATTTGAACTTTCGCAATTTTCGAAAAGTGCGGGTTTTTAATGAACATGACACCTGTATCATTCTCTTAAAAACGTCCTCCACAATATCCAACCAAAACATTAATAAAAAACAATAGAGTAACTTTTTTGAAATTTGAAAATGACCCAGTAACTCGTGTAAAGAACCCCCTAAAATTAAAATATCGGTTTCAAATTCAAGGGACCGCGTCATCAGTCAGATCGAATTAAGAAAATCAATTTTGGAGAAATCGGCCAAATGGTTTACCGCTAGCCTTGTTCACGGACGTACAGATGGACAATTTTTCGGTATCAAACCCCTACGGACCTATCGGTATCAAACCCCTATGATCACCACAAAACTCCATGGATTTTGGCTTCACCAGTGTTAGAGAAGTTTCTTTTCTAAATTTAGCAACTGCATGTATGCACTTTGTCGTTATCAGGGCCTTGTAATAAGAGTTTTTCTGCCAAAAATTCACCTCTTTTTTCGGTCAGCATTACATTATTTCTCTCCACTCCGTAGCGATAAAGAAAAAAGTACTCATCAGAAATAAATAACTCTCATCCTATCAACTCGCTAAGTAGATTTTGAACAATGTTTAAAAAATAATTCTAACTAGACTCAAAAATCACCTGAAAGTAACTAACTCGATCCCTGAGGTACAGTTCGGTTTCATAGAGAAAAGATCTTCGAAACAGCAACTGTTAAGACTATCTTCATATTTACTCATCCTTTCAATCAAAACACTATACCACAACACTGTTTTTATTTTCTCAATTTTCGAAAAATAAGCGATTTCAACGAAAAATAGGTCCTACGTCAATCTTTTAAGCATTCTTTACGCTATTCAAGGACAAACTTTAATAATTTTTTTTTACATTTTTTTAGAAAATTTAGAAAAGATTGAGTCTTTATGTAAAGATTCCCCAAAAATCAAAATATATCTTTCAAACTCGGGAAGTCTCAAGTTGCTTCAAATTTGTAGAGGAATATCAATTTTCGAGTAAATTGGCTGAATGATTTTGGTGCTAGTGTTGGCCACCACTAACAGACGGATGGACGCATGGATGGACGGACGGAGAGATGAAGAAACAGACGGACGGACGGTCAGAGGGTCAGACGGAAGTTTTGTTTCCAATCGATTTTTCGGTTTCAAAGTCCTATAGAACATGGATTTTGATTTCACAACGTGTTAGAGAAAGTAATTTAGTTGTAGGAGGAAGTTTAATTCACTTTTTCGTTTTCAGGACCCGGCAATAAGAGTTTTTTTTATCGAAAATTCTCCGTTTTTCATTTCATGATTACAATACTTTCTCATCTGTTGAAGTAAAGCGAAATGTAAACAAAATGGCTGAGAAGGGGGTACAGGGGGAATGAGGAACCTCTGTAGAAGCATTTGATGTTAATCAAAATTTAAATACTTAGAATGAAATTTTTTTGCGCAAAAGGGCTTCAGCAAGTGGAGAAACATACATTCGAAAACGTGGCTTTGAGTGATTGGTTGATTAGCGATTCCGGGCGCGTCAACGACAACGGTCGTTAGTCCTGTAAGTATACTGCATGCTGTTCAGCGCGGGAGGAGGCGGTGTTCTTCTGCCACCACTAGCAGTGATCTTATGCCACCCGAATGGCGAGATCCGGCGCCGACCTAGGTCGACTTGCGGGGATTTTCCCCAACCAAGTAGCTCCCATCAGCGTGGCACCGTCCCAGCCTGTAAGCTCCCGACTGGTCTCTGGATGTGAGTGGTGGTGTAGTGTAAGTGTGAGCACGTAAAAGGTGAGGATAGGACAAGGAAGAGGAAGGAAATATCGCGCGCTGTCTGTGGCCCGTTTGTTAGGGTACTACTCCGGCATTCGCCCGGTGTTTGTAGGAGAAACCATGTAAAACTACCGATCAGAACCGCCGGCCGCTATAATTCTCCTCCAAACACGCCTGAATTCCACCTACCGGACAAGGTAGTGTCGAAAATCCTACCACACCATCGGGACACGAACCCTATGAGCTGCCGCTCAGGCACTGCGACATCAGTTAATGCCGTGAGCGACCTTGGCCGGCATCTAAAATGTGAGAAAGGCCACTGAAAATATCAATACTAATTACAGTTCCTTCAATGGCTTGGTATGAGCAACAAAGGAGGAAAACATGACATCGGGGGCGAAGTCACCGATATCCCAAGTGAACTGAGGTGCAAGTGGAGTGGAGCGGGCTGAACGTCGAGGGTGGGGAGCGGGGGTGGCGGCGCCGTGGTCAGGCGGACGCTAATTAAAATCCGATGGAGGAGGGAAGCCCCCGCCACCCTCGCCATCTGTTCTAATTGGGCGTCGATTTAACGCGCGTTATGCACTAGCCGGCCGGGCCGCACCAGCGACCGGGCAATTACGCGAAGGTGAAGGAGGCGCGTAGAGAAGGCCTTGCGTGAGGGCACCGCGTGGCCGAAGGCGTCGAGACATCGCGCCCTGCCGCCTAAACCTGGTCCGAAGTTTCTAAACATAAGTATATTTTTAAGAATAAGTTTCTAATGATTTCATATTTGGTATGTAAGGTGTAAACTATAGATTATTTGTGGATTTGCTGGTCCCATTTATCACCATTTTACCAAATATTTAAGCATAAAGAAGAATGGCCTTGATCCAAATAACGACACTACACTGAATTCAATTTGCACTATAGTTTTTTTGGAAACTAGTTCATTAACGGGAATAGATAATAACAAGAAGCTAAATATGATTGAAGTACTGGGGAAAATGATAACTGATCTTAATAAGAAGGAAGGAAAACAGTGAAGCAAAAACAAATATGATGAATATTTGCTCAGAAAGTAATTAATGTCAAGTTGTAGTGGGTTTGGGGTGGGTGAGGCGATACCCCAATAAATGGTGGAGTATATAGATTCCATTGAAATTGTACTAATTTGAAATTAATCTAACAGTATCTTTTAAAAATGAGGTATTCTAATTTCCTCCGCTTCCATATGTATGGGAATGGGAAAAAGAAAGCGTGATATTTAGCATTCATAAATTGATGCATATTCAACATTAAAAATAAATTTCTTTATACACTCAATTCGTTTTATCTCTTTTGACAAACGCATTAGGAGCACGCTTTAATGCTACTTCTGGTCTCTGCGGAATGGAATGCAACCTCGCCCGATGCCCTGCATACGTGGCCGGCCCGCCAGCAAGTTCAGGTAGCTGAGAGCGCTCTCCCAATGAGTGTCCTCGTTCCATCCAACTCTGCAGTGGCGACCCTTGTTTGCCTTGCTGCATTTAATGAATGGGGAGGTTGTACCTGGATATCAGGGTGCACGCGAGCACACATTCCAGACGCGGGGGCGCAAGTGGCCCGTCACAAGTTTGTTTGCGCCAACAATCGCTTTTGTTTGGGCGGCAGGCAATTAGTGGAGGTGCATGCAATTGAGAGTTGGCCGGCTAACAAAGCACCGCAGCTATCACAACTCCATTACTGAAGTTGGGATAATCGCAGTTTCGGCCAAAGGTTATGAAGTGTTGTTAATAAACGTGAGTCCAAAAATGTTAGAAAGGAATTTTGAAATTCACCCTTGCAGCCTATTTACAATTGGAGAAGAGTTAAAAAACTTAATTCTCTTTCACTCTTTTTATTGATTTTCTCTTGAAATTCAATATTTGAGACAGGATTATGAGAACACAGCATTTCAGCCAGTGAGCAGATTCTCATTAACTATTTAAGACGTTTGGATGGCTGTCAATGGCAATATCACACAGGGAGTTCGGATATTTTCTATTGTACAAAAATAAAAGTATGTAACCGTGTTCCGTAAAAGCCGACGAATGGAAGGAGCAAGAGGAACCGAAAGAATGGAGGAGTGAGAGACCTGAAGAATTGGAAAAGGAACAGGAAACAAAGGAATGGAAAGAATAGGAGAAACCGAAGGAATGGAAGAGCGGAAGGAATCGAAACAAAGGAAGGGGCAGGAGGAATCCAAAAAATGGGAGGACCGGGAGCAAGTGAATGAATGGAAAGAAGGAGGAACCGAAAGAACGGACGAGCGGAAAGAGCCGAAGGAAAAGAAACGAAGGAAAGAAACGAAGGAAAGGAAGAGCGAGAGAAACCAAAAGAATGGAAGAGCGGGAGGAACAGAAGGAAGGAAACTTGCGGGAAGAACCGAAGGAATGGAGAAAGTGAGAGAATCCGAAGAAATGAAAGGAGAGGGCAAAATCGATGTAGCAAAAGGAGCTGAGGAAATGGCGGAGATGTTTTTAAATATGAATGTTTTATATAAATACTCGCGAAATGCCTGGTTTTCTAGGCTATTAAAAATTGTTGAGTTCATGAACTTTACAAGTTTATTTGATTGCTGCACTAACTTCATGTGGTTTAATTTAACTTTTTTCTGCTTCCTTTCCTCTAACCAGAATTTCTTATTAATCAATATTTTCCGTTAGTTCGATCAAGTACATACGATTATAATATTGAATAGGCTTAAAATTCTAAAAGAAACTCTAATGTATCAGAGACAAAATTTAAGAATGACCTGCGTATTATGAAGAAAGTTCTCTCCGCGTTGTGCCGTGTAGGTGGCTCCTTTTCGGCGCTCCACTCACAGCGCTCGTTGCGGGCGAGCGGAAGTGGCGCCCGAACTTTCTCGTGGGACTCACAATGGGACGACAGTTCACCGATATAGTGCGAATTTCGGCGATTTTTCTCAATTAATAAAGCAACAGGTCAAACAGCCTGGTAAATTAAAAATCAACATAAAAAACTAAAAACGACATTTGTAATCTTATTCAATGTTTCTGTTTTCTTTCAACGATAATTGTCAGGATATGAATATGCCAACAAGGTAATTACAGAGCGTAGAATAAACTCTCATAAAATGTGTTTTCGCTTATGTAACTTTGGGTGTGGTTTCATTTTTCTTATTTTTAATGTTTATTGCCAAATTATATAATAAATTCATGAGCATCAAATGTTGGATTGAGAATTTTATTTCATATGGAAAATGGGTTTATTAATGAAATAAATATTGTGAATGTATATATGAAGATTCACAAATTCTGATAACTCATTCAAAACCATCTCCATTAACAAATAAATAAAGGGAAACACAATTCTAAGGAATATTTTTTATTATGAATTTCGAGGAACAGTCCATCACATTTGAAAAGAAAGTGAAAAATTTTTTTTAATCCTAGAAATCAAAAATATGAAGATATTAGAGTAATTGAAATTCGAGTTTTGTGAGGTTCCTCCGCATGACTCAATCTTTCTCGGCTCTTTGTGCCCTTTCGGCTTCTTCGGGCTCAACGCGCGATGCGGAAGGAGGCCGAAGGGTCTAGTGGCAACGCAAGGGGAGGGGGAGGGGAGAGGAGGGGAGGGGAGGGGAGGGGCTGAGGGGCGGGGCGCGCGTTCATCAGGCGCTGGGTGGCGTCCGCGGCGTTTGTGGCGGCGCCGCCGCCGTCGCAGCCGCTGCATTCCGGGCCTCGCCCCAGCCCGCCTCGCCCCCGGCCACGGCCGCCTCCCCTCCCCCTCCCCCGGCCCTCGCTTTGAGATCCTCTCGCGCTTCCGGACTACAGTGCACGGGACCACAAAGGGACATTCGGAATTCCACTTCCTTCGCATCGACATTACGCGATTCGGGAATTAATGTAGGAGAGAGTTGATACCTACACAAAATATGTTAATATCATGTCCCAACAAATTCACGTGTGTATATAAAGTTATCTTGAAATAAAGAAGTGATTAAAGGCAATCAAAAATGCTCTGATGCAAAATAAGTTTTTAGTAATAATGTGAGTCAATCAATAGATGCAGCGAGTGTCAGAGATATTCTTACGTTCTTCAGAAACGTTAACTAACATTGTACACAAAAAACGTCTTACTTCTACATTATCACTAAAATAGAATTTTATTTCCAGTTACATCCTGTGAACAATATGGTATCAATATATTTAGAAAAGGTGTGGAAAGTGACTTGTTAATGTAAACTATCACACTGAACCGGTTCATCCTTTAGCAAGGGAAATTTGTCAAGCCTGCCTTCGCGCTTGTTGAAAATCAGCCTCAGCCGTTTCCTGCTTCATTCTACGCACAATTGATCGCAACCAATTTACAACTGTAGCGAGATAGGCTTCTTAAATCTCGCTTGTCCGCGGATGGGTCGTTTGGAACCTAGGGTGTCGCGACCACGACTCGATGGCCAGCGTCAGGATGCCGCTGGTGCACCTCGTATGGCATTCCTCGTGAGCGCCATACCTCACGAGCTATCGCGGCTTCCGAGCCTAACTTACGTCGCTTGTAAATCTAATGCCGCCGCGTTGTTTGTATGACTTGCTCCATCATGTGAACACTTCGGCAGCGATGGTTTTTCAGCAGGCTTGAGATTCGTACTGAGATCCACAGTGACACTTGAGAGCCGGACTGAGATCCACAGTGTGGTTTGAGAGCCGGACTGAGATCCACAGTGAGGTTTGAGAGCCAGACTGTCAGACGTATGGTATTAAACCGACCCGCCACAGGCATGTTAGGTTTGTCAAACCTGACTCGCATCGATTGTAACCCTCCGAGTTTTTTTTTGTTCACACAATGGTTCGGAACAGATTAAGAACTGGGGCAGGTAAGGTTTGACAATCCTCGCGTGCCCGTGGATGGGCAGTATCGAGCTGGATGCGGTGGGACCCACTGGGCGGCGCGGGGCGTCGGGACGCAGCTGTCGCGCCGGCGGCGACGGCTGCATTCCTCGGGAGCGCCCCGCCCGACCGCGGCGCGTGCCGCCGCCGCCGCCGCCACGCCGCCACGCCGCCAGGCGATGGGCGCCCAGATCCCCTCCCGACGAGCGGGCGATTTGTGGTCGGCCGCGCCGCGGCCTGTCGAAAGAGGCGTCTGCGGCCCGCCCGCGCCCCGCCCCCTGCCCCAGCGGGACTCTGCGCGTACACAAAGTGTGAGGGTTGCGTGGCGCAGGAGGTCCGATCTTCTCGCGTATCAGTACGTCTATCCACGGCAGTGTTTAATGCGAATCTTTTTATGTAAACCGACACAACTATATACAACTATATACGAAATTTATCATACATATGATTAGCAGAAAAAACAATATTACTGTTTATAAAATCGTTTTTTTTATCACATTGTTTTAAATACGTACATAAATAAATACGTCCAATACATGACGTCTTTATTCTTCTCAAAATAAATAAGCAAAATTTATAACAATTTTAGCCTTGGTTATTATCTGCGATATATTGATCATACCCCATTCCTTGGTATTGCCATATTTTGATTATATATATATATATATATATATATATATATATATATATATATATATATATATATTGGCCTCGTTATTGGGCGAATAATTAATGACCCTCCCTCAAGGACCGCCATGTGCCCACGCCGCATCGGGACGCTGCGAAATAGAATCAAAAAGCAGCCCCCTTGTTTTTTTAAGGCGGACCTACCTGGCCCAGCGCCAGCGGTCAAAATATGCCGCCTCCACAAATTATCACAAAACATTTAAAAACGCCGGGTCGCAGCCGGATCTCGCTAGTGAGGTACCAACGCTGTTAACAGAGCGCGGTACTTTTTACATTTGCGCGGGACATGATGTTTTGTATGGCACCACGATTTGTCAAGGACAGCCGGGCTAAAGAGCGATCGTTTGGCCCTCTCATAAAATTGCAGGAGTCAGCAATTTGCTGCGCACACATGCGCGTCGGCCAAACGGTTCTTTTACTCAAAGAATAATTTCAAAGATTGAGGCTGCAGTTGCACTGTATTCCAGCGAGGTCAGAGAGTAAATACCCTCTCGTGCAGTAACTTTTGTACGAAAAAAGGCAACGGCAATTCTTTCGTGCCACATGAGCTAGCACACCATTGGTTTGAGTGTCGCCCTACCACCGCTCCCGATAGCTGATTTTAAACAATCAGGGTGAGGCACTCGGATCAGAAGAGGGGAGTGACATTAAATATCTTTAAGGAAAAGAGAATCGAAATTCTGATGTGCAATGTTAGATTAGATAGGTTTAAATAATTATATTTTTCTGTTGTAGAATAAGTTAATCGTAGTAAATTTGTGTTTAAAATTTTTTAAATTTTTTTGTTATTGCTTCATATCATTCTTGCTTTTGAATGTTATAATAAACGATTATTTTTTAGTTTCATGTGCGTTTTTCAAAGAGAATTCTTTTCAGAGATTTTCTAGAGAACGTCATTAGCGTATGCTCTAGTAATCACCGCCCCTTATCTTTTATATAAATGACGAAAATAAATTAAGACATAATAAATATAAGAAGTATGTCGGTTCAGTACAATACACCAATATAAATATTTTAATTATTATAATAATTATTAGTTTTTAAATTATTGTGTTAATTATTAAATAATATACTATATTGTATTTATTATAATAACTTTATTACACAACTATTAGACGATTCTTACCAATCGACTAATTGTTAAAGCAACTAAAAATACAAACGCCAATATTTAATTTAACAAACATTTATTAAAGTGGTGCACGGTGCAAAGCCACTCTCCATGGTCTAAAATTATCCTAAGTGACCGTATATTATAATACAATATGTATTTGCGTATTATTTATATTACAAATTTTTAAATTTCAATGTACAATCAATATTGTATTACTGATAATTCCCCGAATTGTTAGTACATTTGTTTTACCGAGAGAGGTGGCTCAGAGCATCAGCTGATGTCATTAGAGTGACAATCACCGGCAGGCCCTAGGTTCGAGTCCCGACGCTGGCAGGTTTATCTACAGTAAATAGAGAGATATGTCCAATTCAGTCGCTCTCTGGGAGAGAATTCTACCAGCCGGTTGCTCTGATCGGTAGTTTTCCGTTTTTTTATCAATACCAGGTGAATGCCGGAGCAATACCCTAACAAATGGGCTACGGACCGCGCGGGATCTTTCCTTTCTCTTCCTTGTCCTATTCTCACCCCTTGCATACGCACACTTTTACATGCCCTACACTAACATACATGCTGGGAAACCGGCCGGGAGCTCAGAGCTTGTCCCGGCTGGGGCGGTGCCATACTAATGAGAAATACCTGGTTGGGTATTTCGTTAGCCGACGGTAGATCGGCGCTGGATTTCACCTCCCAGGGGGAAAACATCACCGTCACCTTCCGAGGAAAACGCTGGCACTAACACTTACGAGGCTAATTACCATAGCAGTTGACGCACCCTGAATCACTAATCAATCAATCAAACTTTTTTTCTTTAGTTTCAAATTACTCAAAATGATGATAGTTATTTTAATGACCCATTGGATCCGCGCAAATATTCCGCGTTGTTTAATTATTGTTTTTAAAGTGAGAGCTGCATACTGGATCCGAAACTATTAGATTTTTTCTATTCAACCCTCGCTATGGGATGTATCATTCTGAAGAAGTGTAATATATCTGTGTAAACATGTCTTATTTTGTAGATTGTAGGATACGATTTAAAACTGATGTCATTTTTGGGAGAAGGAAACATATTTTTATGGGCCTAGGTCGCATCGTTTCGGAATTATGCACGATTGTGGTGCAGCGTAACATGTGTTGGTGGATGCACGTCCGGTTTCGTTTTTGCTTAAAAATCAAAGTCTACCAACTTGTGTTTCCTTGTCTTGAATCTGTTTGATGCAGGCCAGGGGGTATCTATATCCAGCAGTAGCATATATGAGGTTTGTGTCGATGATTTCTTGTAAATGATACATTGTCGTAATTGCTAAGTATATTATACTCGTATGTAGAGGGGATACTAATAATATCAAACTAAAATAAGGAGCAGTTTGATTTATTCTTTCGTATTTTCGGGCGTGTCAATAACTTAAATTATGATTCCTGTAAGTTTAGTGTGTTTTGACACGTGACATTCTGTAATCTTTCTTAACTGCATGGTAGATCCGGTGTCGACCTACACGTGCGCTTGAGGGTTTGTCTCCAACCAGGTATCTTCCACCAGTGGTGCACCGCCTCAGTCGGGACATGTTCTCAGCTTCCGGCTGGTCTTCCGACATGTGCGGTTGTGTAGTGCATGTAAGTGTAAGTGTGCATACGTAAGTGGTAAAGATAGGACAAGGAAAAGGAAAGAAAGATTGCGCGCGACCCGTGGCCGGTTTGATAGAGAACTGTTCTGCTGCAGAAGCGTTGCACTGACATCAGTTGATACCCTCAGCCACCTAAGCCGGTAGCTGTACAATAATAGAAATGATTTCTGAAAAGCCCAATCTGCCGACGTTTATTAAATTAAATTCTTAAAGTACAGAGTGGCAAGTAATGTGTCATGATTTTAGAGTGTATTTTAAATGTGTATAGAAATTAATCTGTTTGTATTGTAGATGTAAGAAATGGCAATCACAGAGTTGATCAAAAAATGGTTATTTCAATGATTATGCGGAGAAATCAAGAGAGAAATGTCATTGTGTTATCAATGAAGTTTAGAAGAAATTCATGAAGGCAGTTTTTTCGAAATATTTATACATATGCTATATATCAACCGTAATGTTATTTTGCCAAAAATGTTAATATTAGTTTGCAAGCATTTTGGAAACTGCTTCACGTTTTGGGATGAAATATTTTATATAAAACGATGTATTTAATAAAAACGCTTTTATATCAAATTCTCAGTTTGAAGGTGCTTAAAAATATTCTCTATCAGATTGTTCAATTATTGAAATTACTTACCCATTAAGCTTTTAAAATGTAACAATCGTCCTCCCATGTTACACCCATCTTCACAGATTGCAACAATATTCTTTATCGAAAAGTAATTAAAGCGGAAATGCTTTTCACTTAAGGGAGGAACGAACTTGTTCGCAGCTGCTACTAAAAGTTCTTCGAACGCGTTCCGGGGCGAGTAAATTACCATAGAGGCAATTGTATTGTCCCCCATCGACAACCGCAGAACGCTCACGCCGAGTCAAATAGAAATTGGAAACAACTGAAAGTCGCGAGCGGTTCGCATCCCTGCAGCCCAGAGATACGACACAATCCGTCCATTAGGCAATTTGTGCCGTTCCCATTAAATAATAACTTACGCGCTTCGATACCCTGGCGATTAGGTGTAATGACCCAGTGGAATTCGACATTGCTTATTGATTTGGGCGGAGTTTCATGAGCCGTATTTCGCTGCACTCGAATTAACAGCAATCGCCTCGCTCGCGCTCCCCGCCCCGCTCCTCCCTTCCCCTCCCCTCCCCTCCCCGCCTCGCCCCACCCCGCCCCTGCCGGAACGCGTGGAATTCGCAAATGGATCCAGCGCCGAGGAGTGCGTTACCGGCGCTACAACGGCGTTACCGGCGCTACACCGGGCGGAGAAACTCCGGCCCAGCAGCAGGTTGCCGAGTGTTAGTAGCCTTTTGATGACGGATCGGCATCATCACTCCCTTGGAGCAATAGATTTGAGCGCTCAAAGTGGTTAGTGTCTCTCCGACAGCCAGTTGCGACATTTGTGTTATATATATTCGTACGGGTTGTTTTGCGGGGAGACTACCCGTAGGCAGTGACATTCGTGTTACGGATCGGTAAGAGGAGATGGAGGATTGGGATTGACAATTTTCAGAAACACCACTGAAAGGATAATTCACTGTATTGATCAGATGGATTAAATTTGGATAAATCATATGGCCGCTGTTCTGCAAACAGGATTTCCGTAATGTCATCGGGTGATCTCTTCACTTCGATGTGCGCATTGAAATACATTATATATAATGATACGAACATAAATATATAATGATAATATAACAAATGTTTTGAAAATGATGGTTAAAATGCTAGAGACCAATAGTCTCAAATATCTAAAGGGCGTCATAAAATTTAGCAAAACTATAGAGAAAATGTGTATGATTGCTCATTACTGCAACTGAAAATGTAGTTTGATTGCTTATTGGAAAAATGGGCGAATAATTACGGTTGCTTCTAAAAATAATTTAACATTATTCTAAGAAGAGATTGACTGGGGAAGAAACTGTATTATTTCGAGTTAACATTAAGATTAGAGAGGTCATTGGTAAGGATAATGCGCATTTATTATTTAGATTGTTTATGGTTATTACAGTTTATGACTGATGGCTGACTTCGAACATCACTTCTATTATAGAGAAAAACTGACAGTCAAATTATTAAAAAAAGAGTGAGTTAGTCAGTGTAATATTAATTGGGCAGTTCTGTTTACAATTGCAAGAAGATGAGAAACTTTTGAATACCTCAATTGTGAAAACAACGAATATAACATCCTGAAAACATTATCTTGTAGCACTTGGTAGACAGTTTTGAGTTGCCTGTGAGATTGCATCATTTCCCCAACCATGCAATCTCATACACACCCTTCCTAAGATTCGTACATGCATCACGTTTTAATAGCATAAAGTTTGCCATCCCTTTGTAAATTCACCCACACTCTTTAATGATAATAAAATTATTAACAATAATAATAGTAATAATAATCATAATAACAATAATTAAATTAACATAATGCTTTTAATAATGTAAGTTTTAATCATCATATTGTAGAGTATTTTAGTTACAATATAATTCTATATTATATAATTAAATTGCAGCGAAATATGTGTAACAACGTTTTGCACGTAGAATATCTATTCTTAAATATTGTATTCGCGACAATTACAATTTCACGGAGAGAATGTCATTTTATCATACTAAAACAAAAAACATAGGTACGAGGAACGCAACTGGTGCAGTTTTATGACTGTTCCTCTCCATCAGGAAGCAAACATACGTTGTAAATACCACTGTTTTCATTGTAAGTTTGTATTGGCAGATTCTGTTGTATGCTCTGTGGATATGTTTGTAAACAGTCGAAAAACTGATTCTCAAATATCAACAACGTTTACAATCTATTATTCTGACCTCCAAATATGATTCCACATGTAGTTTTGTCATTGATCTTCGTTGTTTCTCTTGTTACTGACCCAATCTACGTATACCAGCTGCATTTAGTTGTCTACATTCAGACACGTGTGTCATAGCCTTCTCCCTCAAAAACACTTGTTACAACATTGAATTTCTAGTTTTTTAAAAATATTTTTCAAGTTAATAAATGAACTTTCTTGATTGTTTTAGCTGAAATCTTGTAGAAATTTATATTGAGATACACGCGGAAAAATCGTCAGAAACGTAGCAAAATATACAGATTTTTTCGACCAGGTTTTCTCAATCAGGTTTCAGGAGTTATTTTCCAACCTTCAGTGTTTACACTCAAATGACCTGAAACAATTTACAATAAGAAATTAACATATCACCAAAGTTAAGAGACATGTCTTGTATGTTATTTTACTACTATAACTATCATGTTGATCAGAGGCGACTCGTGCGATATGCCAACAGTGGTTTCCATCCATTTAAATCTATAAAAAATTAAATTGCTGGAAAATCAATGTCTCAACGTGAATCGATTATATTTTACATAGATTCATATGGATAAAAAAACCTTTGCCAGATGGTACATGAAATATATGATTATTCGTGACAATTCCTTTTGAAATTGGATTTTAGCTAAAACATCGATTTTGATTTTATAAAAAATCCTGACGTAATGAAAAAATGAAGGTAATTTACATCAGCACACCAAACAACATAAAAATTATCAAAGACTTCCCTTGCATTTTTTTTTCCAAAACTTTCAATTTCGCAGACCTGTGAAAATTAATTCATAACCAATGCATCCATGAAGCACGCTTATAAACAAATGATATCATGATAATTCAAGAGATGTTCTCACTATTAGGAAGTTTCTCTTAATTGCATGGAAAATTCGAGCAAAACATTATCTCTGAGATAATTTGTTTTATCAAATCACCTATGCCTGGTGATTATATGAATTATATGAAACCATTATAGTTTGTTTTGGTTCCAATTTCCTCATCGGACAAAACTAATATAACTTATACATCTGGATGTACTGTATATTATTATAGGCAAACTCATGGCAAGAACGCCATCAAGTACTTCAAAGAAATTAAGATAGAGCGTCTTCTAAAACCCCGCGTGTGAGAAGTTCTGGTCTCTCAAAGCCAGTTTGCCGGAAGAAGCGATCATAAAAATATCAATATTTCGTGTAATACAAATGTTTTACGCTTATTCGCATATTGACACCCTCATTGTTATAGCCGACTCGCCCATATTTCCGGTTCACCTTTATTCCCCATATTTTGCCTCACCCACAATACCTCGTGCCTCAAAATACTGCAGATGCCGCGTGCCGTCACGTGCCACGTGAGAGGCGGCACGTGCGAGGGGCGCGCGCACGTGGCTGGCGGCAAAGCGAGCTTCGTGATTACACGGCGCGGCCTCTCTAACAGCGTTAGCGCCCCTGGCGGATCCTCTGGCGCCGCCGCCGAAGCGGAGGCTCTGTGCGTGTGTCGCGAGAGTCTCGCGTCCATTCGGGATGCAAACGCAATTATTTCATCGCGTGATGCACCCCCCCACTGCCTCCCGCACACGGACGTCGGCAGGCCGCCGCCGCCTCCCCGCCCCTTCTTTGCTCACGGCCTCTCGTCGCTCTCCTTCTCAAACCTCTTGCTGTGAAAGCGTAGGCATAGAGTAAAGTCTTTAGTCTATGGCGTAGGAGTGGCCTCCGCGGCCGGAGTTTGTAGATACATGGCTGACCGGGAGACGTCGTGCCCTAGGCACAGTTGCCAACTTTTCGGCCGTAATATTCCAACCGACCTGATGGCGAAATGCAGAGAAACAGGGCCGACGATGCTAGGTAAGGTAGGTGCCACTGGTGCTAGCAACAATTCTAGGCACACTTATCAACGTTTTGCACGTCATACTATGACCACCTTCAGCATTTCACCCCACGACAGCTGAAACGTTGGAAACTGTCTAGGACGAGGCGTCTCCCGGACAGTCCAGTCACCCTAGGCGAGGGCAGGGAATGTGGTGATGCGATATCCTTGAGAATGCCTATAGAATCTTGCGACTAGCCTTGAGTTTGTCGTATTGAATGTTACGATCAACATCTTTACCTATTTTTGTCTACGTTTGCCATCTGCCAAAAGGAAAACCGTTTTATACTCAATAGAATAGCAGATTTCTCAAGAAATGTACCACCATTTCCGATCTTTATATTTATGCATCAATTATTAAGAAACATCTCCATCACGCTGCCTAATATTATGTTCAAAAATAGCTTTTCTATGTCGAAATTTTCTGAAACCACTGAATACTATATTTAGGGATTAAGATAGGACTCAATGGTTAACTTAATTATATTCGCCTCTGAAAGGTTGAATATTCTACATCCTGTAAAGTCGTGTTTCACAGAGGTACGTCGCTTGGGAAATCACATCTTCAATGTCAATCACCTACGGCCCCTATTCCCGACCCCGCATTCTGCCGCTCCCAACCCCCGACCCTGCTACCCATTACCTTCAGCCGCCTTTCGAACACCGCTGGCGGGCACCGCCCACTCCGCAATCCCTCCACCCCGCCCTTTTCGTGATTATCTTCCTGTGAGAAAACGAGCCCGACATGCGTATTACGTTCGCACGTGTGGGTCGCCGTGCTATGAAATCAGCTCACCAGTGAGCGCCGCTGGAGGCAATGGTTGGCTGGCTGGCTAGCCGGGTTTTATTCCGACATACTCTGCCTGAACGTTCAGTGAGGCAAGCATGCTGTTGCTACCGCCACATTGCATACTTTTCTGCACACAAGAGCGAGCCAAAAATAATGAAATAAAATAAAAAAAATAAAAAAAGTTCTTGACTTCAGGTCAAATGCCCCAAGGCTATTTAAGTTACCCACAGAGATATATAATTAGTTTGTTTCTGAGAGGAAAGGCTCGTATATTTGATTAGAACACAAATGGTGTGTTTTGACGAACGTGTTGTTAGTAGCGATGTGGTATATGAGAAAAAAAAACAAGAAAATATCTTGTTCTGTATGTATTACTTGCAAGCTTCTAGTATCTCATTCAGCGAATTAGTGGAGACTTCAGAAATTCACATGCAATCATTATTACTATGTTCGTATGTAACAATGATAGTAATAATTAAAAAGTAGAAGCATGAATAGTTGGAAATCGAAATTATTATCAATAAACGGGACTACTGCCTTTCTTCAGGAAGTTCTACACTAAGAAATCTGGACTCAACATCAAGACCTAATGTTAAAAATGGACAACTCTAGGCAGTATGTACCGGGAAGAACAATTTTATTAGGATATTAGTGCAGCTTTTGATATGAAATAAGATCACTCAAGCGACATTAATTTCAACCGATACTTTTTCATCATCTTGACAAATTTAACCGATATGTAGAGGACGAAGGAGACACTCAGAAGAGCGCTATGGGACGATTGAAAGGTGAAATATGAACTATTGAACGCTATGAACGATTGAGTTGGTGGTGATGGCCAGAGTGTGGCGGAGTGGTTCTCAATGTATTTGCCTCAAACTAACAAAAGAATATTAAATCATAAAAACTATGTATCTAAGGGATATACTATATTTTTCTACCGATATTTTTATTTTGCCATTCTAATTCATTTATCACTAAATGTACTACTTCTGTAAAGTTTAACTTAGCTATGACTTCATCTATGGAAATCAGTTCTTCCATACAGTGGTTTTAGAGAACGAAATATTTTAATACATTTTTTTATATTTTTACCGACACAGCATTGACGGCGAGAAATACATTTTTATTTTAAACTGTATTATATCAGTCTTCTTTCAGCATCGAAATTTATTGTACATTTATGCCGATGTATATTAGTAGAGAGTTGTTACATTTCAATTAATTAACATTTCATACAAGGCCGTTAATACTATAATTATAGTAATCTAATATATTATAGCCGCTACTGGAAAGCAATATAATAAGGAAAACATAAAATTACATGTTCTACGGAATACGTCGCCTCATTCCGAATTTCATCACATTCAATCCCATATCGTCTATCAGGGGGAGCTCGTATTTACCAGCACGCTGTCACCACCACCACCACCACCGCTGCCGATGCCATCAAAGCAAAAGTCGTCACCGCCCCTCCAATCCCCCCCCCGCAGTACTCCCATCACCTCACAACCTACGCGACGCTTCCTCCCGTCGCCGTCACCCCGCCACCCCCACCTCCACCCTGCCGTCGCTTTGTCATCCTCACCGCCAATTCGGTCGCCCCCTGCCTCCCTCGTCATCTCCACCCTCTTCCCACCGCCACCGTTGCTCTCGTTCTCACCGCCGCCGCGCGCGTCGTGGGCGCGCGGCTATTAGCGAGATTGCGCGGCGCGCGGGCGCCTTGTTTTGATAACGCGGCTGCACACGAGACGGCGGCGCCACTTGTTTGCGGGAGCAGCCGCGCGCTGTGCCAGGTGCCCGGCGGCGTGGGCGGGGTGCGGGCGGGGCGGGGACGCGGGCGGGGCGGGGACGCGGGCGGGGCGGGGCGCGGACGTTGTGGGGTGGGGTGGGGTGGGGCGGGGCGGGGCGGGCTGGCGCGGGGCGGGGCGGGGGCGGGAAGGTGCGGGACGGGGCAGGGTGCGGACGGAGTGGGGCGGGGCGATAGGGTGGGGCGGGGCGGGGCGGGGAGGGGAGGGGCGGGGCGGAGCGAGGCGAGGCGGGGCGGGACGGCGCGGCGCGGACGGGACGCGGGCGGTGTGGGGCGGGGCGATCGGGTGGGGTGGGGTGGGGCAGGGCGTGGCGGGGCGGGGCGATCGGGTGGGGCGGGGCGGGGCGGGGCGGGGCGGGGCCTGGACTGGGGGCGGGGAGCGGACACCCATGGGCGGCCAGCCGTCGGCCGATCGCCTGCCCACGCTGCGTCAACACACGGGCTGCTCCGCGCGGCCCGCTGGCTTCCATCGGGAAATAGCACTCGCTCGAGTCCGCCGCCCAAATTTGCGGGAAATCGTGTTGCGGAACGGCGCTTGTTGGTGCGTGACGCGCCGCTGTTTGCGCTTTCCAAGGACCTGCTCCCAGCTTTGGGCTCGCTCTATTGTGAGATAAATGAGTTTCATAATTGTTAGTGCTCTTCATATCCACGAAGAATCAAATGCATCCTACTAATCAAACTGTGGTTGCTTCTCGAGATTTTGTGTTCAAAACTCGTAAATTCAAGTCTCTTACCAAAGGGATGGATTAGCACAGGTTCAGATTTCTAAAAAAAAAAAAATTAAATAATTCAAGAGATAAAATACTCATGGGTTTTAAAATTATTAAGGAGGAACACATGGATTTCCGTAGTAACTTAACTTTTTGGGATTTTTTCCTAAGTTGACGTAAGAAACAACGTATATGATCTTACTGACCGATAAACCATCAATTCTAAAATAAGAATGATTATTTGTAATTTATTAACAATTGTATCTTGGTCAGCTGTCGTAACCCTCTTTTGTTGGATATGCGTTATTTCAGGTAAATTTCCTGACTATATATTGCCAGAATAAGTTGTTTCTTGGTAAGCAGATACGAAGTTGAAAAAGAAGAAACAAATGAATAGATCTAGAGTTTGGGTTGCGGAACCGAAACTATACGAATTCCAGCCACACCAATAATAAAATAATTTTCAGTCAGGCTAAGTGGTGAAGGAGTTAAAAATGTAATTTCGTAAAATTATACTTTAAAAAACGTCAACAAATTATGTTGCAAAAATTTCATTACGACAGAACGCATCATGCATCATCAAAGATAGATATCTCAATTACAACCAATCAATGATTGTGTACTTACTTCGTAGAACAGTAGTATCCTCAGGATATTTAAAGACAATCAAAACACTCATTTAACACAACTATTTTATTATAATCATATGCACAAAAACCACAACGCTACGCGACACAATTCGGTGGCAATATCAGGTAGTCACAAATTTTTAAAATATCAAAAGAAATTTAAAAGAAATTCAAAAGAAATTCAAAGAAAATATCAAAAGAAATTCAAAAGAAAATTAAGAAAGTCACAAACTGATACATATGAATAAAAAATGGATAGGCTGAAATCTAAAGATGTACCTCCACCGTCGGAATCAGAAAGGAAAATCATTGGCAAACTGATTCCGACAGGAAAGGTCAATCTTTTAGGCCTGTCTCTTTAAATATCATGAGGATACCACTACCCTACAAGAAAAAGAGACGGTTGGATGAAACCACATTATTGGAGCGTCGCAGGCGTTGCAGGCGTCGGGGCGTCTAGGCATCTGGGCGTCGCAGGCGTCGGGGCGTCGCAGGTGTCGGGGCATCGGGGCATCGGGGCATCGGGGCATCGGGGCATCGGGGCATCGGGGCATCGGGGCATCGGGGCGTCGGGGCGTCGGGGCATCGGGGCGTCGGGGCATCGGGGCATCGGGGCATCGGGGCATCGGGGCATCGGGGCGTCGGGGCGTCGGGGCATCGGGGCGTCGGGGCGTCGCTGGCGTCGAGGCGTCGGGGCGTCGCAGGCGTCTGGGAGTCAGGGCGTCTGAGGCGTCGCAGGCGTCGGGGCATCAGGGCGTCGGGGCGTCGCAGGCGTCGGGCCGTCGGGGCGTCGCAGGCGTCTGGGAGTCAGGGCGTCTGAGGCGTCGCAGGCGTCGGGGCATCAGGGCGTCGGGGCGTCGCAGGCGTCGGGCCGTCGGGGCGTCGCAGGTCTGGGAGTCAGGGCGTCTGAGGCGTCGCAGGCGTCGGGGCGTCGCAGTCGTCTGGGCGCCGGGGGCGTATGGGCGTCGGGGCGTCAGGGGCGTATGGGCGTCGGAGCGTCGCAGGCGTCGGGGCGTCGTGGCGTCGGGGTGTCGCAGGCGTCGGGGCGTCGCAGGCGTCAGTGCGTCGGGGGCGTACGGGCGTCGGGGCGTCGGGGCGTATGGGCGTCGGGGCGTCGGGGCGTCGGGGCGTCGGGGCGTCGGGGCGTCGGGGCGTCGGGGCGTCGGGGCGTCGGGGCGTCGGGGCGTCGGGGCGTCGGGGCGTCGGGGCGTCGGGGCGTCGGGGCGTCGGGGCGTCGGGGCGTCGGGGCGTCGCAGGCGTCGGGGCGTCGGGGGGCGTGGCGGCCGCGCGCAGCGGCCGGAGGGGCGCGGTAGGTCTGCGGGCCACTTCCTCCTCGCGGGCGCCCGAAGAGACAAAAGGCACTTAATGGAACGGAGTGTCACCCGGAGATAAATCGGGCATAAATCCCTAAGCCCGATAGCATCGGGCGCGCCGCCGCCCGCACGTCGCGTCTGATAAGGCGGCCGCCGCGGCCCAAGGCAAGGGCTACGGCAGGCACAACGCAGGGCCGGGAACGAGAGCGCTGGCGACGGAGTCGGGAGGTTGGCCGTGGACCAGGCGGCGGGGAGGTGTACGTGGAGGTAATGCAATAGAATGGCGAGGGGTAGGAAAGCGAAGGTTCGTGTCAGTTTATGAGACAGGACGACGAGTGCAAACATACTAATGAAATTTGCAATGACATTGACCACCTATGTTAGTATTTGCAAGGAAATGGTGAAGTGTAGTGGCCATCCGTTGAGCAGGATGGTTTGTTGGTTGGTATGATGGGTAGCGTGGCGACGGAGAAGTCATAAGAAATGACGGTAGTGTCGATTTATGTTGGAAATAAGGTGGTTTGATTTTCACGGTGTAATAATTGTGATGATGGTATTATTGAAAATGATGGTAAAATGAGAATTGACAGGAGGTTGAGGAGTGAAATTGACAGAAATGGTAAAGATAGTGTATGATCTTAAAGTTTTTAGTACTATTGACATTTAGGGGGGCTAGCACACTTTCCAATCGCAGATACTTCAACTCTTAGAAAACAGCAGCGACAGCACATAATTCGGAGAAGCACCAGATAGCTAGCAATGGTTAGCCTGAGTAGTTGAACAGGCACGTTCCATCCTGGCCGGAGTGGGCGGTGGCGGTGGCGGTGGCGGTGGCGACGACGGCGGTGGCGGCGTCGGGGCTTCCTTATCTGCGCGGTCTCCGGCACCGCTGGGGGGGCGGAATGAGAAGTATTCCGGGCAGGGCCAGCGGCCAGCAAGCTGCCCGCCGCGCTGGGCGGGGCCCCTGGCGTCGCTGTCGGTCGGTTTCTTTCGCGCTGTATCTTGCGCGCCAGGGAGACAATCTGGACCTCTCAGGGTAGCGAGACACGGTGTCGGATGCTGGGTCTTAAAGGATTAATTGTGTTGTAAAAGGAATGAGGATGACTCTCTTTATCTTCATTATTCCAAATGCACTATCTTTACACGAATCTTGATAAAAATATTGAAATTAAAATTGCTCTTTGAATAATAGTTGTTAATTTTCACGCTATTTACATTAACCATTTTATATACTAGAAATAGTGAGTGTAATTTTATAATATTATCTTTAAATACATAAAAAATATTGGATTATTATTCATTCTCCATCGTGATATATCTCTATCGCGATAAGATTGAAACTGCAATTTGCACATGCAGTTTGAAACTTATTCTATAATAGAAAAGTAATTTATTGCGTGATCAATTCATTTCCCGATATAGTGCAGTTATATCTGTGGGGCGTGAGCGATTTATTCAGGTAATTAATAAAATAACTAGGTCTAAGTCATAAATAACGATAACTGCAACGTATAGGGCAGAATTGGATTCAGGTGTAATTAATATCTGGAATATGTTTTCAACATTTTTGAACCGACATACGCAGCACGTAGAAACTTTTCCCTCAAAAATAAAGAAATGATCTATTAAATTATAGTATATTCTTTGTGAATGTTGATTATTTTGGTAATTTGACTTGCCTAAGAAACATATTTTACGCACACGTCTACACATTGACAAAACGTATTTTTTTTCCCTTGAAAGAGATAAAAGGTTTTATGAAGATGATGGACACGCTCATTACAAGTTGATCTATGTGTCTATTTAATGGTTTTTTTTTTACAGATTTGGCAGTTTAACGCACCACGTTTTTATGCCTCTTTATCCCAGACGTCTTTTCCTTCCATTTCTCTTTTTTTCCATGAGTTCAGTTATTGCCAGGTTTCTTGTCTTTCTCCGTCTTCTTCTGAATCTTCATTAATCGGTTATCCAATTTTTTGTGGATGTCTTTCAGCCTACTCATATGTCCATACCATTTTACTTCGATTATCTCGTTTAAAGTTGTTTGCACATTCAGTTTATTTCTTATTTCATCATTTCTTATTTTGCCTAACAGAGAAAGTTTACATTTTTGCCAGAACATCATTTCTGTAACCAGAAGTTTGTCTTTCGTTTTTACTTTCTCGCACCTCGCAGCTTCGTAAGAAGAGGAGATATTGTAATCGTGCTCAGGAAAATGGCGAATTTTCGACAGAAAGAACTCTAATTGCCACGCCCTGGCAGCGAAAAAGTGGATAAATCTTGTTCCTGAATACTGTAAATTACTTTCTCTAGCATAGGGTCACTCAACGAACTGCTTTGAGGAGAAGCTGATGCTTGTTCCCAGACCTTTCTAGCAGTTCCATCCGCAGAGAGAGCAGATTACATAATCTTTTATCGATCGGCACAGTGGGTCGCGTCTTGCTTTTTCGGGCTGAAAACGTCTCTTTGCTCTAGGAAAAGATATTGCGACAGAAAAAAAGGTAAAATATTTTTGTAACATTTATTGGAACATTTACTATACATACACATATTTGTGATTTGAAAATTAAAAAAGCAATTGTCAATACAGTACAAAGAGAAAAGTTTCTTTTTTCAGATTGCACCAGATATGCCAAATTTTTAGTTACTAAAGAGTGCTCAATTCCATTAAGAAATTTAATTTCTGCAACATTACAGTTTATCATGCTGCTGATTAGGAAACGTATTATAAAAGTTACCAAAAAGATTACTGAATAAACTAATAACGGAAATACTGACAGTTAAAGAAATTAAAATTAAAAATGAAGCTAATTGCAAAATTAATTATTTTTCTTAATGTATTTCACATTGTGATCTGTAGTGGTACTTCTCATTCGAGATTTACAAATTGAAAAAAATACTGCTCTCAATTTTACGTTGATTCAAACATGCTTAACATTTGAGCAGCATTCCGGTGCAGTTTCCGAAAACAGTTTCCGGTGCAGTTTTTGAGAGGCGTTCTCATAAAATTCTAATAAATATTTATTTTGTTTGAAAATTTCCCCTTTATTCAGTGTCACGCTGCAAATCTGTCACTTCTAATTGAAAATCACAAGCAACATAGCCTTCATTAAGAGAAGAAGGTGTAGCAAATATATTAAATTCTAATTGTAAATCAAACAAATTCTTAAATTGGGTTTCAAATTCCGAACGCAATGTTCTGAATACGTTTACACCCTCCCTAAATTTCGATGTTTCGTGAATGTTTGATACTGAAGCTAATTTTGAGAAGAATGAAAGGTTCTTATTTCCCAAAGGGACATTTTTAAAATTAATAAAATTTACATCTTTTATATTGTGTTTTTTTACTGTTAAAACAACATAGGAACATCTAAATATATCCAAAACTTACTTCTTGAGAACCCGCGTTTGTCATAGCACTGCAAAGTTCCTTCCATTCTTCTTCACAGTACTTATATTCAGCAGCATGATTAACCGTATAATTTAGTTGCAAATTAAAGTTCATGTGATTAAGTTTTGCAAACCAAACATCCGGCATAGCTGCCGCCATCTGCGAAAAGATATTTATCTTTCCACGCTGCATTCAAAATTGTCGGTGTGGTCGCTTCGGTTTGCGAAGTGCTGGCGTCGACTTCTATGTTTCCATGACTGGAGTTATCGGGTCACGGTGTTGGAGGTTGTCGCAAGCCGCGCAACGCTGGGCCTCCGGTATCGTGCTCTTGGTAGCCAAACGGCTCCGCGCTCCCAATTCGCTCTGCTTGAGCAGCCCTGCTCTAGCACGTTATGTAGTCAGAATCTATGTTTTTTGGGTCCTTGATACCGAAAAATCCATTGACGGGAAAATGTCTGTCTGTCTGTCTGTCTGTCTGTCTGTCTGTCTGTCTGACTGTCTGTCTGCCTGCCTGCCCGCCAGCCTGCCAGACAGTCTCTCTGTCAAATTGTGTGTCTGATTGACTGTCTGTTGGTCTGTCCGTCTGCAGTAAGCACTAGCACTTAAACCGTTCAGCCGATTTTCTCCAAAACTGATATTCCCTGATCGATTTAAATGAACTCGATGCCCTTTGAATTTGAAACGGATATTTTGATTTTTGAGGATATTTTCATAAAGCCTCAACATTTTCAATTTGTTTTCAAAAATGGCTGCAAAGTTTTTGACTAAGCTTTGTCCTCGAACAGAGTAAATATTATGCGGTGTAAGGGATGCTTTAGAGAGTGGTGCAGGTTTTATTATCATTGAAATCCCTGATTTTTCGAAAATTACAAAAGATCCAATTCTTTTCGGTGTCTTCCTTCAACTACAGTATTCAAGACAGATTTTTTCGTTAATGAAATATGTTGTCTAAAGACAGGTTTTGAAATAAGAACATATTCAAGCTTTTGAAAATAAGAGTAGTTTTTGAGTAAGTTTGTTCAAAACATAATTAAAAAACTAAACTATTTTCTCAAAAAACTTCTTAACATTTTCTCTTCGTATGTATCAAAAGGACAGAAAAAAAGTACTTCCAATCTCATTTACGATGAAGTATGTATTCTCAGAAATTGCAAAAAGTTAACATTTCAAAACTACGAATTTGAAGATACAGATTTATGCCTTAAACAAAATGTTCTCTAAAAAATCAGCTCTTTGAAAAGCTCATGAATAATTGTTTTGAAAACGCGATTTTTTCCTTTAATTTTGGCTTGAAATTAATTTTATTTATGAAAAAAAATTCTCAAAAAACACTCAATTTTTTTAATTTTTTAATTTTTTTCACGAATAAAATGAGGAACGCTTAAAAATGGGACTGGTTTTATTTTCGTTGAACTCTGAATGTTTGAAAATTGCAAATTTAAAAACAATGCGAGAAAATATGCAGTGTAGTAGCACCACTACTTTTGTTAGTGTTGAGACTTCTGTCCCTTAGAGTGTTGTGAAGGAGCCATATATTCGTTTTTTTACCTTCATTGAAATATTTGAGTTCAATAGCAGTGGATTCAACAGTCTTACAGCTGTTTTTCCTCTTATATTTGTATTTTTCACATCCATCATATCCTTCTTTATCACCTGACATTAGCGTAACTACCAAATATTCATATTGTACTCGTATATTACCTTTAACGATTCCTTATTTCGTCTGTAAATCATAGAACATACCCCCACTACCACATAATCAGTCTTTTGCACATTTATTTCAATTCCCCACTTTTCATACTCTTCTACTGACTTTCTAGACGTACAGATTACATTATCTTCATCTCCTGCCATTCACTCCTGGTTGTCTGTAAATATTTGTTACTAAAGAATGCTAAATTGCTTCCCTGGTGCAGCGCCGGCCGCTCGTCAAGCGGTGTTTGTGGCAGCCGGCTAATCTGCGCACGGGCAGCCTCTCATAAGGGGCGGCGTCGCGGGGCGCTTTGTGCGGCCGGCGTCTTGTCCGGGGCCTCCTCCGTCAGCCCACTGACCCGCATTCCCACGCATTGTGCAGCGGCGGGCCACGCTGTGCAAGTGATTTAGCGCTCTGTCCACTCTTTTGTGGTGCGCTATCAAAGCGGCGGCTGCGGCGGGGGCTGGGAGGGCGGGGCGGGGGGATTAATAGCCCTCCCGGGAGGGCGCGCGCCTGCGGCGGGGGCGGGCACGGGGGCGGGGGCGGCGGCGGCCGTGGTGGCGTTGGGGGTGGCGCCGGAGGCAGCGGCCGTGGTTGTTCGCGTGTCACTCGCCGGCCTGCAGCTCCCACGGCCCGGCGACACGCCACCGATTGTTCCGGCCGGCCCGCCACAATGTGCCGCCCCCGGCTCCACCCCCGGCTCCGACCACGCCCCGCCCCGCCCCGCCCCGCCGCGCCCTCGCTGGCCACCGCTTAAAGACGCGCTCCCGCCGGCCCCCGCGCCGCCGCCACCCGCGGCCAATCGCGAGGCGGAGGCGTTGGACCCACGCGCGGGGCGCCCCAGGGCGATGCCGTGCAGGGGGCAGCGACGAGGTCAGGCACGGAGGTGGCGGACGCACGCCCAGACAGCAATGGGTGACGCGAAATGCACACGCCGCCCTGCCCACTTTAGCATCTACTTCCACTTTTAAAGTAAGGAATTATTCTCTTCTTCAGTAATATACATTAGTAATGATTTTTTATAACTAATTTCCGATTTAATTCGATAATGATGTTAGGTACCTATCTTCAACAATCTTACTTCAGCCTATGAATGTTTTGAATATAATCAATAACTTGTTGTAGCATAAAAGAAGGGAAATACAGATCAACATTAAATACTTTTGTGGATTAGAATAGTTTCGTACGTGATAACCTTATCCTAACAAGTGGCATGGAAGAGCTCTGAACCGGGAGATGACAGCGACGAAGCGATTGGTGGGTGTGCAAAAATGAGAGATCAGAAGTTTCGGAGCAATTGGGGATACACTATTCGTGGAGATTAATGAAAAACAAATCAATTCAGAGTTTATAGTTTGATTACATCATATTTAAATGTACAAGTCCATATTATGCTAATATAATATTTTTTGTTGCGTAGAAATTTATTTTCAAACGATCTAGTTACAAAAATATTCATTTTTCATAGCCACCACTTGTCTAACATATTTCAAACATTAAATACGTGAATAACAGTAATTAGGTATTACTTTTCGTGAAATGTTTAATTTTCTCTTTTTAATAGGAAAGCATGCGTTAAAGAGAATCACAAGAAAAGCATCACAAACGCAAGAATGAGCATCACAAGAAAAGTAACATTAATTTTAACAATGATACATAATGCATTATTTACCATTTGGACTGTATAAATGAGTATAAACAACCTGTAACAACTATTGTACTACAGCTTCCGGGTCAATGACCCCCATCTCGATCAGGTCTTTCGTCCAGTTTCCCTGATCCATTGAGCAAATGCTGAGATGGCCCTTGTTTTGCTTCTGGACATAAATGTAACTTCATTTCCTGTGCACGTCTTCTAGAATTCAGTGGGAAATACAATTATTCAAATTATCGTTTCCATGTTGTCGCGGCAGGAAGTAATAAGAGCCAAAATTTATTGCTTATTTATCTTTGAAAATATATTTTATTACATGGGAGTTTTTTTTGTTGTTTTTTTCTCCCTTTCAAAATTCAAAATTTATTGCTTGTTTATCCTTGAAAATAGATTTTATTACATGGGAGTCTTTTTTCTCCCTTTCAAAAATTCAAAATTTAAGTAGTATATGACTTCGTGTAGGGATCACAGAATTTTGAAAATGTGCACACAATTCACTTTTCCCCATAGCACGTCATACGCAGTTTTTAACTGTTTTTTGACGTAAAATAAATAAATAAATAAATAAATAAATAACAGTCATCGAATATCTAAAAGAAATTTTCGTAATGAATACCGTCGAACGCCTCAAAATGACGAATGAAAACAGTGACACGATGGGAAGCCATGAAACAGAATGTGGAGGTTGTCGTGACGATACCTACGATGGCTGTACAACAGTCCAGATAACGAGGGGACGGCAAAAGCAAAGAGCGACGGAGGTGAACGCGCCCCTCCCCCTGCGGCCGCGGCGGGCAGGGCGCCGGCGCTCGCGGCGGGACTCCATTCTGATGCCGCACGCGAAGCGCCGAGAAAAACGCCCCAATTTCGCTCCTGTTTCGGGTTTCGTTTTGTTCCCGGTGACGGATGGGCTACTCCACAGAACCTGATGTACGGAGAGCAATTCATGCACGGAACTTTTGTAATGTCTGGGGTGTTATGTGGGTCCGCCCTATTATGTTCGCGGACTGTTTATCAAAGAGCGTGCAACAATGAAAGCGTGTCGACGTGGTCGTTATTTTTCGATGCAGAGAGTGCGTATTCCATTTGCGGACTATGGAAGGTACATATGAACCTATACTTTCACTTCAAGAGTATTATTAATGATTTTAATGATAGCATCATTAAATAAAAATTGGTAGCTCTCGGGAGAAAAATTATCTTGCTAAAAGCATTCGTCTTCTCACGAATTTTTATAAAAAAATGTTTACGTTCTAAAAATAAGAAATAAAATTACTTTATTATTATTATTATTATTATTATTATTATTATTATTATTATTATTATTATTATTATTATTATTATCACTATTATTATTATGTTGAAATCATTTTCATGTTACTGTAAACCATTTCAGCGTATGTCTATGAATCAAATAAACCACATGTTCCATACATCGGAATCGCAATGGAGCCTACAAGTAATAAAAAGAAAAATATGCAATTTTGAGGTACTAATGTACAAGAAACAAAGGCTTGATTTTATTAAAAACGTTTTGAGAAAACTCCGAAAAATCCCTTTACTGAAAATCTCGGTGTATTATTTTGTGCGTTCATTCGCACAAATACGTTACCAGATTAATTTTCAATCAAGTTCATTTTCAATCAATCCTTTTTGTTCGTCAGTTTTTAATTTGTTCGTCATTGTACAAAAAAGGAAAGCAATCTCCTTCATTAGAAATAAAAGTTTGTTATGTAAACTGAAAATATAAGTTCATGTAATTTGTTCCAGACACACAAATGAACCTCTCTAGTGATTCCTTCCAAAACTTGTACGAATACTTTTCAGCAAGCGTGGAAAGGTAAGGTAGTCAGCGATTTCAAATGTTCCCTTCAAAATGTGTTTTCGTACCACAGATTAGTCTAACGCAATCCGTGACACATTCAGGCGGCATTGGTGGACGCTGCTGGGCGACGCCAGGTGAAAGCGGGCGGGGCAGAAAAGCGGGACGGGACGGCGTGGAACGAGCATTGGCAGAGTCTGGGGAGGCGGGGCGGGCGGGCATCGAAACGGCAGCATGACGGTGGTGGAGACGGGAGGAACGTGTGGGGATGGAGGACCTGCGCCAGCCCGGGAGCGCGCTTCGGCGCGAGCGCTATTGCTAGCGCAAAGGCGGCGGCGGAGGCGGCTTGGATTTATCCCCGGGCCACGCGGTTCGCGCGACAGTTGCCGTCCGTCAGGCGATTAATACAGCGCGGCTAATGCGTATCAATAGCGAGAGATAATGGCGCGATTATTCAGTTGGGTCGGGCGCGCGCTTTGCTGGCGCGAGTAATCCCGCGGGCCGCTAAGTGGCGCGGCCTAATGCGTCGCCGCGGCGCCCTCCGTCGTGCAGCCCTCCCCGCCCCGCCCCCTCCCTCCCGCACCGCTTTGCCTCAAAGCGGCCTGCCCCGCCCCGCACTGCCACCATCACGCTCCGCTTTACGCGCGCCTGCTCTGCCCCATTCTACTCCGTCCCAATCTGCTCTGCCTCATTCTGTTCTACCCCGACCTGCTCTACATCTGTCTGCTCTGCCCCATTCTGCTTCATCCCAATCTGCTCTGTCCCATTCTCGCTCCACCGTTTTGAAATACATCGTTGTATTCTGCCTGGTTCTGTTGTGCCCCGTTCTACACTACCCCGTCCCGTCCTGCTCTACGCCTGCCGCTCTTCCCTCATCCTGCTCTGCCCCGTCCTGTTTTAATCCAGTTTGCTCTGCCCCGTCCTGTTCTGCTCCCATTCCCTCGCTCCACCTGGCCCACCGCCCCTTTCTACGCTAACCCTCCCCCACTGGACAGCTCCGCCTCGTCCCGGGCGGCCTTTAGGGCCTTACCTTCGAGGGCGTGAGGAAGTTGACACACGCGGGGACGCGGTTGCAGGCGGCGGCGACGGGAGTTCCGCCGGCCTGCTCGAACTCTAATTATGAAGATAAGCAGTTGACATCGAGATTCGCAAACGAGAAAAAGTTACAGTAAACATTTTGAAAGAGAGAAGGTTCCGTACTTAGTTAATTGAAGACATATTAGGTACCTTACAGTTTTTTTATTTACTTATTTTTCGGCGCTTTTACATCAGTTGTTACACACAAAACAAGATACAATAGTAAAACTTAGGAATTCTTTACTAATAATTAAAGTGAATTATTGCAAACTATTAGAAAATACATATGAATTGAATATTTCAGAGGTGTAAGATTATGAGCAGCGATTTTCGTGAAATATTAATTACATGTTGCATTTCGTATATCGTGGATTATAGATAATGGCATACTGCGTTCATTAAAGTTCATTCTTTGCTTTCGTATTAATGTGTTTTACTGTGATACCAAAACATCTATAAAATAACATATTTGTAAATTACTCATATTGCTCTAGTGTCTTATGTTGCGTATCTATTTGTAAGAAAAAGTTTGAACTGACAGATGAAGGCTGTGCGTGCCAAATCTCCAGCCCGCTATTGCTTATGTGCCCTCGAATATTTTTTTAAACATCTGTTAATTTATCGTTCATGAGGCAGAGTTACAAATACGGAATTGGAAAGATTTAACATTAATGTATAAAAATATAAACATGCTTCAACATTATTCTTGTTTCGTCAAATCTGTAAAACCTGATAATGATTATTTTCTGGTTGTTTTTAACACAAAAGCAATGGAAAACGCAAAAAGAGGTTACTTGGTGGTATGCCTCTGACAGGAGAAGCGTGTTGTCACAGACGCGTCAAAAATGCATTGAATGCGTGGTGTACCACTCTGCCGATTATGCAAATGTTTGTGCGGTTATGCGGAATACTAGTTACTCTAAGCTGATTTCCATAACTATATGTGGTGAATAAACATTGGTTAAGTATTCAAATAGGGAGGTTCAACCGCTGAATTACAGTCAATGCGCTCAGAGAAAAGTGATCCAATATTTCCACAGAAAGGGATAAAAGTGACTAAACTCGTAGCTCCAATTTAACAAAGCAGATTGTAAAAGGAAATGAGTAACGTTAGGCATACTTTGTGACTCACTAAAATGAATTCTTAGTTAATGTTACATTATTGAAATTTGCTAAAATAAATACTAATACCACGTTTTAATTTTCAATAATGTTCAAAATATGTATACTTAAAGATATGTGAAATTGGAGAAAATAAAGCACTAATACCACATATCGAGGGAAAGGCCTAATGAAATAAGTGGTTTCTTGGTATACTTGCGACGAACAAAGAGAAAAGTGTGAGCAAAATTATGTTTTTCCCTCCTTGTGTTTCTTTATAATTTCTGTTAATAGAGAGAATGTGAACTATTTTTAATTGATTCTAGTCTTTTATTCTAACATTCACCTATAAAACATCTAAATCTGAAGTAGAAAAATATTTTCAGTAACTTAGGAACATCTTTATAAAAAGGTGTGTTGGTGTACATCAAAATTTCTCTATACAGATAGATACGCATTTAGGAACAAACCTAGGAGAGTATTATATATCCATATCGAATGGGTCGCAAATAATAATAATAATAATAATAATAATAATAATAATAATAATAGTAGTAGTAATAATAATAATAAAAACAATGAGAAAATGGATATGACATGAAATGTAAAGAATATTAAACGTGCCTTGTTCTACGAATCTCCTATACCCGAAACCGAGCTAATGTCTTGTTGACGTCTGGTCATCCCACGGATGTTAGTCCCAGGGAACACTGCATCTTGCCCTTGAGGTTTGAAGTATTAGTGTTTTATTTTAGCCAAGTTGACAGTTTATCCAAATCACAATGATATTTTAGTAAAATCATTCTTGCTGTAGAAATGCTCTTCAAGGGGTGTCGTTAGTATAACATTTTTGTATAAGATCAATACTTGCTGCCTCTATGTGCGGTGCTGACAGTCTGCATCTACGAGACAGGGGGCGGCGAGCGGTTGAGCGGGGGCGGAGCGGTTGAGTGGAGCGGTTGAGTGGAGCAGTTGAGCGGGGCGGTTGAGCGGGGCGGTTGAGCGGGGCGGTTGAGCGGGGCGGTTGAGCGAGACGGTTGAGCGGGGCGGGGCGGTTGAGCGGGGCGGGGCGGTGCTGGAGCGGGCGGGGCGGTTGAGCGGGGCGGGGGCGGTTGAGCGGGGCGGGGCGGTTGAGCGGGCGGGGCGGGGCGGTTGAGCGGGGCGGGGCGGTTGAGCGGGGCGGGGCGTTGAGCGGGCGGGGCGGTTGAGCGGGGCGCGGGGCGGTTGAGCGGGGCGGGGCGGGGCGGTTGAACGGGGCGTGGGACGGTTGAGCGGGGCGGGGCGGTTGAGCGGGGCGGGGCGTGCTGGAGTGCGTGGTGCTGAGTGGGCGGGCGGTTGAGCGGGGCGGGGCGGTTGAGCGGGGCGGGGCGGTTGAGCGGGGCGGGGCGGTTGAGCGGGGCGGGGTGCTGGAGCGGCGGGCGGCTGAGCTGGGCGCGGTTGAGCGGGCGGGGCGGTTGAGCGGGGCGGGCGGTTGAGCTGGGCGGGGCGGCTGAGCGGGGCGGGGCGGGGCGGTTGAACGGGGGCGACGGTTGAGCGGGGCGGGGCGGTTGAGCGGGGCGGGGCGGTTGAGCGGGGCGGTTGAGCGGGGCGGGGCGGTTGAGCGGGGCGGGGTGGTTGAGCGGGGCGGGGCGGTTGAGCGGGGCGGGGCGGTTGAGCGGGGCGGGGCGGTTGAGCGGGGCGGGGCGGTTGAACGGGGCGGGGCGGTTGAGCGGGGCGGTGAGACGGGCGACGCATCGGTTGCGCGCGGGCGCCTCGGGTGGTGCGAGCGCCGCTGGCGCGTTGGCTGCCGTCGCTTCCGCTTCCGGAGAGGCGCTCATTTCCTGTCCAGCCGCTAATTGCCCTGCGCCGGCGCGGTGCGGCGCGGCGTGGGGCGGCCCTGCCCAGCCCTGCGCGCGCCCGAGGGGCGAACCGCTCTCGGAGGAATCTGGGATGCGCTCCACGTCAAGACCTCTGCCCGTCCAGGGACTTTCAACCGAACGAGCCGACTAGCGACGGATAACAACTGCAGGAGGGCGCAATGAGCCACGACACAGTGGATTCTACGCTTATCAAATGCCGACAGAAACTACTGCTCAAAAACCTGTATTACTTTAAAAACTCTCCTAATGCAATCGAAAATCAAACGCACAGCATCATACGAGGGTTGGGGCAGGTGTCTTCGCAACTATTTTTTTTTCTAAAAGAAATGCTACTGGTTCACAAAATGTTATTTGTCGTATGAATGAAATGCTGTACTATTGTGTGTTCACAACAAGTGGCTCAGTGTTTTTATTAGCACCGTTACCAATGTAAAATCAGTTGTCTGACTGCCGCCGTGCAAGATGAATGTAACCCGTTTCGAGCAGCACTCATTCATCAATGTTGCAGTTCTTCGTGAGAGAAGTGCCCGAGAAAGTCACAAGGAATTGCTGGAAATCTTGGGAATAATGCCCTTCTATACGTGAAAGTCACGAAATAGGGAGAAGTATTTCTGCGAGAACGCGTAGCTACCAGTGATTTACATTGCACGTAAGGACTTGTAAGTGTGCGAATCCATGTGCAGTCATCTCAAGATAGATTTGGTTTATTCAGCCTTCTCGATAATTTGTTATACAAAATATATATTTTGTACATTTTTACATCTATAGGTATGCTCTATTAACTATTTACAAAATTAATTTATAGTTTTATGTATTTTTTTATTAAATTATTTAATTTATTTACAATTTTTTTCTTTCTAACGGTAATTTATACATAATTCAAATCTTTGTCAAACAGTGCCTATACGGTTTTACTGTAATTAATTACTAAATGTTGTGCTTGTCTTGTTTCCCTCGTTTCATCTTTCACTCTCGATTTTGTTTACTAAATCTCCTGTTATACGATTTTTAATCAGTTTAAAAATAACTTGTAATGAATTCTTGTGTCTTGTAATGAATTCTCTCTTTTACTGACATAAACTTCAGTAATTGTATTTGTATTAACAAATTATATGAGAGTCAATCTCAAGAATCAAATGAATTTTAAAATTTATTTTAAAACGACTGGAATCATTTTTGTATTAAGTAAGACGTCCAAAATTTAATAAGCACTTAAAATTTTACTCACAGAAACACTTTTTATTCTTTTTTCAAACGAAGCTCGTTTCTGTCTTATTAAACTAAAAAAATGGTTTATCGTAAAATAGTAGTCATATTTTGAAGCAAAAGCAATTCTTAGTCAAAAGAATTTATTTAAAAAAATCTAGAAATGTTTTATTGATGTAATGAGGGAATTCCTACATTTTGATGCAGACGGTTTTGAAAAAGCATGAAATGAAATTTCTTCACCGCAAATTCAAAAAGAGCGACTAGTTTGAATTAACTACTATATTTGAATGAATGCATTGGCGTGTACCACCAAGTGTACATACTGCAAGTGTAAATTGAACTGAAGTAAATACACGCTGAATCTCCTCGTTTCGTCAACATTATAGAATGAATTCGGAGAAGGCGTTCAATTTAACAATAGAATGTTGGTTTGTCTGTCGGTAAACCCTAGCAATTAATTGATCAGAGGTTGTGTTGTAGAAGTACGTGCTCTATATAATTTAGCGTGATGTTAACATGTTTTAAAAATATTCATGCAAAAAGAAGAGGCGTTTATGTGGATGCAACACACAATAGAATACTTGTAAAATTAAATAATTTTTAAATATTATTTCTGCATGGTGTCGTGAAAATCTAAACTACCAGAAAAAATCACTAACAAAAAGTATTATTCACAATTATAATCTCAAACTCATGGCCGAGGTGGCTAAGAGCGAGTACCGACTCAGCACTTCGGTTCGAAGGGTCGCGGGTTCGAGTCCCGCCTTGGGCATGGCTGTTTGTCCCTTGACTTTGTGTGTGTGTTGTCGCGGAGGGCCTCGCGTTCTGCTGACCCCAGATCAGAGGAGCCCGCGTTTGTTTAGTGGATGGTCGAATATGCGTCCCTTTGGGACGTAAAGGGCTGTCGGCTGGATACAAGCCCTAGGAAAAAAGGAAAATAATCTCAAACCCTAAGGTTAACACTAGTTATTGTCCGTTTTCCTTTCTTGTGTATAGAAGGATTTTCCTAAGGATGAGCCAAAGTGACAGTTCCCGTAACAAGTGAACATCAGATGTAATTCAGAGAAGTATTCCTCCGCCGCGACAGCTGTTCAGCCACGCCTCTTCGTAAAGTGTTAGGTTATGGCTCCCGTGAAAACATCCTAAGCAGAAATCTAAGAGTTTCGCTGAGGTATATGCACGTACGCGAGTTCGGGGATTACGTAGGTGGAAAATCTCTTAACATGCTCTCACAATCAGTAAAAGAAAACTGTAACGAATGTAAATGGAAATCTCTCAATCACAGCTTGCCACACAACAGCACAATAGACGGAAACTCGTGCATCAGTACGCTTCGGTTTTAAAATAAACATAATATTTATCACACAAAAAGTAAATTCAGTGTAATGTTAATAGAAAAAAAGAAGTTTTACAGAAGAGCACATAACACTGCACTTCCTAATTTCAATTATTTCTCAAAGCGCACTATATTTTTGTCGAACCAGGACATCACAAAAGGAAGCGTCGAAGCCATTTACAACGTTGGCTAACGCGAACTGCAAACAAACGAATACAGGAAGAGAGTCTAATGGGATCGAGGGCACAACGACTTCAGAATCTTCAGTTATGTTGTGAGCACTAGCTGTCACTTTGGCTAATCCATAGAAAAATCATTCTATACGAGAAAGTTGTGTAATTGCAACGGAAAACCATTTTCAAGATTTCAACGGAAATACATATTTTGGGGTCCCCTGTTTCAGAAAAGGTTTTTCTTTCACATTTTTTCTTTAAATTCCTTGTACGAATAGAGTAAAATACACTTATAAAGATAACATAAGTCTGATTTTCACTGTTAATTCTGAAATTTTGGAAATTGGAAAATTTTGAATATATTTTGGCGTCTTCCTACAAAATTGAAGGTAGAGAATTTTCCTTCAAATGAAATTTTATCTCCTTAATTAGTTCTTTCATTACGTTCATGTACATTTTTTAAAAAAAGTTTAGTACTTTTCGCGCAATGTTGAGTTAAATGTGCAATTTAAAAAATAAACTTGTTAAAACAAAAAATTCAAATAACGACTTATAAAATTTCTCAAAAGCACAAAACGTATATGTGAAAATGAGATCAAAGGATACCCCCGGATAAGATGGCAAAATGTTCTCCAAAACTAAATAAAATTTTAGTGATTGTTATACATTTGTACACATTGTTGTAGCACCCAGTAATTTATTTGAATTTGGAATGTAGTAACAAATATCATTTTTAAAGCTTTCCAATGCTTTGTATGTCATTCGCTAAGAAAAGACGATAGTTGTTTGCAGTTTATGAGAAAATAATTCGGTCACAGGTGAAGGATAATTGGATGAGATGTGGAGAAATCAAGGGAAACAGTTTGGACCTTGATTTACAAGAACTGTTTTACTGTGTCTTAGAACACCGGCCCATGCACGGAAAAATTTTAAAACAGAATCTCAGAACACTAGTCAATTTTTTCATAATTTTCAATTGCTGTACCATACTTAAACTACAGAATGACACAGACTTTCTCGTAGAAAAATTTTTCTAATTTCCTTGGTGTGGACTGGCTTTAAGGACTTGCTCCATTCTCTGACCAGTTCCCATCTATCGTCGCCAAAGTATACTTTTTTGACATTTCCTCAACTTTTCGGTTTCCTAATAGTAGAATCGAAATATTATTTCAAGAATTTTAAAGAAGAGTAAAACCTCGTTCTAAATAGACATTTTCATTGAAAAATTTAGTCTTTTTAAGAAAATGGCGATTTATCATTACTGTAAATGAGAAATTTGAAGCTCTTTTTCACAGGAATCTATTGAGATTTCGAAAAACTTCCACATCACAAATGTAATAATGTATACAAATCAATAGAAATGTGCATGGTAACTGCGCACAGTGGGGCCAAATGAGGGATAAGTTGGCAAAAAGTCAAAAACCAAAATATTCTTCAGAAGCTCCCATTCACATGAAAGGGGTAGCAAAATGCCTCCTTCGTCGTTCCCCGATCAGGAAAGAAAAGGGAAATCATGCCACTCCATTCAGTGCAAGTTTGAACTTGCACATGTGATGCGTGGCGCACTTCTTCGCTCGCACAGTGAGAAGAGAGATGTATTTTTCGATGCAAATATTTTTGCTCCCTCGCCTAGCACAATCGTATGAACTATGGATACAATACTTGAAGATATGTACTTTTAATCTATTTTCTAAAACACATATTCCTTGAATAATAATTTAGTAATTCCAAGTAGAAACTTCACGTCTCATAGTAGAATGAAATTTTAAAATTCGGTTTTTCATATTGTCTTTTAGTTCCCTTCCAGGTATTTTCGGGCTATGATATTAACTGAATCTAATTTTAGAATTCATCTAGTTTTCAAAAATGTATCAAAGTTTGCCCCCTTTTGCGATAAGGTACTTTGTTTATGATGTTGCATATCTAGTTTTGTTAGCCTTTCTAGCTACAATATTCATTTTTTCTTCCTGTAAACGTACGTATATACGAAGTAATATACGTAGTATAGAGAAAGTTATGAAACGCAGTGCGAAAAAACGGTGGATTTTCGGCGGAAAAAATTCATTGCTGGGCTCTGGTGGGGAAAAAGTGCATAAAACCAGTTGCTAAATTAAGAGAAAAAATTCTCTAATATGTGGTGTAGCCAGAATCCCTGTTTTGTGGGTCCTTGATGCCGAAAAACCAATTGGAAGCTAAACGTCTGTCCGTCTGTCCTTCCGTCCGTCTGTGAACACTACTAGCGCCTAAACCACAAGTACGATCTTTTTAAAATTGAAGAATCCTATGTCCATCAGGCTCTAGTTGAAGATTTGAAATTTTGAGAAACATTCTTTAAAATTTTGTGGTACTTTACATGAAGTCCCCCGGACATTTTCAAAATTTTCTCAAATGCGGTTAAAAATTTTTTCTTTAAATTTCTTGTAAGAATAGAGTAAAATACATTTATTAAGCTGGCATATGTCTGATTTTTACCGTTTACTCTGAACTTTCGAAAATTGCAAAAGTTTGAATTTTTTCGGCGTCTTCCTAAAACTACAAAATTGAAGACAGAGATTCAAATTAAATTTCAGACTTCAAATTAAATTTGTTGTGCATAAATAGTTCTTTCAATAAGGTCATGTATATTGTTTCGGAAATGTTAGTAGTTTTCGTGCAATAGTGCATGCATTATTTGCAATTTAAAAAAATTACAAAAACAAGATTTTCTCAAAAACGGCCCCAAATTTTTTCTTTTTTTTTGGTATTGTTAGTGCAAACAAACCCTATACCATGACAAAAACGCCATATGCCTCTATTCTTCTGTTTTTCCAAAGAATTTAAATATGAAAATTTTTTGACTTGTCTCTCACGTCGGTAACATTTACATTAAGGCAATTTCTTCACATTATTACATTTGACTACATGTGCTTTAAATTAGTAAGCCTTGCGCCGTCAGGACTCGAACCTAGGACCTCCCGTGTCAGAGGCGCTGCAGTGACATCAGTTGATGCACTGAGCTACCGCTCCCGGTCTACTCGTTTAGATCGTTTCATTCGGAAGAAAGAATAGTCCATTAGGCAAGGCGAGGAAAGTAAAGAAAGTGAGGGTCGAAGAATACAAGGTGCATATTACTGGAAGGAAGAAAACGAATGGACGGGAAGGAAATAATTCAACACATCGCTCTCGAAGGAAAGGGGTAGGCCAAGCGAAAAGCAGTCCGAAGACGAATGGCAGTATTCGCACTGCCCCTCCCCCGGCGCGTCGCCGGAGAGAGCCACAGCCAGCTCCTCGCGCGGGGTTGATCTTGGCAGTCCGTTGGCGAGCCAATCCCAAGCCGCGGCGGAGCCTTTCGCGGGGGCGGGGCGATCCGCGTCGCTTGTACCGTGCAATCCCCCTCGGATCAAGCGGCGAGCTGACGTGGCTTCTGCAGTCCACCGCATCTCCCCGCCTCCCCGCCGCCCGCGCGGGCCGGAATCGCCCCCGCGCCCAGCAACGGCCGTAACAAGTGGTCCCAATCAGTGATTTGATCGGTAGCCCGTCGGGACCGCGAGACACAAGAAATACAGCCTTTATAGGCCATTAAGGGCGGCCTCGCAGCCATAACAGACTCCGGCGCTCGGAATGGCCCTCCTGCCGGGCGGTGGCTGCGGCGTCTTACGAGCTGAGCCGAGCTGAGTCTGCGGCCTCCGCCCCCGCCGCGTCCGCCGCCTTCGGCCCTGCGAATAATTCAGGGCCCCTGCGCCGCTCCGCCGGCGCATATCCCGGCGCTCGCGTGCGGCCCCGCGGGCCGCGCCCGACCGCCGCGCCCCGGCGGCCGCTGACGCAGGCGCGGAGCCCCGGCGCCCTCCGCCGCCGCGCGAAACACGTCGCCCATCGATTTACGATGGCCCGCATCAAGCACTCGACGCACCGGCGACGACATCGGCGCGGCGCCTGCGAGATCTTGCCGATATTTGCACAGATTCATTTTCTGATATTCTGTTTTCACCGTGTGTTTGTGTACAAGATGTCTGACACGTTGGACTTGAACTATTGAAGGTTTTGCATGACGATGTTATCGTGTACATTAATTGTAAGGCGTTGCAAGACAGCGAACGTGCTTACTTAAAAAAACACTTTTCGATGTTTTTACAAAAATTACTTGTTTTTTTCAGTCCAATTTCGTGGCGGTAAATAGGAAACATGTAATTGTCACGCATATTCATTTAGGCATTAAATATTGTTACTGTTACGTTTAGCGACTTTAGTTACTTAGAGGCAAAGAAGGAAACTTACTACGTGTTTTGCAGGCACACTTCTTCAAATTTTAACTTTTACGAAATACCTAAGATCACTATAACATTAATATAGTAGTTTATGCAATTAGTTTATAATGTTAAGCTGTATTGCATGAGTATATGTTTTGAAAACGTGCGACGTTAGGAGCGAGTTTTAAAATTTGTACGAATGCAATAAAGTAATATTAAAAAAGTTGCATTCCTATTTTTTGTAAAACAGCATTATTAATTTTTAAGAAAATCAAACTTCATTTTGCGAAACAATTTTCTTGTGACGATTCAAATATTTGACATCTGTGTGAGAAAACGGTGATCGGCTTTTCGTTTACCGCCACCACCCCAAGATTCTCTCGTTGCGATTGGCTGAATGTGTGATGATGTAATCATTCGTTCCGTAAAATCTAATACGTCATTATTTGTGCCGTAAAAGTCCCTTTATGAACGATTTCTTGCAACAGAAAATGTTGTTTATAATGCTGGTAAACAAAAAATATATTTTACAGTTCATAGTCTTAAAATTACCTCATTAACTTGAATACTAACTAATGCTATAAAGGTGGATTGTTTATATCGAAATATGACAAAATATTTAAGAGTTTCTCTTCATTCCCAAATGGTGTTGTATTTTGTTTCATATTTGATTCGTGTATTGAGTTTTAATGTATATAACGCATCCATTTCCTCCGCGTTTTTATTTTTGAAACTTATGCCAAACAATATCGGAAGATTTGCTCGGGCTTTTGTGTACTTCTCCAAACTATATTTTTCAGAGTTTCTCTTTCACAAGAAGCGAAAGTGTTCCAACTTCTAGTAAAAACATGATATGTAAGCTTACTTTTTGTATCAGATGGCAAATTCCACTCGTTAACTTTATTAGAGAAATACTAAACAAATTTGATTAAATAGGACGAAACTGATTGAAAAGATGTGAAAAAGAACAAACAGGAAAAGACAAGGCATAAGTATTAGAATTAGATGACTAGTTTTCTAATAACCATACGTAGGTTTATGTATTGATTGATTATTTCTTTCTTTTGGGGCTCTCAACTGGTTGTGGTCATTAGTCCCATAAATCTAGTGCATTTAGTGCAAGAGAGGTCGCGTGTTCTTCCCCGGCTGGATGGTGAGATCCGACGCCAATTCACACGTCGGGTTTCTCCACGCAGGTATCTCCCAACGTCGTGGCACTGCCTCTGCCGGGACAAGCTCTAAGCTCTCGACTGGCCTCCAAACAATTATGGTAGTGTAGAGCATGTGAGTGTGTGTGTAAGGTGTGAGGATAGGACAAGGAAATGAAAGGAAGGACATCACGCGGGATCCGTGGCCCGTTTTGTTAGAGCACCGCCCAGCACTCCCTTGGTGTTGATCGGAGAAACCACGGAAACTACTAATCAGAGCAGCTGCCCATAGAATTTTCCTCCAGGCAGCGGACGAACTCGCCCTACGTATTTACTCAGCGTCGGAAAACCTATCACCGTCGGGACTCGAACCATGAGGCCTTCTGATCAGAGGCACTGCAGTGACCTCAATTATTACGCTGGACCACCTTATTGTTTATAGTATATTGGTTTTAGATTACTTCGTAATCCTAAATAGCTTCAGAAGCTAATAATAAAAATACTGACGTCTCATATTGAGAGACGCAGTGAGCGATGCAAGTCTAAATGTGCGAGGAGCCTCATTCCGGCTTTTTGCCTCGTTCGACGTCCGGCGTGGCCAGAGGTTGACTGGCCGTTCTCAAGGGGTGGCGGCACGGATTTCAAGGCAGTGGCGCTCCCCCTCGCCCGGGCGCCGCGAGGCGGACGGGGTGGGGCCGCTAAGGCGCTCTGAATAACCCACAGTCGCTCTCGGGCGCGCGAGCAGGCGCGTCTTAATATTTCACGCGCCAGGGCGGAGGCGGAGGCCAAGGCAGGCGCTCGCAAAAGCATGGGGTGCCAACCAGGTGAAGGGGCTGTGCGAGCGCGAGAGTGTATTGCGTCGGGGAATGGAGTGGGAGAGGTTGTGTAAGTTGGTGGAATGATGCTAGCTCGTTGCCAAAATGACTAATGTCTGAAGCACGTATTTGAGAAATACTAGCGTTTTTGGAGAATACACTTTCTCTTGAATTTTTCTAGAGGTATACTTAAAGTAAAAGAGTAGATTATTGAAATCACAAGTTATGGCAGTTCATGTTTGATTTCAATAAAACACAAGGTTTCCATTATAAATTCCTTTTGTTATTGATTTTGAATTGCTTTTTGACAGCGTTAAGTGTTTCATTGAAGAAGAAGTAAATTCCGTGTTAAGTTTGTCACTTGCCTGCAAGGGGCCCTTCGACTCTACAAAGTGCATGAAATTGGGTATTATTTTATCATATTTTTACAGTCGATAGAAACAATAACTGCACTAATAAAAGTATAGGTAAATAACAAAACTTTAACTCATATGATTTTTCATCATCCTAGCACCTTTAGGTACCGGTAGTGTATATTTTCACTTCTGTGTATCTTTTAAGGCCTTGTTTCCGAACAAGAATTCATAATAACGCCAATTTATCACCTCTTCCCTAGATTTCGAGAATCCTAAAAGCAAATTGTAACTCAAACATCCTCATTGAGATTGACATTGTCGGCGCCACTTTATTGACCTGAGCCTATCGAACAGACGATCGCAGTCGGCAAACACAAAACGCACTTCGCAAGCGATGGTGGCGCTGCAGATAGAGATCTCCAGAAGCTATGGAGCCGTCTGCCACTGTCGCCAAGAGTGAGAAAACAGGCGACGCAGCCCTGCCACTAATGAGAGATTGTTGTCATAAGCTCAAAAAGCTGACACTGTTTCGTCCCAACGCCGACGATTGCCATGCAATCAACCCCACCGTGAGAAAATGAACCAACGTGACCTGATCAGACGGTTGGTCATTTAAGACCCGAATATTATGAGTTCAGTGCGTGCATTTACTACTTAGCAATTAACTTATTTTGCGCAAAGAGTAAATAGAATACACAATGGGATAATGGAAGGTACGTAGTTTGATAAGTCCTCCGTTTCAAATCAGTTTTAGGGAGCTAGAAAGAAAGAGAATTCGGAGGTTAAGGACCAGTCTCTAATCGCAGTCATTATTGCTGAAATACTCTATATTTGTCGATTCTAATTGGAGGTTCTTGTAACATGTCTTCTCCTCGAGAGTCAACATTCGGAAAAATCATTATGTTCCTGATTTCAAAATTGATTATTTCAAAATATAATTGTCCAAACTGACAAAATACTAGGTAGTTAAAATTATATGTTACTTTAATTTATACATTCACTTTATGTCAACTCTTTCTGATAAGAAAGGCATTCAGATGTGAGAATGGTTTGATCTTTCCTCGCTAAGGTCCCTAAGAATTAAAGAATTAGAACAAGATTCCTTTCGCTTAATGTCATCTCCGACATATTGCCCTAGAATATGAAAAGGTTAAATGAATTTTACCTGTTCAAGTTCAAACTCCAGCTCCTCCAGGTTGGAAACATCCTCTTCTTCCTCTTCGACGACGTTACAGTCGTGTTCTGCGCATGCGCCCATAACGCCAGCGTCTGTAAAAAGAAGACAATGAATTGAAACGCGCTATTAAAAACTCGAGTGAAAACTATCGCAGTTAAAGAATGAGGTTCTATGCCCCTCTAATGTTATTCAAATCACATTAATATATTTGTGCAACATACTTAAATTATATTGGTTACACAAAAATATCTGGTGCAATGCTATGAAAATGAAGATTAGTCATGTAGGTAAATTGTTAAATATGTTTCAATAAATCTCAAAAGCCAAGCTGGCTCAGTCTTCTGCCAAAAATGACAGAACGCAGGTAACGAATGCAAAGTTTCGAAAATCCAACCCATATGAAAACGAACAAATTGAAGAACACAAACATATTCAAGTGAACGAAGAGTGACGAAACATGACAGCTCGAAAGACTATGATTGAGAAGTCCCAAACACATTCAGTGTGGGTGGCAAACTAGATATTCTATTATGAAAATTTGATTTAAAAAAGATAAATTGCAAAACGTACTCATATTTATAGACCTGTGGCGAGGAGAATTGATTTTATATAGGAAGAATACAAGGCAAGGCAGCCTTCGCGTGATACTTGATTTGTACTCGAAGACACAGAACTATCAACTATTGAAGAAGTGTTTGCACGAAAGTCAAACGATCATAACAAAAGAGCGATTTCGATTGATAGAAGTATTGCTGTCACGAGTGTACTGAATTGGAAATTGTGGGTACAACGATCCCCTTTAAGAGAACTTCTTTTCCATTACAAAGAAAATTCCATAACTTAATGCTCACGTGAACGGAACAAATCATCTATTCTGTTAAAAGATCTAACAAGAAATTCAAGTAATTCTTTTATGTTTCGAGATATAACTCACCCTTGAACTAACACGTGACTCAATGGTAAAGTAAGTTTATTTTGAGAACAGGAGTTATTTTTATAAGAACAAAAATCTTCGAACAAAGCAAATTCTTAACAAACATAACTGTAATAAATATATAACATGTGAATATACATAATTATATATATAGTAGTGTTAATAGTGTACAAGACACTGCCCTCCAAAATATTTGATCACACTAAATTATGATAACAGATTAAATACATACACTCACTTGCTCATCGTTTCCCTACATATTACAAGAAGAGAAAATATATTTAAATTGCATACTCGTACATAGAACAACAATCACAATAACATTTACCGATGAAATTACAGTTGGATTTATACGCAATACTTAATCGTTATATTTTCAGGTCCTTGTATTTATTATTTCAAATCAGAGTCGTTAACATCAATAATATGAATCTGTGGAGTATTTTAATGCCATAAATTTCCAACCTGGGTTTTAAAAGAAAAGTATTCAACCCTCGTCAGTGAAGGTTTAGTATTAGGCATCGCGCATATTTCCCACCTTTCCTAAATCTAGTTTTCTTCTGTGAGAAAGGCACCCATTATTCTTCGTTTTACTGTTGCAAAGTATGACCCTCACAATTTGCTTCATTATTTTATCAGTCTAAAAATACAAGTCTATCGAAAAAGTCTGAAAATGTAGGAAGCAGATAATACTTCGTCTGGCACGTAATAATACAGGTGAATTGAAAAAATGTCCCAAAATGCAATTCTCAACACATCCACGGATCTAGTGTGAAAAAAATTCCAATAGCAGGAAACAAAAAAAATACACAGCACATTGATGAAATAACAATATATTCAACAGAAGGCATACATGTGTGTAAGTAGAATCATGAAATACGTAGGGCGGTCCAAAAATGCGATACATTCGAAATGAAGACCTCAGAGAAGGAAGCAGATAAGTAGGGATAATAATAATACCAATAATAAACAAGTTCCAAGGGTGCAAAGCATTGAATACCCACCCCAAATCTTTGGAAACGATGACCTTCGGAGGGTAGCACAGAGTGCGTATGGCGCCCGCAAGACGACCATGGAAAAGTAGCAGGAAGCTGCACGAGCGGCGCGCCCGCCCACGAGTGGCGAGCGCGTCCAGCGCCCCCGCCCACGCCCCGCCCGCGCGCCCGCCCGCGCCCCGCCCCGCCCCACCCGCGCTCACATCACCCATTCAATGGAGAGCTCGAACATCCATTGTCGAAAGCCGCCGTGCGCGAATATGATCCAACGCGGCGCGCATTGCGGCCCATTTCTCTCCGCCGCGTTTTAAATCTCCGGCGGTTCCTTCCAGCCTCGATCCTTCACTGGGGACCACCGCCACCCCCTTCACGGCCCCTTGCCACACAGTGAATGAACGGGGATTTCTAGGCGGTAACACGTGCATGATTAGCACATTTTGTTTAGAAAAAGTATCACTCAAATGAAATCTTACTTTTTTTTCATGTCAGAACGGGTTATCAATAATCTTCATATTATCCATGTGTTTGTGTCAGAAGTCGGGGCACGCAGTTGTGAAATTTTAAAGTTTGCGTACTGAATATGGCTCGTTATTTTCTCCCTTTAGTCCAATTGAAAACGAAATAAAATGATGTATTATTTGTTGGCGGAGTTTACTTCCCAAAACACAAGCTTTACTATTTCGGGTTTAATTTTCATAATGACTAAATTAAACAGTTTTTTACAACGTAAATAAGTTGTCAATTTCCTTTGAATTCACATCCAATTGGAAATGCATTATACTTTTTTAAATAATAAGAAATTCCAGGCGGTTTTCAACTCGCTGAAAAAGAAGTAGTTTACTGCGATTTCATTAAAGTTAATGTCTCACAAATCTGACCCTTCGTACCCACAGCTCCAACCACTGGGCAACATCAGGCACCTGCTGACGGCCAGCCGCGTGCGCGGTGCGGGGCAGCCGACGGACCGGGTCCAGGGAACGGGTCCGAGTTACGGCGCGCGGCCGGGCCGTCCGGCGGACGCCGAAACGAGCGCGAAAATAGCTCCATCGCCGCGGTGATGGATTATCGGGCAGCGGAAGGCCTGAATGCCAGCCAGGGCACGGGGGACGGGGAGGGGCACGGAGGGCATTTGAGTGGATGCGAGGGCGGCCTGCACATTTTCGGCTGCGAGGCTGACCGGCCAAAGATGGAATATGAACGGAACGGAGGAGCCATGTTGACTTCGACAAAACGCGAAAAGTGGTGAGTGATTGAATGTTTAAATGCGGAACCAAAAAACGTTTTGCTAGCTCCAAAAATACTACAGTTTGCTGCTTGAATTTCTTCGAAGCTAGCTGTTGGGTCTACATTTCGAACTCGATGGCGGTACGTTTCAGAGGGATTGATTTTCGAAGTGGTTGTTTCAACGGGAGATTTTATTTCGTGAGCTTTGCTTCACGAAATTTTAGCAGAAAAGTTTACTACTTCACATAATAAACAGACCTACATATACAGGATTATTTAGAGACAAAAGAGTTGTGTTTTTACTTCTTGTAACTTTAGTACTAGAGGCAAATGAAGTCAGAAACATATTCGTACAAAGGATTTTAGAAGCTACAGTACAAGCTACGCAAGCAGCTACAGTACTTTATTTTGGGAAGAATTGTCTTCTCTGAAAGACACTTCGTCGAATTGTGTTAATGAAATCTTAATTCTGAATAAAGAGGTAAATATGTTATGCTTTAAGAAATAAACAATGCATAAAAATGTTATGCTTTGCATAACCGATATTCCCTAGAGGAAAGAAGACCAGTAAAATTTGAAACTATATTCGGAAAACTATATTCTAAGGAAAGAAAACATTTCCAAAAGTTGTATTTAGATGAAAAACAAACGAAATTAATTGAAAGTCCGACATTTCATTCACCATTGTACTCGTAACTACATAAAAGCAATCAAAATAAAACGATTTTTAAGTCATGTCTCTTCCCCATCGAACGCCTCTCCCAAACGAAGACAGCATCTCAGCAACCCAACCACGACCGAAATCCGGAATCCGAACTCGTCCGTTGCCGCATAAACAAAAATGACCTCCATTCGGCTGCTTATTGTCTTCTCTATGATTTACGCCGCTTGAATGTTTGAAGGCCGTCCCCTTCCCGCGCTCTGCCAGTCGCCTAGCCGTCGGTTGGACCCCGCTTCTAAAATTTACTCCCCCTATAAAAGCAAAGTGGGCGATCCCGGCCGAGGAAAAGAAGCAACGACGCTTCTCGCATGCGACCCGAGCCAGCTGCATCGAGCGACTCCTAGAGACTTCAAAGCGAGACCGGTAGGTGCCTTGCTGTAAAAAATCCCATTCATAATTCCACTGGCAGACATGTTTCTTCATGATAGGTCTGCGCCCTATATTCTAGTGTTAATTTGTCAGTTTGTTCCAGCATTGATTTAGAAAATTATTCAGAAGGATTTTTAATGTATATTTTGTACTCCCCTATCTGATTGGATTTTATTAGTGAAGATTTACATCAAGCTATTTATTTTTAAAGTACATCATGTTAATTTTTCCTTTAATTTCGAAGTTTGTCATATTTTAAGGAGAAATACATTGTAGATTACTTAGTCAATAGAAATTGGGTGTCTTAGAATTAAAACACAAATCTTAAGTTATCTGTCAATAGTAGCATATTTGAAAGAAACTGTACCATGGAAATTCATTTAAGGCACTGTACCATATACTGAATCTGTACTGTTAAATATAACTGAAGCGAAAGTTTAGTAGGCGTCTTTATTCGCGATCTCAACCTTGTACATAGTTCTCAATAATTAATCAATTCAATCAATAACTGTTCTCCCGTTTTAAACGAAACATTCTGTTATCACCCAGCCAAATCGATATATTTACTCCGCGGAGACATTTGATTCAATGGAAGTTAGACAAAAAAGTTTTTTTGCTCGAACTTTTCCTTTCATTAGAAAGGTAGACTTAGAATAAATACACCGCTCTTTGACCTGATATGAAATAAATAATTTTCTGTGATATTATTCAATATATTTGTGTGTTCTTTTGTTTTCGTTCAGAAATTACAAGTTGTTCTGGTTGTGCGATGACATGAATTTTCTTGTGTTAAGACTTACTGTCTAGAAACAGAATATGAAAAATAAGATCATTGTGTACTTAAATCGGAACTGATGGCAGCAGTGACTGCCTTTCTCATACAAGTCAATATACATACTTTGTATTAATGCTATGATAAATGAAAATGAGTTTCGGCAAAGTCAAAATATATCTTATTGTCCTTTCCGGCGCATACACACTCAGCAAAAGTCACTCGACTGAAGCGGTTCTCGACTCCTTATTTCTCCATGGCAGAACCAAATTGAAGAATTTTGGAAATTAACTCGCACTTCCAGATACTAACTATAAGTTGCGAAGACACCCATAGTTAATTCTAGTATAAAACCTGAGCCAACACTCACGGTGATTTACCCTCACATTAAAATCAAATGGTGTTATACGTGAGTGGCTGAGTTGAACGTAATTAACCCCGTTCCAAACCCATCAGTATGTATCACACGCATTCCATGCAAATATACAGCCCAAACCTAACGGCGAAAAGAGAAAATATTTCTGTAAGTACCCCGACCAGTATGTTGGTGGTAAGTCCGGCGTGCCAAAGAAGCAATAAATTACACCTCTAATATCAGATTAGGATATGCAAGATCATTGAAACACGAGAGAGGGTTTATTTTTATTTACAATAGGGCGTTTGAGAAAACAACTTAATCAATGCCTTTCAAGCTATTTGTCATTGAACCCCGCCCACAAAACATTTTCACCTTCCCACGCATAATTAAAAGTGCACAAAATATACACAAATTATTCTTTAATGTAAATTCTGTGTAAACCAAACACGTACGAAACTTCATGTTACGTTAACGGAAAACGTTCAGGAAGAGCATTTCCTTCTTGTTACTGGAAACTGTTCCTGTCGTACTTCGTATTCTCATATTCTCTTCATGTTCTCACTTCGATGAGGTTCCTCGAAAATGTAAGTCGCTGTCATGGATTTCGTGTCGTTTCAGTGAGTGATAACCTGCAATATTTAATAAGAATTGGAGCGACGATCATGTTACCTCGATACCAGTTAAATCTCTTACGCAGTTTTACTCTTTTAAAACTCTAGATATAAAATATAATTCAAGGACAGAGGATTGCGGGTAAAACCGGATAAACCAGGTGAATGGTCTCCTCACGGTTATTCAAGCTCTGATTGAGAAGATTATCCACACAGGAGCGAATTTTCGAAGGCAAAAATATATCTTTGCCTTTCAGGAAGGAAGGACAATATGAATAAACGGAGCCGATGTAGAATAATACCGAATCAATACTGACAACAACGAGAGCTTATCTTGCGGCAAACTTGTATATTTAAAAATTATGGGAAAAAAATCATTCAAGCTCTCTTGGTATTGATTTGATGGAGATTTTTCAATTGTATCGGTATTGATACTACATAGTTGGGCCAAAACAATCACAGTGATTTTGTTTCTAATTTGGTACATTATACGCGTTCCCAAGTATCGGTATACATAGACTATAGGCATGTAAGAAGATTCTAATTGAAGTTGTTTTCAAACACAACATTTCATGATGGTAAATTCGAAAATCCTAATGTCGTTTTGCAAATTTTCGATTTCACTCCTGCAATTTTTTCTGCGCCAATCAGCACTACTTGTAAGCCAGACCTGCCCTACAAGCTGGTTTCCGGAGTTTCGCCAGGGCCATTCCCTTACCCACTCTTCACTACCTCTTTTATGCGGAAAAGTTGCTGTGCCTCACTCTAATAGCGATTTTTTTCCTATTCAACGAGCTTTCGCTATCTGAACCCAAGAAGCTCAAAGAGATTGTACGAAACAATTGAGAAATGAAATTAACAAATAACTAGGGTACTACAAAATGGAACGGGCTTACTCGTACAGGTTAGTTTTCTAATTTCTATGGTCTGCAAGTACATTTTTTCCACATTTCCTCTTTTTTTCGCTCCTCTAATGGTAGAGATTATATATGTCTTTAATAATAGAATAAAAAACTCCATTTAGCGCTATCCGTTCAAATAATGTAATGAAAAAAACTGGAGACATTTTCGAGAAATGATGTTTGAGCGATTTTGAGAGTGAGGAATTTTGAGCTCATACAGGAAATATTTGAGTTTTCGAGAAATTTTGTAACTCATCAATTAAAGCACATGTACTCATAAATGCAATAATGTATACAAATCACCGGTAATGTAGATATTAAAGAGGTGAGAAACACGTCAAAAATACAATATTGTAATTTTTGAAAAAATAAAAGAATAGAGCAAAATTGCATTTATGACTTGTATAACAATATGTTTAGCACAAAGCCTACCAAAAGTTTAAAGAATATATTTGGTGTTGGTTTTGAGAAATTGTTTTTGATATTTTTTAATATTTCACGCAATATTGCGCGAAAACTACTTTTTTAAAAAAACAAAATGTACTTGACTTTAATGAAAGAACTAATTATGTAGAACAAATTTCATTTGAAGGAAAATTCTCAATATTTAATTTTGTAGTTGTAGGAAGATGCCAAAAAACTTTCAAACTTGTGGGAAGCCAATAAGCTGTCCATGAGCCAGCATACGGCAGGGTCTACAATATACGAACAATTGATCTATTTAATGAATATTTACTAGCGTTCAATAGAAACATTTTATTTCTAATGAGGTACCTTTCATAAGCCAGCAATTCATTTGACGACAGCGTTTCCGTTCGCTCTGGGAGAGTGGCGGGTGCGTGCACAGCGCGTCGTTTTCGTCGGAGGTCTGCGCTTACTCCGTCGAGCCGGGAGCCGGAACAATGATTTAAGGAACTGGCTCTCCGGCCGACGGCCCCGCCCGGGGACGCCCTGCATTATTAAGCGGGCCGGCCGTGGCGGGAGGCGAGAGGGCGGACGCGGAGGGGACACATGTTGGGAGATCTCGTCGCATCACGTGATTAATTTATAATCGCTGACGCCGTGCAAGCCGGGGCACCGTGTGCCTCGAAACAAAAGGAGAGTGGGGCAGTGCACGCTGTAAATCAGAGCCGTTCGTCTGCAGAGGTGCGGCAATTAGATATTTATCGAAAAAGTGCGACGCGCCTGTACAGATGTAGGCGGAATAATTTTTTTCCCTGTCTGTCGTGGTTGTTGATCTCTACATTCCAGTTCTGGATTGATCGATTGATTATTTCTTGTTTCCAGGCGTGTCAAGTGCTATGGTCATTAGTCCTGTAAATATATTTCATATTTTTATCACGTGAGGTGGCTGTGTTCCTCTCATTGGATGGAGATCTGACGCCGACCTACACGTTCGGTTGTGGGGTTTTCCCGAACCTCATATCTCCCACCAGCGGGGTACCGCCCCAACATATTATGTAGTGTAGTGCTTGTGTGTGTGCGTATGTGTAAGAAGTGAGGATGGGGTAAGAAGCAGGCCTGTGTTAACGCACGGGCCAGAAGGGCCCGGATAGTTCTTAAAAAATATTTAATACATTTTTCAAAAAAATAAACCCAAAACTATGTACAACAATAATGTAAGATTTAAATTTAGGCAAAAAAATTGGCACAACGGAGTGATGTGTCGCGCATCATTGAATAATATTTATTGGAGAATATTACTGATTGATGCAAGAATGTCACTCAGTGATGAAAAACAAATTTTTTTAAAAATAAAACTTGTCTTTAAATTAACGGGGGGAAGGATCGGTGAAAGTAAGAATTGCGTGCCTTCAAGTTATCGTGACCCCAAAGGCTCACAAACATGTTAAAACGGCCCTGACAAGAAGTGAAAGGAAAAATCGCTCGCGGTCCGTGGTCCAATTGTTAGAGAACTGCTTGACGATTTGCCAGGTATTAAAAAGAGAAACCATGAAAACTAACCATCAGAGCAGCCGGCCACCTAAATTCTTCCACCGTCAGAACTCGAACCCTATGTCCCCCCGACAAAGGCATTTCATTGATATCAGTTGATGCCCCCAGCCACCTCAGCCAGTATATATAGTACTAAACTGCGAAGAAAGGAAAATCACATAAATAAGAATTATAATTGGTACAAATAAATAAAAATTTTAAATCCAACGCATATGAGTCGTTCCACGACCAATACAATGCACACTCACAATAATCACTATTTTTTTAGTGACTTGAAACTTTTTTATGAGTTCTAGGGTTGAAAATAGGTGACACGTATTTTTCTTTTATTTCTAATCCTACCCATTTCAGAAATATTACCAATTACTTTTTCCAAAGAATCGTGCGCGCGCTAATATTAAAAAATTTATTGCGCACAAAAAATTTTCTTCAGATAAATAAAATTAAGCTTAAATTTAACTTTTAAAAATGTACTTTCAAGTGACGTAAATATGGTTTTTGTAAACATATTATTTAATTATTTAAAATACATTTTAATTTTAAAAATACACAGTTTTACATAACGTCGGCACTTAAATTAATTGTAAAAAATACGTATGTATTTCTCCACTAATTTTGTATAGATAATCCAAATTTTAAATTTGGGGCACACACAAATAACATTAAAAAAAACTAGTTTGTTAACCGGCGCACGTAGACAGCCCGCTGTCTGCCGGTCTCGCTGCTCGAACTACGGGGAGTCACTGACACGACGCATCGTGACGTCCAAATATGAAGCAACCGTTATGTCATATTACGAATCGCAGAAACACATATACGGTCTCAAATAGAAGTCTTCTGGTGAAATGTGTTTATTAAGTTTATTTATCAATAACTGACACTGCTAGGGTCTGCCTGAAACAGAGAAGCTTTCTTTCTCAGATATAGTCAGTAGTGCAAACAGAGGAATCCGCAAAACATGTGCGTTGTTCTGTGAAGTTAGTAACAACAGATAGCCTTACAATAATACCAATGCTATTGTTATTTGCATTTTCAAATTATGAAAATCTATAATTACAGAAAATGTGTTCATGTAGGTGGTTACCTCCAGCACTCTTGACAAGTTGAATATTGACTGTTTGTCGTCAAAAAAAAGTTATATTATTGAAAAAACTAGTTTTCAAAATTCCTTCACGTGACGAGACAAGTGAAGTTTTTTCAAGAGAGTGAGAACGACTATACTTGTTAATGTCACAAATATATTGGGCAGTGACTATGATGAATAAACGTGCACTGCTAAACCTGGTCACCCTAACGTATCACCTGATAAGAGTAATAAAGAAACTGACCGAGAAAGTTCGTCTTCTGCTGTCTTCGTCCATCGTTTGACGCCTTATGCTCTGTTCATGAGACAAAAATAAAACTTGACGGTGGGAATTTGCATTGTGCAGTGTGATCTTTTTAGAAAATTATTCTTTCGTACTTGAAGATGTAATTCAGAGACTGTTATGAATTAATGTCTTTGCTCTGAACCCTTTTGTGCTATACTTCAGAGAATGCAACGAAGTTTTAAAAAAAATTGGATGCCTGAAACACGACACGAATTCAATTCCCCCGTCAGTGTAAATTCATAACACTTCTAAAATAAGTTTATGAATGAATGAATGAAATAAGTTTATGAATCGAAGCGATGGGAAATTGAACTGAACTATAAAAATGGAAAATATTATTTAAATCATTGCCTGACATTACAAGTGTTAAGAAAGAAGTTAATAATGATATGCTTTAGGAACGTGAACCACTGATCAGGAAATCAACATCAATGAAGTTCACGAAAGTGATCATTACGTGTATACGATCTCCAAAGAGGATGTTAGTACATCAAAAGAGTATATTTTATTGTCCGCACTCATTTTCTCCTGCCGTCATTTCGCTTGGCACGGGAGGATTTGGGGTTGATTACTTCGATGACAGGAATATTATATCAATCCTGTATCTCGTTTGTATTTGCAGAATAGTTTCTTTTAAGCGTGAGCGATCATTTCTGGTAATTGGATTTTGTCAACAACGCTCTTCACTAGCATTGTTTCTTCATTAAACTTGTTATAAAGGAATGTGACATAGGCATTACGTGACTCAAGAAAACGTGCGCGTATAATACGTAGTTATGACATCATTAAAACCACGCCGTTTCGTTTTAAATAACACTATGCTTCAGAATTAGCCCGTCTCTTTCTGGAGCTCGCCCGTGGTTTCGGCCTGCTCCTCCACCTGCAGCGTTACCGCATCGTCACCCTTCCAGTCGCAGCTCGTGAAGGAGCGGGAGGGCAGGCGGCCCCGGCATCGCCTTCCGAACAATGTGCCGTGGGAACGGCGCGACAATGGCTATTGTGGCGCGCGCCTCGGACAACGCGTGCATTACAGCGAGGCGCGAGCGGCACCACGCTCGCACGGAGCCCGGGGCAAACACAGGCCCTTGGAGAGAGTGCGCCGCCACCGGCGTTGCCGAGGCTTCCTCGCCGCCCCTGCAGCCACCGACTTTAAAAAGAATAAGCCTGCCCCGTGCCCGAGACGGTTGCGGTAGGTGTCGTCTGCGTCGAGGAGGCTGCAGGTTCGAGTCCTGCGTAGGTGTATGGTCGTATTTGTGATTGTTCCTTGACCCTTCATTATCTTCCTATCACCTCATTCATAATTCAAGGCGTAACTACCTTCTCTTATCAATGGATACAGCTGTAAAAAGCTGATCCCTATAATCACACACGTTAATCTCTCCGGGGCTTCAGAAGATAAAGTGCAGCATGGTCATAAATGAACGATATGTAAATAATAATAATAATAATAATAATAATAATA